>CM076576.1:723434684-723609706 GCA_034641835.2 Pinus albicaulis
AATTAATTGTAATTTTTCTCATTGGCCTTGATGCCATCCTGTACAGCTCCATTCTTATTTTAATACCCAAGAGGTGATTTTTGAAATACTTTCATATCTAGTTTTCATATCTGGATTTCACATTTCAAGTTGACAATATAACAGATAAGTTGACAATTTTTTCAAATGCAAATCTAGATAAAAGCATGGCTGTCTTTGTCAATGATTTTTGGAATACCTCTTATCGTCTAAATTATTAAAATATGAGTTCTGATTTGTTGCATTGTTTGTCAAACCACCTTTTTTGTTGCAGTATTTGTAAAAACCAAAGTTTGATAATATAAGTTTATTAATGTCCAGCAAATGATCAAAGGAGTATGTCAATGGGAAGACCAAGGGTTAGCTCAACTGGTTTTTTTTCATGTTGTTGGGCATCTGCCTAGTTCAACCCTCCTGGTTAGGCACACTAGTCTATGACTTTAGCGAACAGGGTTACTAGGGATGCCATCCACAAACATGAGGAAGCATCTCTTGGGTTTCCCCACAAGGTCTTCCTTGGGGAAAATGTTAGGTCAATGGGATTATAAGAGTACATCACTAGCCAAAATACAATGTGGAAGTGTGGAAGTGTGGACTATAAAGATGCTAAAAATCATATCAAAACAGATTTTTAATTGTGCTAGAAGCAGAACAACAAGAGAAGATAAGAAAGTACATGACTCGGAGTGGAGATAAAGTAATTACAAGAAAAAGATAATATGTATGATATCTGAGGACCAAAGGAACTTTAGTTTGAACTAGTCATGGTATGCTAGTGCTGACAGGTGAGGACGAGCAATTAGATCAAGGGGGGTCTCCCTGCTAGAGTCCTCAATGACCGCAAAATTTTTTTTGGACTAGTGGATGATGTCCTTTGGAGTGTGTCTGGGACTGATAGGGCTCTACAGTATGATCCTTGTGGGAAGCCCAAATTTGAGCAAGCTCTCCTAACATCCAGGCATGGAAAAATTCTCCTGATGGATGGTTGGCTGTGTGGATTTGGGGGCACCCAGCTCCAAGGCCTTGTCGAGTTGTCTACTAAATTGTCTTGTTGGTAAAATGGTGTGCACGTGTGGCCTGGAACAACAACTCCATAAGGACCTTGTGAGGTAAGTGACTAGTCCACTCCTTTCCCATATGGGAAGGGGATATTGAGAAATATATGCACAGATCGACAAAATAATTGTATTAGCGCTGAGAACTCTATTATCACAGTGGTTTGTGAAGCTTTCCAATGAATGAACAAAATGTATTTCATTCTGAAAGTACCCTATAATATATTCTACTATCCTATTATCAACTATATAATTTAGTTTAACTAATTATATAAATGGATGCAAATTAATGCTTATTTAGAGTCTTGTTGATCAAAATAATAGTTTATTGCACCTATATTTTATAGTATTATAGTATTTTGGTATTAAAAATAATATCTTCTAAAATTTGGGTTTCGAAAATTGTTGATAACTTCTTGACTGAAGTGCTTGAGTCTCTCCAAGGAGATGCAATGAGTCACAAATCAATCAAAGTAAGGCAGCAAGCTTCACATTAACAAATCAGCCATATCTTCATCTTCTACTAGCTTCTTAACAAATCTTTTATAGTGCTAAACTCCCTCCAAAACCTTGACTGCGTCCTTCACTCTCCTTGGCCTGCGCAGTTAACCTTGGGTCAGCCTGATGCCTCCCCCTCATACTCATGTGGACCCCCAAGGCCCCCTCTCTAAGTTATAACGTCAATCAACTAGGAAAAAACACTTTATTTTATAAAGTGAGGTGACTAAAGTGAGGTAACCCCTCTTATTTCTCACTTTATTTATTATTTCTAGCTAAAGCGGCAAAATTAAACAAAAATGAAATATTCCAATTAGCAAAGCTAATTGGGAATATTACAGTCTCCCCCGGCAAAACGTTGCTTGTCCTCAAGCAACTGAAGTGAGGGATGCTGTAAGATCCTCTCATCCTCCCATGTGGCATCCTCATCCGGCAAATTCTTCCATCTCACCAAGAATTCTCTGATCTTCCTGCTCCGCAGTTGCCTCTCCCTAGTGTCGATAATAGCCTCCGGCTGTAACACCAGATGCCCCTCATCATCTGTAGGCGGTAGCTCCTCGGTGACCCTCACATGCTGGCCCAGTGCCTTTTTCAGGCATGATACATGGAAGATGTTATGAATCCGGCTGCCTTGGGGCAGCTCCAACTCATACGCAACCTGCCCGATCCTGCGTATCACCTTGTATGGTCCATAAAAACGAGGCTTTAGCTTCTCCGCCCCCTTCTGCTTGAGCGAAGACTGTCGGTATGGCTGTAGCCGTAGGTAGACCAGGTCCCCGACCTCAAAGTGTCTCTCCACCCGACCCTTATCAGCATACAACTTCTGCTGATTCTGTGCTGTGGCTATGTTGTCCTTGAGAGCTCGGAGGATGTCTTGGCTCTGTTGGATCCATAACTTGGCTCGCGGAGCCCTGCTAACACCGAACATCATGTCCACAAAAGATAAGGAATGATAGCCATATAAAGCATAGAAAGGTGTCATACCGATGGACATATGGTGCGTTGTGTTGTAGCAGTACTCGCCCAAATGTAGCCATTTCAGCCATGCTCGCTGCTGCCCATTGACGTAGTTACGCAAGTAGCCCTCCAGCCACTTGTTAACTATCTCCGTCTGCCCGTCCGTCTGGGGATGATAACTAGTGCTCGGTGTCAATTCTGTCCCCACTAGTCGGAAGAGCTCCTGCCAGAATCCGCCCATAAAGCGGCTGTCCCTGTCGCTGACAATGGTCTTGGGTAGACCATGCAGTCTGAAAACCTCCCTGAAGAATAACTCCGCCACCTGTGCCGCTGTGTGATGTGCTGAAATGGCGAAAAAGTGAGCATACTTCGTCAGCCGGTCAACTACCACGAAGATGCAATCCTTGCCCTGCACTGTGGGCAACCCTGTGATGAAGTCCATCGAAATGCTCTCCCACTTCCCCTCCGGAATGGGAAGAGGCTGCAACAACCCTGCAGGATGACTCATCTCTCCCTTGTTTCGCTGGCAAACCTCGCACTCCCTGACATGCTGTAGTACGTCCTCCTTGAGGCCCTTCCATGCAAATCTCTCCCGGATGGCCCTGTATGTCTTGGTGAACCCCTGATGGCCCGCCAATGGTGAATCATGTGAAGCCTGGAGTATCTTCTCCTTGAGCTGAGATCCCTCAGTCAAGAAGATCCTGTCCCTGTAATAGATGACCTCATCGGCCACCCTGTATCTGCTATCTGCTACCTGTCCATCCAGCACCTCGCATGCAAATCTATCTTTGGAGTACTCAACCGGTAGTCGAGCCTTCCAGTCAGCGTCCAAGCTCATGAGTGATAACGTGGCCGGTCTACGGGAAAGGGCATCAGCTACCACGTTATTCTTCCCCTTGACATACTCTATGTCAAAGTCGTAAGCCTGGATCTTGCTGATCCACTTCTGCTGCCTCTCCTGCAACTGCTTCTGCTCCAAAAAGTACCTCAGGCTGTTATGATCTGTCCTCACCCTGAATCTGCCACCTACCAGGTACTGCCGGAATTTGGCCAATGCATGCATGATGGCCAGCATCTCCTTGTTGTATATGGGATATAGCCTCTCGTGTGGAAGGAGCTTCCGGCTCTCGAAAGCAATCGGATGACCGTCCTGCATCAAAACTGCACCAATCCCCTCTCCTGATGCATCGCACTCTAGGACAAAGGGCTGCGTAAAATCTGGCAGTGCTAATACGGGACAACTGCTCATCACCTCCTTGAGCTTGTCAAAAGCTCGCTGTGCTGTGTTCGACCAACTGAATGCGCCCTTCCTCGTCAGATCCGTGAGGGGTGCAGCAAGCTGAGAGAAGCCCTTGACGAACTTCCTGTAGTAGGTGCAGATACCAATAAATCCCCGAAGCTCCGTCACATTCCGTGGCTCTGGCCAGTCCCGGATAGCCCTGATCTTCTCCTCGTGGACTCTCACCCCGTCCACTCCTATAATGTGTCCCAGATACAACATCTCCGTCAACCCAAACTCACACTTGGAGAGCTTGGCATAGAACTGTTGCTCCTCCAAAATGTGCAAGACTGTCTCAATATGTTGGAGATGCTCCTCCCAAGTCCTGCTGTATATAAGGATGTCATCAAAGAAAACCAGCACAAACTTTCTCAGATGATCCCTGAAAATGTGATTCATACAAGACTGGAAAGTAGCAGGTGCATTGGTCAACCCAAATGGCATGACCAGAAACTCAGAGTGCCCATAATGACACCTGAAAGCGGTCTTGGGAATATCCTGTTCCCTCACGCGTATCTGATGGTACCCGGATCTCAAATCAATCTTTGAGAAGAACCGTGCTCCTCTCAACTCATCCATCAGCTCGTCGATCCTGGGAATGGGGTACCTGTTCTTCAGGGTCTTCTTGTTCAGAGCCCTGTAGTCAATGCACATGCGTAAGGTGCCGTCCTTCTTCTTCACCAGCACTACTGAAGAAGCACAAGGGCTAGTGCTAGGCCGAATGTGACCAAGGGCCAGCAACTCCTGAATGGCTCGCTCTATCTCATCCCGATAGGCCTTGGGATGCCTATACGGTGTGGTAATCACGGCCTGTATCCCCTGCTCAAGCTCGATCGTGTGCTCAAACCCCCGATCCGGTGGATGTCCTGGCGGAATGTCCCCAAAAACTACTGCATATCTATCGAGAATAGACTGCAGATCAGGGTGCACCGTCCGCCCTGTATCCACTGCCTCTGAAGCCCGCAACTCTACTGCCCACTCTATATCTCCCTTGCGGAAAGTCGCCTCCATGCTGTGTGCCGATACTGTCTGGGGTGGATATGTGTTCTGCCCTCGTATCTTCTCGTGCTTCCCCGTCTTGGGATCATCCCACTCCATCTCTAAGGCCTTCCAATCCGTCGTGACCTTCCCCAGAGTAATAAGCCACTGAACCCCCAATATCACATTGGTGTCCGGAATGTCCACCACAAAGAAATGATCGGTCAATGTATAGGTGCCCATCGTCACTGATAATTCTGGTACATATCGAGCACATGCCATGGTCTGATCTCCTGGTACCAAAACAGAAAACCCATCAAAGCCCTCCGTCGGTATGCCTCTCCGCTCAACCATCTGGGCATCAATGAAGTTGTGGGTGGCCCCACTATCGACTAATACTGAAACTCGCTGTCCGCACACTGTCCCCCGTACGCGCAAAGTCAAATACTTGGGGACTCCTCGCAATGCTGCTAGAGCTCCCCCAGTAGGTGCGAATGATGCCCCACCTGTCGCGGGTGGTGGAGGTGGTAAGGTACTCTGTGCTGCATAACATCCTCCTGCATCCTCATCATCCTCCTCATCCTCTTCTCCGCTGCTCTCGGAGAAGACCTCTATGAAATGTGCCTTCCCTGCCGCACATTTGTGTCCCGGTGCCCACGGCTCCTGGCAAGTGAAGCATAATCGCTTCCGCCTCAGCTCTCTCCTGGCCTCATCATCAATCGGCCCTCGTCCCGGATTCGCCTTGGGAGGCGGAGCCCTCGTGTCCTTACCCTTAGGCTGGAAAGCCTGTCTCTGGGGATAAGGTGGCCGAGTCCTGGGCAAGACATCCTGTAAGTCTCGAGTCCTGCTGATGGCATCCTGCAGTGTAGCCGGTTTGTTCGACCGGACTAGGCCACGAAGTGGCTCTGACAGCCCCTCCACAAACATATAGACCATCCGAGCTGTCGATAAGTCAGGTACCATTACTGAAACCCTCAAGAAATCTGAAATGTATGCCTCTGCACTCCCAGTCTGTTTGAGCTTGGTCAGCTCAACAAAATGCTGCTCCGGATCCCTCCTGTCAAAACGCTCTACCACCCTCCTGGTGAACTCGGCATATGTCGTCACTGTGGAATGCCCGAGTGTCGCCATCCCATGAAACCACCAATCCTGAGCCTCACCCTCTAAATGCAATGTAGCCATCTTAATGGCCTCCGTCTCCGACATCTGGTTAAGCTGAAAATAGATATCCAGCTTCTCCACCCAGGACTTTGCCGAGTTCTTTGATGAACCATCAAACATAGGCAAATGGAATCTACTAGCCGCACGGTGGTCATCACGGTGGTATCCATGCCCCTTGTGCTGGTGCTGATCATGGGGTTTGATGCCGTACTGAAACTGGAGATAGCGCTCGAAGGGGAGAGTATCCATGAATGCCTGTCCTAAGGCCTGCCACTCTGCAAAAACGACTGCCCATCGAGCTGGACTCAACTCTCTCGGTGCTGTCGGCCCCTCGTCCTCTACCAGGAAGGTAGGCATGGTAGGACGTGTGGGTGCTGGGTTATCCCTCTGTGCACCTCCCCGCACTCCTGTCCCTGTGTCTTCTGGCAAGAATGTGGGCATAGTGGATCGCTGAGCCGTCACAATGGGGATAGCATCGTGCATTGGTATGTGGCGAGACACACCCGATCCCTCACCGATCTGAAGAACTCTAGGGAGTTCTCTCTGACTGATCTCCATGGCCAAGAGCCTCTGTGACGTCTCCTGCATGTGACGGAGGACCGCCTCTTTAAACCTCACATCATCATCTGCCATTGGGTTACGCTGTTCTGGGCCCTTCTCAGGCTGCTCTGCCTCTGAATCTGTCTCAGGTGGCTCCTGATCAGAATCACTTCCCCCGAAAGGAAACTTCCACCTACTCTCAGCTTCTCTGCGTTCCTTCCGATAGATGTAGGGATTATCCCCGGGCGTCATAGACTGCTAGCACCACAGGCTGAGCCAGATCTATGCTCTGATACCACTGTAATATCCCCAAAGGGAAATAACCAGTAATACAGAAATATGCCAGACAGATATATAAAACAAAATGCTGGAACCAGATAATGGAACAAGTACACATAGAATGCCAGAACACTAAGCCATTTTATTAATCTCGGAACACATAGATAGGAGTACAAGATAATCAGAATGAGTGCACCTATCCTTGCACTAGGCAAGTGGAGACCCTCTCAGAACAAATAATGGCTGCAAATAAGGACAACGTCCTAGCTGGCTGAAGAACTGCTATGAAGAACTGCTGCTGGAATGCACTGGAACTATGAGCTGGAAACTAGAAAGATGGCTGATCTCAATCCTCCAGACAAACCCCAGAAAATGTGAAACTGATGCTCCACCACCAGTCAAGCCCTCACAAGTGAAAACACTGTCTCTGCTAGTGACAGCGCAGAAGACAGATGAAACGCTGGCCACAAGTCCTCCAGATGAGATGACCAACTCCTCAGGGCTGGAAACACTGAAAAACGCTGCCAAACCCTCACACAAAGACCCTGCTCATCAGATCAGCGTCCTCCCTGACTGGATCTGCGTCCTAGCTGCCCAGATCTGCTGGATCTGAGTCCTACCTCTCCAGATCTGCGTCCTATCTCTCCAGATCTGCGTCCTCCAAGGCTAGATCTGCTGCTATCTCTCCAGATCTGCGTCCTCCAAGGCTGGATCTGCTGCTATCTCTCCAGATCTGCGTCCTCCAAGGCTGGATCTGCTACTATCTCTCCAGATCTGCGTCCTCCAAGGCTAGATCTGCTGCTATCTCTCCAGATCTGCATCCTCTCTGCCTTGGCCAGCTGGATCTGCGTTCTCACTATTCAGATCTGAGTCCTCCTGCTGGATCAGCGTCCTACCTCTCTGGATCAGCGTCCTATCTCCTGTATCTGCGCAGTCTCAAAAAGGGGGTATCTCCTCTCCAAATCTCCACCAGAAAACTGCTGCTAATTACCACTGAAACTGAAGGGTGATGCTCAGAAAATAACCTTACCAGGGCAGGCACTCGAAGTCCCCCGAGGCTAAGGGTGATACCAAGAAAATAACCTTACCAGGGCAGGCACTCGAAGTCCCCCGAGGCTAAGGGTGAGATCTCCACACGGAGACACTCGGTTGCACTAAACAGTGCTGCAGACAGACTAAACAACCGGCGTGCTGAACCAGACAGAAGTCTAGCTCTCAATATCAATATCAAATCCAACATGCCAAAATGAGGTGAGAACCCCACCTTTTATAGTGCTAAACTCCCTCCAAAACCTTGACTGCGTCCTTCACTCTCCTTGGCCTGCGCAGTTAACCTTGGGTCAGCGTGAGGCCTCCCCTCATACACATGTGGACCCCCAAGGCCCCCTCTCTAAGTTATAACGCCAATCAACTAGGAAAAACACTTTATTTTATAAAGTGAGGTGGCTAAAGTGAGGTGACCCCTCTTATTTCTCACTTTATTTATTATTTCTAGCTAAAGCGGCAAAATTAAACAAAAATGAAATATTCCAATTAGCAAAGCTAATTGGGAATATTACATCATCTTTTGGATCACAGGCGAGCTACGACAGCCTTAAGACAATAGCGGGGCAAGTAGAGCAGTGGGTGCATAGATCACAGATGAAGCAGGCAGAGGCAGATTTGAAGACTGGAAGGAGCAACAACGTAGAAGTAGCAGCAGCGCAGAGGCTGATGTGACTTCAGCAGCGCAAAGCAGAGCTGCTTACGCAGTGCAGAGCTGCAATAGCGTAGAAGGCTGCAGAGGGACAACGCAGTGCAACAACAGCGTGAAAGATTTCAGCTCAAGGTGCTGATGTGACTTCAGTAGTGCAGAGGGAGTTTGTTTACACAGGCAGAGCTGTAGCTGTGGATCATTCTTTAGATGCCCGCATAGATATGTAACCTATGGAACTTCAGTGATGAGGATACAACCCATATGACTTGTTTGTCAAAGATTGGGCAGGAGATTTAGTTGTTTCTCTCAACAACTGAAGTTGCAGTACAACAAATCAGCAGTGGCAATGCTATGAGCAACACAGATGTAGCATATTGAGAGGGAGTTGCAGTACAGAGGTTGTAGTGGCAGTGGCAGAGGCAGAGTCATCGGCAGTAGTACAAAATGGCAGCAACAGTGCAAAATTGAGTGGCAGCAGGCCAAGCATCAGCGACACAGAACCAATACCCAAAATCATGTAATGCATAGTGTGATGTATTGCTAGAGCACACCCTTGATGCTAAGAGTTAGTGTTGAGATTTTGTGTATTTGGGGTAGCATCACTTGTGCTCTAGCTCCAAAACTTTGTGGAGGGACTAGAGTACACGTGATCTACAAGACCCACAAATTGATTTGGGAAATTTCATCTCGTTTAGGAGATATTAAATTAATTAATTATTTTAATGTATTTCTTAAGTTAAAACTTAGGGAACTTAAATAATTAAAGTGAATTTAATTAAACATGTGATGAAATTGTCTTAAGTCACACGGATCAAGCTTTCTTTTAATCTTAGCCATTGATTCAAGATCTGATCATGGTCATTGGTTTCCCAACGAGAAAAAGTATAAAGGAAAGGCTTGGGGTCATTTGTAAAGACACACAGAGGCAGAGCACTGAAGCTAAGTTGAGATTCTAGGGCGGGTTTGCTAAGAATACTCAGAAGTGTTTCAGCTGCAGAGAGGGGAATTTAGGCCAAGTTGATGATCTGATCCCGAGGTCTAGAATACACAAGAGGCAGATATCAGCTTAGAGGACAGCGTAGAGGAGAACGGAAGCTGTAGTAGCAAGGACAATGCAGTCCCTACAAGGACGGCGTGATTTTTCAGCAGGAAGCCCTCAAGGGTTACGCAGAGACCCAAAGGGGTAGCGTAGGGCCTGCGTCACCCAGTCTGGGGTAACGCAGACCTTTCCGGAGCAGCGTTGAGGGTCAGAGGGGCTTCAAAGCCTGACGTAGAGGCTTCCAGGGGCAGCGCTGGGGTTTCTAGGCCCTAATATTGGCTGAGTTCTGTAAATCCTGTTTAAGGGTGTGGATCGGTCATTATTTTGGCCCTAGATCAGCCAGTGAGTTGTAGATCTAATATTTCTCTATCAGGTTTTCCAGATTTGGAACCCTTGCTTGTTGTATTCAGAAAATTCTTAATAATAAAACCCTCCAGCAGCCAGAGACCAGTTTTCCCGCAGTGGGTTTTTTCGGGGACTATTTGTCCAGAAATAACTGTGTCACTTTGTCTATGTGTGCATTAACTTGTTCTAGATCTAGATTGGTTGAGATTTGTTATGTGTTTTGCTTCGATTTTAACTTGAATTTATTTAGTTAATAACTTGTCTAAGGAGGAGGAGCATAACTGGATTGACAGTAAATAATTTCTGCATAAAGTGTAAAGATTCAGAAATTTCCACACCGGTCTCACACCTCGGCTCCCGACATTGGATCTGATCTGACCCTCAGCAAATTTTTGGATCTCCTCACAGGATCAGCGCTGCCTCAACGTGGCTTTGCGCTGCCCAACATGCTATAGTAATGCAACCTGTTGAAGCATCACCTTGACTTTGTAACATCTCCCTCTGCGCTGTTGATGTTTGACATCACTACCCACCAACTACTGCGCAAAAGTTGCATCTGTGCTGTTGCCGACTCTGCATGCTGCTGCCAACTGCATCTGCACTGCAACTCTGCTGCTGTTATAACAAAAGAACATCCAAAATACTGAACCAAGTGTTCAACATGATGCATCTGATTCTAGAGATCTGACTACTGCTAGTCTTTGCGCTGACCCTCTGAAGCCTCTGCACTGCTGCTGACTCTGCATTGCGCCAACTGCACTGCTGCCAACTCTGCTCTGCGTTGCTTAGTCTTTGGCGCTCCTAGCCACTCAACTGTCACTTCGACACTCCTCTGCACCAACTAACACTGGTCCATCCTACTACTTCTGATATGGGCTCTCGTAGCAAGGTATTGATCCAAGAGGTGGACTCCTCAAGTATCCTGCTCATCTGCAGCTCTTTCGAATTACAGTACTAGATCACCCCAACTATCCCCTAGAGGTATGTGGGAAATCATGGCAAACTCCTCCTCTTCGATCCTTGCAGTTGCAACCTGCGGATCATGTTTCTCTTCCTTGTCTTTCTTCTTGAGAGGAAACTGCGTAGCGTAGTGACCAAGTTCACCACACCGGAAACATTTGATCTTTGAGACGTCCTTCTTCCGCCTCTGCTGCTCCTGCTGCCCTTTTGATGCAAGGGTTGCATTCTACTCCTCCTCCTTGGGCTTCGTCCCACTGCTGCTGCTCCCATCAAGTTTGCACTTGACTAAGTCTTGCCTCATCGCTTCTTGTTGAAGAGCAGCCCACATTCCTTCCCAATCCGACACCATATTGGACGAAGACTTGCCATTCTTTTGAGACTAAATTCAGGGCCAACCTCACCATCTCTGTAGCCTGAGGCACTGACCCTACAACTGCCAGCTGATCTCGGATTTCCTGAAGCTTTGAGGGAATGGATCCATGCGCTCCCCGTTCTGCATCCTTGTGGATCTCATCTTTTCCTCCAAGAACATCTTTCGTTGCTTAGAAGATCCCCTATACAACGTAGCCAATGCATCCCACATCTCCTTTGTTGTCCCTTTGCCAGATATGTGTGAAACAATGTGATCCCTCACTTTGTTGAGGATCATTCTTTTGGCTTTTGCCATATCTTTCTTGTAGGCTTTCAATGGATCCGGATCTACGGGGACAACTACCACATTATTGATAAATGCCTTGAGATCATGCTCATCCAGAAGGAAGGAGATCCTTGCCTTCCATATCACATAGTTGGGGGCACCCTCTAAACGATCTTGATCTCTTAGCCAGGTTGCTGCCATTTCACCCAAACAAATGTCGAATGCTGCCTCTAATCCTTTGCGCAACTGGCTCTACGCACTCCCTGCTGGAGTGAACAAAATTAATCTTGGTTACTGCTGCTTCTGCGTGGGAAATTAGAATTTCTTGGGCAATAAATTCTTTGAGGTCAGAATTCCCTCAGTATGCTCTTTCTTCCTCTTCTGGCGCTTTTTTGCACTAGCAAGTTGCTGCAAAAAATCTGAGTCCTAATTGAAGACTGCGCTGTGCTGCTCCCTCTACTATTGGCAAATCTCAATCTGGAAAATCTTCCTCTTTGTCGAGTCACTCAGAGAGAGATTTTTCCTTGAGAATCTTTCCCTCCTGGCCTGGAATGCGCAGCTCCTCTAGGGATTCGATCTGCTGCCTATGCAACTCTTCGATTTCCCTCTTCTGCTTAGCGCTGGGCTCTCCGACTCTGCTCTCCTGTTTCACCTGCGCTCTGATACCATTTGAAAATTCGTAATCGCAAACCCCTACTACAACAATCTGATATTACTTCTCCTACTTGTTAATTCCATGCAAGTTATTTACTGTGTTACACTGTAAATATCTAAGTAAAGACAATTGCAGCCTTCACTAATTAAATTATATGAGGAAACAAGAATTGAGCAAGAAGAAAATAAACATACAGACAATTGACACCATTATTTTTGGACTAAGTCCCCGGAAAAAACCAATGTAGGAAACCGGTGCAACAATTGAGGGTTTGTATTATTAAGCAGTAGTTCTGAATACAATCTTGGATGCCTTACTGACTATCCATTACAGAGAATCTGACTAGCTGAAAAATTAGTGAGAAATACCTCACACTATCACTGTTGATCCGGCACTGATCCAACCCAGAAATGGCTAGCCCCATGTTGCCTCTGCGCAGTCACTGTGCTGCTCTGCGTCACAACTGATAGGAACTGCGTCACTCTCTCTCGTTGATCAATCTGTTGGCTGGATGCTCGATCCTCTGGCCCTCCGGTCTCAGACCCCGACTCCCGACATTGGATTTGATTTGACCCTCAACAAATTTGTGGATCTCCTCATAGGCTCAGCGCTGCCCAACGTGGCTCTTACGCTGCCTCTTTTGGATCCCTCTCTGCCTTCTCTTTGTTGTATCCCCGGCTCAAGAAATCTCCAACCGGAAAACTATCTCTGCCCCTCACTGCAAGAAATCTCTTCGATGATCTCTTCGGCAACTGCTGCGCTGCTCACTTGAGATCTCTTGATCTCACTCGATGTGTCTTCCAGATGCCCATCGAAGTCCTTATAATCTTCTCGTTGACAAATCAACGACCCAAATTAGATTCTAATTAATGGCTCAGATCATCTTGACTTGATCTTTGTTTTTTTCTAGAAGATTCATACCCAGTTTCATTAATACCCTTTAATTATTTTAATTTCCTAAGTTTAGACTTAGGCATCCATTAAAAATAACTGATTATTTTGATAAAACTGTCTCTTGGTGGAATTTCCCCAAAATGATTTCGGGGTATTATGGAATACATGTGTCCTAGCCTCCCTGCAAATTTTGAGGCTTAGAGCATATCCCAACAAAGATACCTTCCATGGTTAGAACTTGATGTGTCATTGTAATGAATAAAATAATATAAATAATGTAAACAATAAACAATGATTAGTTAATTAGTAATTAGGTTGAAGAGGCATGTCTAAATGGGACACGACCTTCCATGAAGAGGCACCTGCCTAGCTATATTAGCGAGCCTCATTTGTAACATTCAATTATTCATTCATCATACTTTCTAATATAATATTTGTATCCTCAATGGATATTTTCATATTCCAAGTCTTCTGGGGTATTTAACGAGAAGTACGAACTTTGTTCACTTCATTTGGTATCAGAGCAGTTCAACCCCCTGGCCACTCCGCTACTGCACAAAGCCACGCTCTCCGATCCAGGTCCTTGACCGTCAAATTTGTCAACGTCGTTGCCGTCGAAAAGGAAAAAGAGAAATTATATATATTAAAAAGAGAAAATAAAATCATATAATATATATTTATTCAAAAAAAAAAAATTATCAAAAAAAAAATTGAAAAAAAAATCAAATAAAAAGAAAATTCATATTACAATTTTTTTACCTGTGGCCCTGTACGAAACGTCATTGAAACCAAAACTAAAGGTTGCACCCACGACACCACTCTCAAAGCAGGTTGGTCGAACAAACATCTAACCGTCGTCAATTGACACACACCAACCGCGTCTTCCTTGGCTGCCATTGCGAAGTTGTCCACATGTTGGAAAAGCCACAACACCAACCACCCTTCGCGTCCACATCTTCCGCTGTACGCCTCGACTCCTGCACACACTTTCTCCCTGCACGACATCGAACTTTCTCATCTGCATCAACGCTTTATCCATAACGCCATCTAACCATTCTCCTCGCGCAGCCGTAGTCATAGACTGGCCCGGTCTGTGCGATTTGCGACTCCTCAACTGGTCCACACTGCCGCGCTGTCGGCTCCTTGACTAGTACTTGTCACTGCTGCCGGTACCCTCGACTCTCGACGCCGCTGACTGTAAAACGACTTACACAGCCAACTTCGCTGGTACACCCACCCACTTTGGCAATTGATAAAAATTTCCGATTGCGTCACACGCCCAACACCACCACACATCCAACAAGCCGCCACATTCACCTCACGACTGTCGTCGGTCAAAACCTCCAAAAACACCTCGGACCTGCTGCCGAAGACCCCTGTTGCCGTCGGTCCACCCTATGGCAGTCAAATACACGTGAAAAAAAGGGGAAACGTTGCAGTGTCTTACCGTCAAGCAACATGAAGGGTCAAGCGACGTACCGGTTCCGTCGGGTTCGGTTATATTCGGACTCTAAGTTTCACTGGTTACAATTAATGATTAAAATTTTTTTTTAAGAAGAAAAATAAGGAAATAAAAGGTTGACGTAAAAGCATACAAGGAAGTCCAAAAAAAAAAAAAGAGAGCAAAAGCATAAAGTTAATATTAACTTTTAGTAAATTTTGAAGTAAAAGATAAAAAAAAAATTATCATATATATATAAAGGAGATATTTAAAAATAATAATAAAAATAAATTAAAAAAAAGGGAATTAGTTAAAATTACAAAGGAGTTTTTAAGTACTATATAATACTTAAAAAAGAAAAGAAAAGGAAGTGATTATATAAAATATATAATCATTAACATTAGTGAGGTTTAGGGAGTTTGAGAAAGTTATTTGAGGAAAACAAAGGCTATTGGAGGAATTGAAGAAAGTCATCTCGACAAGCAAAATGACATGTAATTTGGAAATGAAAGAAGCAAGATTTCCAGAAACTTCACGTAAGTATGCTTCAGTGCTATTTAGAACTAAAGGGTCTATTGCGGGAAAAGACGTCACTATTGCTATCTCACTTACCGAGGATAAAAATTATATAACACCTAAAATTGCAAACCAATTGGTGATTCCTGAGTTAAAAATAATTGAAAAATTAGACTTTTCCGATGAAAAACGATGCGAAATAACTGACTTACAGTTAAACATTGGCGATTATACATTTATATCGAAATTTTCTGTTCAATCCTTATTTTTTAACGATAGTGACATTGTTCTAGGTTCACCCTGGATAAAAACTCTAGGATCCTTTATCCTAAATACGAAAAATAAGTTTTTGACATTCTCCCACAAAAAGAAAAAAACTACAGGACATTAACTTGAAGCCAAATTCAGTGACGCTTGAAGACATACAAGAAATTTCAAAAGCAATTTTTCAAGAAGGTAAAAAGGTGATTCAAAATGTGCAAAGATAAGTTGACAAAATCACTGTTGAAAAAAAATGAAGAAGTTTCGCGACTAAAAGACCATAGAGAAAAATTACTAACGCAAATAGAAGCTTAAGAAGGATAAGAAGTTGTTGGAAAACAAGGTGCAACAACTTGTCGAAAATAAAGCATCGAATGTAGAAATCCGAGTTGAAGAGAAAGAAACAGATACTGACGCAATGAATGTCACAACTCAAGTGGAAGACAAGCTAGTTGTAGAAAATACAAACTTAGATGTTGTAGTTCGGACGATGAACATTCCAAGTGAAGGTTCTGTAACCAACTCAACAACATCTTTGCCAGAAGAAAATAAAAAAGTTGCCACACACCTAATAAGGGAAATTCAAACCAAAAAAGTTCCCTATCGACATCCGAATCACGGGAGTAGACAAATCGATCAAGCTACGTATTCAACACAAAAGCAACAAACTAATCTTTTGAAGAATACTAATGTTGGTGCAGTCCACTCATGTGATCACCATTCATCACAAGTTACCAGTCACTGCAAGATTCCATAGAAGATTGATCTAGGATGGTCTGATCCCTTTTAAGTGCGACAATTTTGTTTGTCCCTTAGAGGATCATACCAACTTGTATCAACAAGGATGACTACCAACTTGTATCAACAAGGATGACTATCCGAGACGAGAAGACATTCGTAGCAGGAAAAGAGATCAAGGTCTTTCATCAACAAGCTTTGAGGACAAAGCTTTTTGAGGAGGAAGGCAATGTAATGAATAAAATAATATAATTAATGTAAACAATAAATAATGATTAGTTAATTAGTAATTAGGTTGAAGAAGCATGTCTAAATGGGACATGACCTTCTGTGAAGAGGCACCTGCCTAGCTATATAAGCGGGCCTCATTTGTAACATTCAATTATTCATTCATTATACTTTCTAATATAATATTTGTATCCTCAATGGATATTTTCATATTCCAAGTCTTCCGGACTATTTAACAAGAAGTACGAACTTTGTTCACTTCAGACATTGATGACACCCAAGTCTCACTGGTTGACACACAAAGTGTATCAAGCTTCCTCAGGTTGTAAAAACATAAATCCATCACAAAATAATTGAAAACTTGTAAGTTGTGAAGTCAAACTTGCCGACCAAGGAAAGGACCACCAAATTATGCATTCTAGCTAATTGGATTCTAGATCTTTGAACACTAAGATATTTTATGCATTGTTATGTTTATCAGTGGAGTGAGGGATTTGACCGTATCACTTTATTACTTAACCTTTCACAGAGTAAAGTTTCTAAAGACTTGGAGAACAACTATGAGTGAAATGGCTCACAAATGACTTTTGTGAGTATCATAGTTATATGAATCCATTCATGTGTGACAATTCATGTTTAAGATCATTTTCATGTTCACCCCTTGTGGATATAGACTGTCTTTCCATTGATCCAAACAGCACAGAAAATTGTTTCAGATAAAACCACCTTACTTGAAACTGTAAGTGCTTCACACTCATGTCTATAAATTATAGATAGCTACAAGATGATTGCATTAGAAATGGTTGCAGAGATTTCATGTTTTGAAACCCTATGCATCAACAAACATTGCCATGGACACAGCAAAATCTTACGAGCAGTTTCCACCAAATGTGTTTGGATTTTATTATTACTAAAATCAGTTGTCAAAACAAAATATATTTTGGGGTGAAATTTGATTATTTATAACTATACTGAGAATTGTTAATTTTATATTTACAGAAATGAAGAAATTTTGAATCACTGAAACATGTGTGCCTATTGGTACCTTTAACACTGCATGTGTGTGTTATTCAGAGGATTGTAAATCCATGGATCCCGTAAAATAGTTAGCATCGTAGCTGTTAATGCCTAGCTTCATTCATGAGTACTGAACACATCCAAAAAGGACTCGTAGAGACTCAGCCATTTGAAATGATTGCAGAGTTAGAAGAACTATACTCTTGTAGCAGTCAACACAAAACTGTAAGAATGGGAGATATACCTCATCCTTTCTGATGAATTCAACAAGCAAAATTTCACCTTTTGTTCCGTTCAATTTCAAAAATTCTACAATAGTTTAGTGGGAAAATAAAAGTGACTTCCTTTTCAAAAACGGAAAAGAATTTGATGCAACTCAGTGTCGGAAAATAAAAAGGAAATGCCTCCCTTTCTGCAAAGTATCCACCATGACTTCCTTTGGCGTTCCCTTCCCCTGTTTTGGGGGCATGCTAATATCGTGAGAATGACCACATGATGCTAATTGTAGTTGGTCATGACTTGAATAATTGCACCCATGCAACACTAGCAACAACATATTTAATAATCATTAAATGTACTTTATCTATTATATCATTAGGTATTGTAGCAGAGAACAATTATTTATATAGGAGTTACTAGTCCTCCAATGCATCCCAATCTTGGCACATATTTAATAATCATTAAATGTACTTTACCTATTATATCATTAGGTATTATAACAGAGAACAATTATTTATATAGGAGTTACTAGTTCTCCAATGCATCCCAATCTTTGCCAACGGGACTATTAGATTTATCTCATGGGTTTGCTCTTTTGTTACTCCTTAGAGATGACTGAAATGTCGGGGATGCCATCAGGGACTTTAAGGGGGTTTCCCCCTCTTTCCAGGCAAAATTTAGGGGACATTTTGGGGACCATCTGCATGTCCCTAGATTTTTTGTGGACCCCTAGATGTCTTTTGTGCTGTAGCTTTCCGGTTGGGTAAAAATTGGTAATTTTTTTAGAAATGCCGGTTGTGTTTTAGGCCTCATTCATCTAATTTTACTGTATTATCTAATTCTAGGCATCCCACAGTAAAACTCTACGAAGCATTTTGTTTAACAAAAAGGTTTTGAGACATCCTTGCTATGATTCCATCACTTTTATCTTTCTTGTATAGCAATGAACTATTTTGTTTGAGATCTTTCTATAATGTACCATAGTATGTGCTTTCATAACTTGTGTTTGGCATGATCATTTTCTGTCCTGTGTTTCTGTCTATATTAATTATCTGTAGTATCTATCCAAATTGGTTAATTGACATGTACATAAGAAGAGCTATTTTCATTCCTACTGTTGTAGTAATTTTTTTATTGTTCTAACTTCTTACGGAAGAGGACATGTCACATTGTAGGGAATGTGATTAAGGTGGACCAGTGCAATGTACCACCTGTGTATTGGCATTGTACAGCTTGCAAATATGATAATCCAGAGTCTTTATCTCTATGTGACATATGTGGAGTGATTTATAATGCTTCTTTAGCAGCCTCTCAGACGGCTCTTACAAACGATACAGGTGCATGAAGTATTTTGGCAGTATAAGTCTTTACAGATTAATTAAACTTTAATTGTAAGCATGGGATTGAGGTCTTTCGAGGATTAACAACTCTGACATGTATGCAGTGTAGTACGGGTGTGGGATGTTACTTGTGTTTTCTGCTAATACATTATAAGCTGAAGTCTGTTTATTTTTGCAGTTAATGAGACATGCAGAGCATCTCAGAAATCAGTACTGGCAAAGTCTCTTTTTGCAGGAATGTCTTCACAGAAACCTAAACAGGCTAAAATTTTACAGCAAATAAGAGATGATTTGCAGAGCAGCAAAGCTGATGGTTACCAAGGCATTCTCTGTGCAAACTTCCGTGACATTCTTAAGTCTTTTGCAATTCCCGACTCCAAATCCAGAAATATAAGCATAGGTCTGCACATTATCCAGGGGAAACATTCATAACTTCTGGTGAAAAAATGGGAGCATTTCTAATATGTAGTACTAGTGACATGTTATATAGTTTTCAGTATTATTCCTACTCTGCATCCAATTGTAGTTTGTAATGATCTATTTCGATCTCCAAGCATAGGTCTGCACATTATCCAGGGGAAACATTGATAATGTCTGGTGACAAAATGGGGGCATTTCTAATATATAGTGACGTGTTATGTAGTTTACAGTATTATTCCTACTCTGCATCCAATTGTAGTTTGTAATGATCTATTTCGATCTCCCAATGCTTTCTTTAGCTCTGCTTTAAAATTTCTTATGCTCAGTGAAAATCAAATTTCAAATATGTTTATTGGAATTTTGTTGTCTTAAGAAAGTCTGTCATTTATGATTGGATTGTGAGGTTCTCAGAGCTTTTGTGTGGTTATGAACAGATCCTTTCAAGTTTGACAGTCCCTCACCAGATGATATGGTTTTAGAAGGAAAGCACGCTACGGGGAAAACTGCTGCAGGTAAACTTGTTTTCATCTCTTACAGAAACTTCTCATTTCAGGCAGTTTTTTGCCAGGGAAACAATTCTGAATGTACCTGTTTCTGAAATGCCTATATGAACTCTGAGGAAATGTATCCAGACATTTCACAAAATTGGATACTTCCATGGAACATTTCTGGGGCATCTCTTGTACATTTCATGTTGTCAAACTTGTTTCCACCCTTTTCCTAACCTGTGGGACCCACCAATAAAGTAAATATTGAAAAAATAAAGACCAATTCAGCTGTATTCTATCTATCCCATTCCTTCTTTCAAACATCTCATTTTTGTTTGCTCATTATCAGTTCTTGTATTCAATGTTCAATTTTAAATTAATGCGAATTTTGTTCCCTTCATTCACCTTCAATGTTCTACCCAACTAGAAGAATTTAGGAAGGCTATTGAGCAGGTTTTAGCAGCCAGTAAAGAAAACAAATCGGTTGTGATAGCTGTGTCCAAAAATAAGAAGATTTGAAAATTTATTAATATCCTACAAATGACCACAAAAATGGGTCAATGGGACTAAAAGATATATCCTTGATGTGCTAAATGGCCCTTTTGATTTGATTAGGTCGAGGGGACAACTATAATCTCTATTACATGCTGGAACTGTAATGGTTCTATCTGGTCCTCTCTAGACACTCACATGATCCTTATCTTCTCACTGAAACACATGGGAGCTACCAGAGAGCACTCCCATCTATTATAGGTTATCACAGCACTTTGACATTTAGGCATGAGACTTAAAGACCTGGTGGAGTTCTTGGGTTTGGAGGTATGGTTTACCTCATTCATCAGGCTTTTCAGACTAGGGTGTTAGCTGTGGGTTTTGATGAGCATTTGAGGTATATATGGGTTTGGGTTTGGTAGGACCCTGTTACTGCAAAATCTAGCAGGGCTAGTGCAAAGCTTCACTAGGCAATCTAGGTCTTATGGTAATGAAGAGATCAACTACCATTGTCACCTTAACAACTTCTCTCCTGCTGTTTTGTGGTTGGATGTTATCCCCACAAGTGAGATTTCCCTAGCAAGACTTAAAGGTTAGATGACTAGGGTTCTCAGACAAATGGCTCTCTAAGGATCTTGCAGATAAATCACCTAGAAAACTCTTCAATAAAGGAGTGCCTGAGGGTGATTGGAGTCTAATGGTTTGGGAAAAGGTATTGGCAGAGCCTTGGAGGCCCGGATAAGAGTTACAAATGTTCAAGTACACCTTCCACCAACATCAATAAGCTAGAGGAAAGCTGTTACAAGTTAGGGATTTTTGGTATGCAGATTTACAGCATGCAATAGCATATAACAGCAAAGAGAGAGCCTCTAAATAATAAAATCAACAAAGGACTAAAGGCTACTAGAGAGGTAAGCAAGGGATAGGTCAACTTTAAGATTTTAATGGTTGAAAATGCATGTAACAACCATAAATATCTGGATGTCAGCCCTATTTTTAGGGGTAAAACATGCAATTATTGCTAGATTTTGCCTTTCTAAACTTATTAAATGCAATCCTACCAATAGAACAACAATATATGGATGTAAAATTTCTATAAAATGCAGATTTAGACCAAACCCTAATCCTAGTTACCAAGGAATAAAGGAAAGATACTTTTTTTTACAAGGTGTTCCTGTTACCCACTATCCATGGGTGGTATCCATAGGAGAATTTTTTTTCTCCTAGATGGTCCTCAACCGGCAGCCAACAACCCCTTGCAGCAACCAGATAGCCATGTGGTCCCTCGCTCACCTGTTTGTTGTTTTTGTAGCATTAGAAAGGGCTCTAAGTCTCAAATTTTGTGGAGAGGCTGAGACATTGGTATTCCAAAGAACCCAAAAACCGTTTGTGAAAATTCCACTCGGTTAATGTTTTATTAAAATAATTAATTATTTTAATGGAGACCCTAAGTTTGTATCCATGGGAGAATTTTTTTTCTCCTAGATGGTCCTCAACCGGCAGCAAACAACCCCTTGCAGCAACCAGATAGCCATGTGGTCCCTCGCTCACCTGTTTGTTGTTTTTGTAGCATTAGAAAGGGCTCTAAGTATCAAATTTTGTGGAGAGGCTGAGACATTGGTATTCCAAAGAACCCAGAAACCGTTTGTGAAAATTCCACTCGGTTAATGTTTTATTAAAATAATTAATTATTTTAATGGAGACCCTAAGTTAAACTTAGGGAAATTAAATAATTAAACAGTATTAATAAAACATGAGTGAGAATGATCAGAAGGCGGAGATCAAGTCATGTGATAATCTTAGCCGTTGATTAGAGATCTAATCTTAGTCGTTGATGTCTCAACGAGAAGACTATAACAGAAGGCTTGAGGGCCATTTGGAAAGACACACTGAATTGATCTAAGAGTTCAAAATTTCTGGGGCGCAGTTTGCTGAGAAATTCGAGCTAGAGATCTGAGTAACGAGGCGCAGAGATAACATCCGGAGAGAGAGATTCTCTCAGCCTGTGGAGCATTAGTCAGAGAGAGGCAGAGATAGCATCGGGAGAGAGAGATTCTCTCAGCCGGTGGAGCATTAGTCAGAGAGAGGCAGAGATGATCTAACCAAGCCAACGCTGAAGGAAAGGGGCTGATGCAGTGACTGTGCAGGGCTCACGCAAAAGCAACTCAGAGGCAGAGGAGGGTTTCCGGAAATTTTTCTTGTGGATCAGTTTTGGAGGTCGAGATCTGGAAAGTGACACTGGGAGGCTGCTCCTCAGGGTCCACAGAGGCAAAATAACTTGGCTGGGGCTGAACGCTGAGCCTAGAAGGGGATGCCGTAGAGACTAGAAGGTGCAACGTTGGAACTGCGCAGAGGTTGTGTAGTGCCTCCCTAGGGTAATTTTCTCTTCATCTGGATCAACCGGGAACTCAGTGATTGAGTGAGGTAAATCCTCACAAATTATTTTGCCAATGTTTATCTCTGTAACTGAATTACCCTAGGGGTATTCATAGATGTATTCAGATATTGCTATTGCATAATAATAAAACCCTCAGATTTGCTGCACCGGTTTTCCTGTATTGGGTTTTTACGGAGACTTAGTCCAAAATAAAGCTGTCATATGTGTGAATGATTTTCCTTGTTCAGTTCCCTTGTTTCAGAATCATGAGTGTTATAGTGTTAGGCTGCTTTAGTGATTGCTTCAATATTTCATGTATTATTCAGAAATAATTGTGTAAAGTAAATTACATAATAGAAGTAATCCAGTTGGTTGCAGTAGGATTCCTTAGATTGTTTCAGATCTAGGAATTTTCACATGGTTTCAGAGCATTGATGTGAAACAGGAAGAACGGATCTGAATTTTGAAGTGAAGGTTGTTTTTGCTGCAGTGCAGCAGAACGATCCATTGAAGGATTGCGCAATTCTAGCCAGGGGGGCTAAGATTTTCGTGGTAGTCTCTCTCTGAGTGAGTCGACAGAGAGAAGGGCTTCCAGATTCGAGATCTTGCTGTGGCAGAGGGAGTAGTGCAAAGCCTCCACGCAGAAGACAGAGGGACACAATTTTCTGAAGCTGTTGTTGGGCAGAAAAACATCAGGAGTCAGAGCACATATTGAGGGAATTCTTCCTCAGTGATTTCCTAGCCGAGGAAGTCAACATTTCTCAGTTGCTGAGCAGTAGAGGAGCATCAGAACTTGCAACTCCATCAGGGAGTGCGTAAGCCTGCCACACGCTGCGCAGTAGGGAGGAAGAGGGAGCAAATTCGACAAATTTCGGTTGAGATGGCATCTCATAGACTTCGTGATTAGGATCGGTTGGAGGGCTCCTCCAACTATATGATCTAGAAGGAACATGCTCAGTTCCTTCTGGATGAACATGATCTGAAGGCGTTCGTGGAGAACATGGTAGCTATTCCTACGAATGCGGATCAGCTCAAGAAGTACAAGGCAGATATGGCGAAGGCAAAGAGGTTGCTCCTTGATGGTGTCAAGGATCACATCGTCTCACATGTGTTTGGCAAGGTTACTGCCAGAGAGATGTGGGTAGCTTTGCATGACCTATTTGAGGGATCTTCCGAGTAGCGGAAGTTGTACTAAGAGCAGAAGCTCCGTATGATCCAGATGTGGAAAGGGGAGCGTGTGGCTTCATACCTCATGCGTTTTCAGGAGATTCGAGATCAACTGTCGGCAGTAGGTGCTACGCCTACATCTGCAACCATGGTACGGATGGCCCTTAACGGTGTCACGGAGGAGTGGCAAGTGTTTGGCCATAACATACTAGGCCGGGCAGCATTACCTAGTTGGGAGCAGTTGTGGGTAGCTTTTCAGGAGGAAGAGTTGAGGAGAGACCTCGTCAAGTGCAAACTTGATGGCAGTAGTGGAAGAAGATCGAAATCCGTGGAGGAAGAGAAGAACGCAACCCTTGCATCGAAGAGATAACAGGCGCAACAAAAACTGAAGCGTGATGTTTCGAAGGTCAAGTGCTTCAGATGTGGCGAGATGGGCCACTATGCATCTCAGTGTCATCTGAAAAAAAAAGGACAAAGATGAGAAGCATGCCCCGAAGGTTGCAGCCGCGAAGTTCGAGGAGGATGATTTCGGCATGAGTGCCCATGCTTCTTGAGGAGAGAAGTGGGGTGATATTGAACTATATTTCACTCCGAACTTCAGTTGGGCAGGATCTTTGAGGAGCCCACCTCATGAATCATCACCTTGCTATGGGAGCCCATATTTGCAGTAGTAGGATGGAGGAGTTCTAGTGGAGCCGAGGAGTGATGAAGACGACAGTGTAATAGATGGCAACACTTATTTTTGGAGCAGTGCAAAGCAAAGGCAGTAGCAGCAACGCAATGCACAGGAGTGCAGCGCAGTGCAAATCAGTGTAGAGCAACAACAACGCAGTGCATTAGAGGGACAACACAGTAGTTATCCGCAGTCAGAGTCTTCAGCACCGAGGTGCATCCAATGAACACTTATTCAGTCTTGGGTGAGTTCAGCTGTTTCTCTCAGCAGCTAAGTTGCAGTGCAGATGCAATGTTATCAGTTGCAGTGTTAGCAGCATAATAGATGTAGCACTTGAGAGGGAGCTGTAGTACAGATGCAGTAGTGGCAGTGGCAGTGGCAGTGTCATGGGCAGCAGTGCAGTGGGAGCAGCAACACAGTGGTTGATGGACTTCAGCAGCGCGGAGGATGCTTCAGGATCAGAGCAGTATGCAACAAGCATAATTGCTAGCGCACTTTCCTTGCTAAGAGGGAGTATTGTTTTTGTAGAATCAGAAAGTGCTCTAAGTCTCAAATTTTGTGGAGAGGCTTAGACAATGGTATTCCAAAGAACCCAAAAACCGTTTGTGAAAATTCCACTAGGTTAATGTTTTATTAAAATAATTAATTATTTTAATGGAGACCCTAAGTTAAACTTAGGGAAACTAAATAATTAAAGGGTATTAATAAAACATGAGTGAGAATGATCTAGAAGGCAGAGATCAAGTCATGATATAATCTTAGTCGTTGATTAAAGATCTAATCTCAGCCGTTGATGTCTCAACGAGAAGACTATAAAGGAAGGCTTGAGGGCCATTTGGAAAGACACACTGAATTGATCTAAGAGTTCTAAATTTCTGGGGTGTGGTTTGCTGAGAAATTCGAGCTAGAGATTTGAGCAGCGAGGGGCAGAGATAGCATCCAGAGAGAGAGATTCTCTCAGCCGGTGGAGCATCAGTAAGAGAGAGGCAGAGGTGATCTAACCAAGCCAGCGCTGAAGGAAAGGGGCTGACATAGTGACTATGTAGGGCTCACGCAGAAGCATCTCAAAGGCAGAGGAGGGTTTCCGGAAATTTTTCTTGTGGATCAGTTTCGGAGGACGAGATCCAGAAAGTGACACTAGGAGGCTATTCCTCAGGGTCCTCAGAGGCAAAACGACTTGGTTGGGGCTGAACGCTGAGCCTGGAAGGGGGTGACACAGAGGCTGGAAGGTACAACGCTCGAATTGTGCAGAGGCTGCGCAATGCCTCCCCAGGGCAGTTTTCTCTTCATCTGGTTCAGCTGGGAACACAGTGATTGAGTGAGGTAAATCCTCACAAATTCTTCTGCCAATATTTCTCTCTGTAACTGAATTACCCTAGCGGTATTCAGAGATGTATTCAGACATTGCTACTGCATAATAAGAAAATCCTTAGATCTGCTGCATCGGTTTTCCCGCATTGGGTTTTTCCGGGGTTTTAGTCCAAAATAAAGGTGTGTGAATGATTTTCTTTGTTTCAGAATCATGAGTATTATAGTGTAGGTTGCTTCAGTGATTGCTTCAATATTTCATGTATTATTCAGAAATAATTGTGTAAAGTAAATTACATAATAGGAGAAGTAATCTAGTTGGTTGCAGTAGGATTCCTTAGATTGTTTCAGATCTAGGAATTTTCACACTGTTATGATTGTATGTTTGAAGGTGGGCCTCCTGTTGTCCTCTGAGATAATTTTTAGGTCAATTAATTATGCCAGAGCATCTATAATATTTTGTTTGTTTGGTTTTTGGATGACCAATGTATAAAGCAATTGCATACAGATGTGTTTAAACTTTAGATAATATTAATTAATAAGAAAAGGGTTGTTGCTTTACTTCAAACAATGATTTAAGATTACATGTGTGAAAGCAAAAAATGTAAGAAAGTATGATGAGTTAAATATTCAAATTGAATGTTTAATAATCATACGTGTGAAAGTCTGTCAAACAATGTTCAACAACTTAACAAAATATAATTAACTTTATGATGACGCTGACAATTAATTGATGTAGAGGGACTTATAAAAACAGATAGTTCAATAAGTCATTCTCTAATATAGATAATAACTTCAGAGGATTTAAGATAGACTGAAACACAGTTTTTTCTTACCTAATTATCTTCATAAAAATTAAACATATGCAGAAAACAAGATGTAATGAAAACTAGAAAATTTACAAGAGAACAAATTGATTGAAACAAATCCAGAATCCTTTTATTATCATCAATAATCAAGGCTCATACACTTCTGCTTACAAATGCTCATCCAAGGGTGCAACCTTTAATAACTCGAATGGAGAGTTATTTATACTAGTTTCTATCACTTAGAAGTATCTAAAACTGATTACAAAAGTAGTATCAAATTATAGGAAAACAAAACTGGTGAGTGATCTGTCACTGTTTTTGAGGAAATAGTTGATGATGTGGCCCAAAAATTGCTGTTGTGCTGGCATGCTGTTGGAGTCAAAAGTTAATCGATGGTTTCACATAGCTAAACCCATCTTTCTTCACTAAGAATTTCCAGATTTACCACCTTTCTGAAAACTTCATCTACCTCTGTATATCTTTCAAATGTAGGCTTGTTGAGGAACAAATGTTTGATTTCATGTTTTATAATTAAATCAAACTCTAAAGCTCCAAGAAAAGCTTTGCTTGTCACATGGCCTTTAATCCCTCCAAACTTGCCTTATTAATTGCAGTAGTATACAGTTTCTTCCAGTACTCCAAATTTATCAATTTCTCATTTGGAGCTACCAATCCAGGCAGTCCTCTCTGGTTCAACATATTAAACTTCGTGTGAAACCTTTGGACAACAATGTCCAAGGTTTGACACTTAGTTTCCAATTGATTAAGTAAATTCTTCTTTTGCAAAACCTTTTTGATCTCTAGGATGGTGGTTGTTTTGTCTGAAACGTTTATCAGCTCCAACTCTGCTTTACTCTTTGAATTGAACACTTTAATCATGTCTGATGCTTCTGCTGGCTTGGTCATGAGTGTTGCCTTTTCCTTCTCTATGACTATCCTGCATATGTTAATTAACTCTTGCTGGTAAAAAATAATCTGTATGGATGGCCATACATCTGTCATTGCTTGACAAATCTCTGTCCATATACTTTCCTTGGCTTGGACCAAGGTGTCTGCTATTAGTAATTCACTTTCTAATTTCTGAACTTTAAGTCCCAACCTGTGAGACTTCTGCATTTCTTCCATTTATAATGTGTCATTTTTAATCTTCTGAGTTTCTAAATTCTTAAATTTCTCTAGCAACTTCTAATTTTCTTGTTTTTGTATGGCTAACTCCTGCACTATCCTGACTGAATCACCTGCTGTTGATCTAGATTCAATCGATGTTGATGAAGAACTGGGTTCTGTACCTGCAACTGCTGTAACTAGAATCATGGCAAGCTGAGCTGACTCCTTTTCCTTGAGTTGTCCTTCAATCTGCTCCTCCATCTTCTTTATCTGAATATTTTGTTCAATGATTAACTTGAGCATCTCTTCTCTGTTTTGTTCACTCCCTTCAATCTCCTTTATTGTGGATCTTATGTAGAAGGTTACATAAGCTTTTCTCGCAGAGCTGCAATGTTTGCATTTTTCTTCTACAACTTTACAGTCTTTTGGATCATATCCAATTTTAACCACAAGGTCTTCTAAAGACTTTAATTTGTTGTCTTTAGCTAGAGAAGAGTGTTTCTCAATTTTAAGTTGAGACTGTACATTTGATAAGGAAATTCTAAGCTTAGACAAAGACATGGATGTATTAGTCATGGTTGAGAAAAGCATCTCACCAGACTGTCTATGCATATCCATTTGATCTATTGGATGAATTTTATTAGCATCAAATGAAAAGATGAAAAGATTGTCTTCTTGTAATCTGATGGAGGATTGGGAAAATGAACTTGAGCTTGTAAGAAAGCCATTTGCATCTTGCCTTTTTCACTGTCAAAAGCAAAGAGAAGTCTGTGCTGTGAGGTTGAAGTCTGCTTCCAGAATTGACTGTAAACATTTGATTTTAGTGTCTCATTTTTCTGCTTTATCTCCAAGAATTTGGAGAATATATTCTGGTCATCAGATGAACTAGTTCCCATAGTCTGAATGATCTCCAAAGGTTCTTCAGAAGGTGAAGTAGTTGATGGAGTATGAGGAACACTGCCTCCTGCTGATGTAGACACTTCTGGATCTCCAAGATCAATGATTTTTGGTTCCTTTTGATTCTGTTTAGTAGAGACTGATAAGTCGATTTTCTGCTTCTTTTGTTGAACTATAAATTCTCTGACCAGATCCATAGGAGTTGATGTTTCTTCCCTTGTCCTTTTCTGTTGTTTCCTTTGTTGTGTAACCAGCTCAAAAAATAGAAGAAAAGAGATATCAACGCCTTAGAAATAAGCCACTTTGAGGGAGCAACCTCCAATACATTACATAAATGAACAATTCTTGGATGATACAATTTACAAAACCTCCTTTCTATATATAGGAGTCCATGGGGCCATAATGTAATCCTAGTGGGCCACAATGTAATCCTAGCCGACCTAACAATAATAATTTAATGGCACAATAATAACAAAATGGGAGTTACAAAGGTACAATAATAACAATAAGGGGGTTACACTAACAATAATAAGGGACTATACTAGTAATATAGGGACCTAACATGCCCCTCTCCTTCAAAAAAAGTGTTGTCCTCAACGCTTGAGTAGCTCTGGGTGCTTTTGTATAAAATTCTCATCCTCCCATGTAGAATCTTCAGTGGGTAAGTTTTTCCACTTGATGAGATACTCTGAAATTGATCGATTCCGTAGCTGTCGAGTTCTTGTTTCCATGACCGCTTCAGGTTCCAATATGATTTTTCCTTCCTCGTCAAGTTCTGGCAATATTGTTTGAACTGGAAGATCTTCACCTATAACCTTCTTTAAGCATGAAACATGGAAAACTGGATGTACTCGCGAAGAAGCAGGATGCTCCAATTTGTATGCCATAGTACCAATATTTTGCAACACCTTGTAAGGACCATAGTACTTTGGTGATAATTTATTATCCTTCTTAACTTGCTTGAGGGACATTTGTTTGTATGGTTGTAGCCGTAAAAATACCCAATCTCCTACATCAAAACTTCTCTCGCTGCGATGTTGATCTGCCTTTTCTTTCATTCGATTTTGTGCCAAATTCAGGTTATCCTTTAAGAGTTGGAGAACTTCTTGCTGATGCTCGATGTGATCTTCCACTTCTTTAACCTTCGAGTTTTCCCTAAAATATGATGTGATTGATGGTGGATGATATCCATAAAGTGCAATAAATGGGGTCATTTTTGCTGCAGTATGGAAGGAAGTGTTATACCACCATTTAGCGAGAGGTAACCACTTGACCCATTGTGTTTGTTTATCGGATACAAAACAACGAAGATATCCTTCCAAACATTTATTTACTATCTCAGTTTGACCATCAGATTGAGGATGATAAGATGAGCTATGAGCTAATTGAGTACCCAAACAAGAAAATAACTTCGTCCAAAAATTTCCAGTAAAAATGAGATCTATGTCTCTCACAATAACCCTTAGGCTTCCATGTAGCTTTTGAATTCTGTCCATAAATGTAGTAGCAACTGTACTTGCTTTAAATGGATGAGATAATGCACAAAAGTGTGCATACTTGGTAAGTCTATCAACTACCACCATGATGACATTATTTCCTTCGGACTTAGGTAAACCTTTGATAAAATCCATTGAAATCTCCTCCCAACGTTGACTTGGAATGGATAAAGGTTGTAGAAGTCCCGGGGTCTTAATTTTCTCAACTTTTTTCTGCTGGCAACCCAAACATTCCGCCACAAACTTTTGAATATCAGATTTAAGGCCATCCCAAAAAAATTCTTTCTTCACCCTGTGGTAAGTTTTTAAAAATCCTGAGTGTCCTCCTAAAGGAGAAGTGTACAATTCCAGAAGAATCTTTTGTTTTAGTTGGGAATTCTTACAAAGATATAAGCGATCTTTGTACCATAAGGAATCATTTTTCCAACTAAATGTATCAGATGTACTAGGATCTTGCTGCAACTTTTGAATGAGTGTCCATGCATCTTTTTCCTTCTTCCATTCATCTCTTGCTTCAGTTATCCAATCTGGTTGGATAATAGAAATGGCACAAAGCAATGCTTCCACCTCTTCATTCTTTCTTGAGAGTGCATCTGCAACAACATTAGGCTTTCCTTTTTTGTAGATTATTTCAAAGTCATAACCCAACATCTTTGTGACCCATTTTTTCTTCTCTTCTGAAGATAGTCTTTGTTCCAAAAAGTGTTTAAGACTATCATGATTAGTTTTTACCTTGAAGTGTCTTCCCATTAGGTAAGTTCTCCATTTCTTTAGTGCATGCAGTATTGCTAACATTTCCTTCTCATAAATAGGTTTCTGTAAATACTTTCCTTTGATTGGATGACTTTCAAAAGCAATGGGTCTTCCTTCCTGCATTAAAACAACACCAATTCCATTTCTTGAGGTATCACATTCCACAATAAAGGTTTTTGTGAAGTCTGGCGTAGCTAAGACAGGCGCTAGGCACATTGCCTCTTTAAGATGTTCAAAAGGCTTAGTTGCTTCAGGAGTCCATGAAAATGCACTTTTCTTCAATAATGTTGTTGGAGGTGTTGCTATTCTCCCATAATTCTTAACAAACTTGCGATAATACCCTGTTAACCCGAGAAATCCTCGCAACTGCTTTATGGTTGTGGGGACTTTCCATTCCTTAATGGCTTTAATTTTGTTAGGGTCTACTTTAATACCCTTGTGAGATACAATATGACCCAGATATTCCACCTCTTGTACTCCAAAGAAACATTTGGATGTTTTTGCATATAATTGTTTCTCCTGCAATAGTTTTAGCACCCTGTCAACATGTTGAACATGATCCTTCCAAGACCTGTTGTAGATTAGTATATCATCAAAAAATACTAGCACAAATTTTCTAAGGAAGGGTTGAAAATGGAATTCATCAACCCTTGAAATGTAGAAGGTGCATTGGTAAGGCCAAAAGGCATGACCAAAAATTCATAATGACCCTCATGAGTTCAAAATGTTGTTTTTGGAATATCTTGAGTCTTCATTCTAATTTGATGATATCCTGAACGAAGATCCAACTTGGTAAAATAAATTGCTCCATGTAATTCATCCAATAATTCATCAATCACAGGAATGGGAAATTTGTCTTTAATGGTGAGCTTATTGAGCTCCCTATAATCCGGACAAATTCGCCATGATCCATCCTTCTTGTGTACCAATACTACAGGAGCAGAGAAAGAACTTTGACTGGGTTGAATTATACCCGCCTCTAACATTTCCGCAATCATACGTTCAATTTCGCTCTTTTGGAAGTAAGGATATCTATAAGGCCTGATGTTTGGAGGAACACTTCCTGGAATCAAATGAATAGCATGATTATGATCACGAATAGGTGGGAGTCCTTTGGGAGTTTCAAACACCTTGGAATGATTGTCCAAGACTTGTTGGAAATCTGCAGAAATAGATGATTTTGATGTTGGAACTTCTAGTGAGCATAATTGTGCAATTACGCCTCGTTGTTCTTTCTTTAGAAGCTTTGTCATGACATTAGAGCTTATTATCCTTCACGGCTTCCCTTCAATACCCCGTAATTCGACTTCCTTTCCTTCTGAAAAAAATTTCAAGAAAAGTTCTTGAAAATTAAAAGCTACCGTCCCCAAAGATTGTAACCATTGTACTCCTAGTACAACATCGGCACCTCCCATAGGAATGGAAAGCATTGGACTAGTCAATACATATTCCCCCATGGTTAGCTTGATATTATGGCATTTCCCAGAGCAATTTATAGTTCCTCCATTTGCAACCATCACTTGACATTCTGGTGCTGGGTTTAGGAAACAATTTAGTTCCTTGGCTACCTTACAATGAATAAAATTATGGGTGCTACCTGAATCAATCAACACTATTACCTTTTTCTTCTTGATCTGTCCTTCTATCTTGAGAGTTTGAGGAGTGGTAATTCCTGCTAGTGCATTACATGATATGGCCGGATTCATTTCTTCCTCTTCTAGGGCCGGTTCCTGGTGTATATCGTCTTCTTGTTCATTTTCTTCTTCTTCTTCACAATCTATGTAAAATAATTTCTTTTCAGCACACTTATGACCTTTAGTGTATTTGCTATCACAACTGTAGCAAAGCCCTTTTGCTCTTTTTTCTTCCAATTGTTGTGGTGTCAACCTTGCAGGTTGTGGAAATCTAGGCGTAGCAACACTTCCTTCTTTATAGAATTGAGTGGTAGGCTTCCTTGTCGCCATAATTTTACATTCAACTTTTCTTGCCAACCTGAATGCCTTCTCCAATGAATCGGGTTCCAAAACACGAACTTCATGTTGGATGTTATCCTTTAAAGTGCCTATGAAGAGATCGATCCTGTGTTCCTCTGGAATATCAGTTACCCTTATATTCAATTTTTGGAAGTCCTCAATGTACTGCCCCACTAAACCCTTTTGTTTGAGATTTATCAATTGGCTAAAGAAGGTGTTTCTCTTTGTATCCTCATAATGTGCTATCATTTCCTCAGTAAAAATTGACCAAGTGACAATTTTTTTACGGGAGCAAAGCCATCGATACCATACAAATGTATTTTTTTCTAAATGTAAAGTTGCAATGTGTACCTTTTGTGTGTTTTGCATGTTATGGAGATCAAAATATTGCTCCATCTGTAGTATCCATGTTACAGGATCCTTTCAATCAAACTTCCTCATATCCATTTTTGGAATATGGTGGTTCTTCCCGCCAACATTAGAGTTTATGAAATCACGATTAACATTTATTTTGTTCTCATCATGAGTTTCCTCTACTATCTTTTCACCATTAGGAAACATTTCTTGTATCGACTTTGTCAAACCTTCCATGTCTGCTTTTAGATCATTCTTCATGTTTTCCATTTTCTCATCGATCTTAGCTTCCATGTCATCCATCTTAGATTCCATGCCAGCCTCCATGCCATCAATCTTAGATTCCATGCCATCTATATTAGATTCCATGCCTTTCTTCAAACCATCCATCTTGGTTTCCATGCCTTTCTTCAAAACTTCCATGTCATTTTTTGTTGCTCTTTGCGAGAGCGAAATTTGTTACACTTGCTCTTGTAATTTTGATATGTCATGTTGCCATTCTTCGTCTTCATGAGTCATAGTAGAGCTTTCCAAAGGCTTAATGGGTGTTGAATTCTTTTTAGGGGCCATTTTATAATCAAATACTGATATCTATTCTACAATATGCCCTTGCAATCAATTCAACTTGATTCTTCAAACAAGACTTATGCAATTCGGAAAAAAAATATACACCTTTTACTTGCTTTTGAGGAGCTCGGTATTGAAATTGTATTACCTCTGTGATTGCGGCTCTTCAATATCTGAAATTCAGCACTGAAGTAGCCCTCTGAATTCTCTTTTGAATGCCACAGGTCTGACTTGATTTGGATTCTCCAAGACAAAGTTATGTCCAATCTCCCACAATGACCTAATTATGGACTGGTTCAGTATAGCGAACTTGTACGACTTTCCATGTGTCACTGTTTCGTCCTTCGCCTCTGAAATTAATAGCAAAGAAACTACAGTCCGTGTACTTGCGACCACTTTTTACGGCACTCCAATCCGATGCTCAGAGAGAGAGTTATTGAAATTTTCACACGATCACCTTTTTGAGATGAAATTCAGGAGCCTGAAAAAGCACTACCTTCCACAGATCATATTTCCAAAAATATTGCGAACCAAGCTTTGAAATTTTTTGACAAGTTTCCTTAGGATTTCAGCTTCGCACCATAAAAATTTCAGATTCTGAACCTCAGTAGAAAAAAATTTATAGCGCAAATGCCATGATGACCTGTTTAGGAGCCTGAAAAAAGACCTAACTTCCACAGATCATATCTCTGAAAATATTGCGAATCAAGCTTTGAAATTTTTAGACAATCTTCCTTAGGATTTTGGCTTCGCACCCTAAAAATTTCAGCTTTTGAAACTTCGTAGAAAAAAAGTTATAGTGAAAATGCCACGATGACCTGTTTGGAGCAGCGAAACCCTAGAATCCAAAGCTCTAATACCAGATGTTGTGAAACCAGCTCCAAAAATAGAAGAAAAGAGATATCAACGCCTTAGAAATAAGCCACTTCGAGGGGGCAACCTCCAATACATTACATGAATGAACAATTCTTGGATGATACAATTTAAAAAACCTCCTTTCTATATATAGGAGTCCATGGGGCCATAATGTAATCCTAGTGGGCCTCAATGTAATCCTAACCGACCTAACAATAATAATTTAAGGGCACAATAATAACAAAATGTGGGTTACAAGGGTACAATAATAACAATAAGGGGTTTACACTAACAATAATAAGGGACTATACTAGTGATATAGGGACCTAACATCCTTTGAGCAACTGGAGTCTGCAAGGTGGAGGTAGACATGATCTGTTCTTCTGCTTCCTGTAGTGTATTTTCGGTCCACTGTTCCTGATTCATGAATTTTTCAATTTCTGGCCTTGGTGTATGATTATAAGGAGTTGTTTTTAATTCAACTCTTAGATTTGAAATGATACTAAAGGGGTCATAAGGCCAGGTGAAGCTGGGCTGAAAATTTATATTCTTCAAAATGGTATTTGCCTCAATACCAGCTGATCTGGTGTTGCAAATGAATGAACCAATTTTGGATTTAAACTTGAATTGTGACTTTGTTTTCACTGAGACAAAGTGAAGGTCATCAATGTTAATCATCTGCCTAATATATTCCAATGAGAAAATTCTCATTGGAACATATTTTGGCAGCTTATATGGTGCTAACTCACAACCATATACTCTAATTTCAGTATAATTTTGGTATAGATATCAGTCTCTAGTCTTGACTTGGTTACTTAAACGCATGATTCTCTTAATATCTTCACCAATTCTGGGCTCAATCTGGCTTTTGAGAAGCTGTGCTGCTGGATGAATAAATATGTCAATGAAATCTGAGAAGGTGAATTTGGCTGAAATGGACCTGACCATTTCTGTGCAATGAATGACTGATTGGTTAACCCCCTGTTCATCCTGTTTGTTGAGTGTGATTGACATCGAGTCTCCTTGCTGAAATAAAAACATGTATATAAGTACAGAGGTCATAAGCTGCTCATGCATATTATCAACCTAAAATTAACTGTAAATTGTAATTATACATGAAGGTAGGTTGTCTGATCTTTTGAGAAAATAGAAAAGAATCCATGGATGAATTCATCTATTGTATTATCATCTGGATATCTTAGTAAACAAGATAGTAAATAGATGATATGTCTATTGGCTTCAGGGAACATTGAGGATGGATAGGGTGGATTTCTTTTGGGTAATTCAACATCATCTGGTAAAAATGTCTCAAAGATTTGAGCTCTTTGGGGAAAAGTCAGCTTATGGTATAGCTCCATAGGAGCTGCTTGGGAAAACATGCTTAAGGAATCGTTTTGGGGAATAAGCAGCATGTTGTTGATGGTTTTTGCAGTGATGGATATCAGAATGTCACCATTCTAAGCCACCACTGGTATTTTAATAGGGGCATATCTGGTTTGACACCAGATGACCAAGTTTGGGAATTCACAAGTCTGAGGAAAAGTGAAAAGGGGCAGAAGGGATTCCCACAATTTAATCTCATCTTGCTGATCAATATATTTTTGCTTCAACAACAGGTGCAATTCATGGAACTCAAATTCGTACTCTGTGTCAACAATTTTATACTATGAATCGACAAGGGGAATGTGGTCAAGGTCGACTGGGTTAGCAGTAGGAGGGTTTTCATCCAAAGTTGGTTTCTTGCTCTTTCCTTTCGGGGCCATGTTCACAGAGGAAAGAATAAGAAAGGGAAAGAAAAATAGAGGGAATTAGAATTCTGATCCTCTGTGGAGGTGATAACATTTATTTGAAACAATGAGCAAAGATCTCTGAATACCCATAATGCAACAGTAAAGATGATTATAGCAAAAGTGGTAAATTGGCGAGCTAGGCTTTATTTATACAGTTGTAGAAATGGATCTGTGGTAACCGTTTGATAGTGTGACCGTAGCAGTTAAATGCTAACGGTATAGGAGCGTGATGGCAAACGACTAATCAATGGTTGGGGAGTGGAATCATAACGGGCCAATGGGGCATAATGGTAAGGAGCATGGTGGCAACGGACATGTGAGGTGGCAACGTTTCATTCGATGTCGGGAAACAGTCAAGGCGCAAGGTCATCCGACCGTTGGCGGGAGTAAAAACCACAATTAAAGAGAAGGCAGATTTTGGAGGGGGTAGGCGGTGGTTTGTGGTTTTGAGTGGGGGGGGGGTGCGAATTAACGTGAAGGTGCCACGTAGAGAGGGCCTGCCAATCATAAAACAACTTTTCGGACCCCCCCGTTAACGGGAAATGGGCAAGGGGGGTGCGAAAAGACTTCCTCGCCGTTGATCTGGGCGGGGAAAAGATCAACTGTTGAAAAGTGCACGAACGATAATAAAAATCGACAAATGTTCTTGTCTTTTAGCGAACCTTATTATAAAAATATGTGCCAATATATTACAAATAAAAATTAATGCTTAATGAAGCAAATTAATCAAAATTTAAAGATATTTAACAAATCATGGTGCATTTAGACAAGCAGCCTTTGCAAAATTTATTTTTTAAAGCTAAGCGAACATTTTTATTGTCTTTCTTAACATTTTTTGATTTTGCCTTCATTTTTTAGGGCAATTTATTCCTATCATTTTCTTGATATGAATAATCAAATTTATACAAGTCATAACATTTTTTGATTTTTTTGTTTTTCTATTCATATCCAAACTTAACATTTTAATTTTTATTTTTCTAATGTTCTAACTTATCAAAACCAAATAATGTTACAACATCTCCCAACCTCGAAGGTATGGCTTTTCATTGTGTAGTTGGCTAATTTTGTTTACTTATCATGGACACTTTTGGGCATGAATTAGTGGGAGGATTCAACTGAAAGAGTGGGCTAGGTCTGTACTCTTGTCTCCTCTGCCTGATTTGATAGTTATCCTTGTATCGTAGTCCCATGGGATCTCTTTTATTGGCTACTAGCTTTAGGAATGGCACTACATGGGAAAATCCCGATTTTGGTTGCGTGGTCCCACTTCCTGACACCATATACATCACTCCCCTTTGCTCATTTTAACCCTATTCATTACTTTTCCCATCTGTGTCCAGATTTTTCCTTTGGGTCCACAAGGAGTTAGCTTCCCCCTCCCCTTGTCGACACGTTGGGTCGTGCTTGGAACGATGCTCGGAGGTTGATGTAGCTAAAAGAAAAAGAAAAAGAAAAAGAAAAATTGGCCACTTTCAACAGGAAATGTACCATAAAATGCAAAAGATGGCTGAGACATACAAATTTAGTTCATGGGCAAAAGCCAAACATTAGCTCTACCCCATCATTATGGCCATCACCCTGGTTCCTAGGGTCCCTCATATTGACCCCTTTCATCATTAAGGAACCCATGATAGTCCCAACCCCTGGTGGGCAATGAATTGCCCCACCTTAAGGGGGTAATCACTGCTGTATCCCGCACATAATTTTCTCATCCCTTGGAGCCTCGAGCAGTTTTAAAAGAAAATCAATAAAAGGCAAAAGGCATATGAAGAATGGTGGAAAAATAAAGGCTGGGGTAAATCATGTACCACGATTGCTCCCTGCTACATTCATACACCCAAGTGTGGGCTTCCCTTATTATGGCTAACCTTGTATTATGGCATGTGGCTTGGAGCCTTCCCTTGATGCCCCATTCCATTCCACCATTATATCACATGCCCCCTATCGCTTGATGGATGTACCATGGGCATGTCACCCCCTTTAGAGGTAGAAACCACTTAGGGTCCTTGGTTAACCCCCTTGTTGAGCTTGGACACACCTGTACATGCTAAAGCCCACTATGGAAGGGCATGCCTCTATGAAGTGTCCATTTGGTTACATGATTTGTAAACTTTTTTACTCAATTACTGTAATGATTTGTTGTATTGGAAGGTGAGGGGACACATTGGATCTTATACAGGATTGTAGGTGGGTCTCCATTTGGGGTTTGGTCTCCCTATACGTGGTCCAAGCCCTCTAGAGGGCCATATTGGCACTTGTAGGGTGAGCGTTGAGAGCCATGGGCCTCCACCATAGTAGAGAGCAGATTTTGACTTCATGGATCCCTCAACATTCATTGATTGCTCGTGTTCCACCTTTTGGATGAGGATGATGCACGTGGACCACCATGCCCGACCAGATTTACACTTGCACCACACACTTGGGAGACATAGGGAGGGCTTATGTCATCCTTTTAGCCCTTACAGATGGTATACAGGCGTTATCGATCCATTGGGAGACCCATGAGGAGGTCATTGTGCTCCCATACCCACTTGGGGACACCACATTTTATTTGCTTGGATATCAAGGGGCCACCCCCTTGATCACTATGTTTGGAGCCTATTCCCTCACGTAGGCACACTTTAGACTCCACTAGGCCTCTTCAATGGACCAACGACTCATTGTATCTATTATTTTTCCCTTTTTAGAGGCTTATCTTTGTATTATGGAGCTATCTTGGTGGGCTTGTCACCAACTTTTGGTATTCTTGCACATTATTTTATTATTAAGGGGCATTATTAGGCTAATAGGCTATTCGAACCCCCTGATGGATTGTATAAATAGATAAGAGGCTCATTTATTTCTCTCATCACATTTTTTGGATTGGAACTCTCTTCTTGAGAATTTCGGCTAGCCTCTTTGATGTATGAATTGGAGATCTAACGCATTTTGATGTTTGGAAAAACTTAATTTCTTGTCTTGGAGCTTTGATTTCTTTGCGTATTGATGATTGAAATAATTTTGCTATACTTGTGAGTACCTTTTCATGCTTATTTGTATTTTTTTTTTGTCTCATAAAATTGTCTATGGAATATTTTCGTTCATGAAGCTGGTGTAGCTGCTCTTTATCTTATGCAAAGTTGTTGGGATTGTCTTTGTGAGGGATTTTTCATATTATCATTTGAAGTATGGTGAACTATTGTCCTAGAGGTACATGAATGTTCATGAATTGCCTTGATAAGTCATCTTTTGCAATATAAAGAAGTATAAATTTCTCTTTGTAACCTAGTTGCTGCTTGGGCTATACGAAGTTACTAGGGAACTCCTTGGTTGGAATTAAGCCTATCTAAACATTGATTTCATTTGACTCCATTCTCCCAGTTGGCTAGGCACTGGTCTAGTACTAAGGTGATCACAAAAGAAAATCATTCTCACGTTTTTCTTCCTCTGTCTAAGCCCCAACCTAGTAGGCCTCCTAGGGCATCATCTTAAATTCATTTTTATCCATTGAAAATCCATGAAAATTGGTCCACTATTGTGCTGGGGTCTTCTTGAGAGGTCCTCTAAATTTGAGGTCGATCCCATGGTGGAATCTCGAGATATTCCAAGCCCTAACTTGAAGACGGTTCTATCCCTTAGGTTTCCTTTTGTTGGTGGCTTCATTAGGGTCATTGCACTCAAATTCCAAGAGAAATTCAATTCCTTTGATCCTATTCTCCTCCCTAACTTGGTCAAGATCATCTATTGGTTGCTCCAATCCAAACCCTTGACCTTGTTTGGGCCCACTTGGGGTTCTTTGTGGTCCCACTACCCTTTAATGTCAATCTCACAAAGATCACCTAGAAACCCTATTCTTCAGGATTCCTTGAACATGGGCACCTCATTTCAAGTAATACTCTCCAACCCTAGGTCTTGGTAAACCCCTAGCCCTTCTAAGAGAGTCATTCATCTTGCTTCTATAGCAAGTAAGCCCATTATATGAGCTTCTCTTATGAATAGGCTTTAGGCATCACCTCATATCCTATCATTGAATCATCTGTTCTAGTGATTCCTCTCATATTGAGACTCCTCCCATCGGTGAAAGTCTATAAAGAGCAGGGAGCTTTAGCTGAGGTGACAATGGGCTGTTGCTCCATTGTTGCCACTTGACCTAGTAGTTTCTTTGTAAGATCCCCTCCTAGTTTGAGCGGTAACATTTTGGCGTTGTTGCCGGGGAAATGAGACATGTCTCTTGTTCCCATACGACAATATTGATATATCATTTTGGCGACTCCATTGGAAGAACAAAGCCCTAGTTCTTCATTGAGCTTCAAAGTTAATGCTTGTAGGGTGAAGCAAGGATCTATCAAGGCATTTAATTCACCCTGGCGACTCCATTTTAATCCTAGTATGCAAAATCATAAAAAATGGCTTATTGTCAAGAAGAAAATACCCTTGGCTCTCCATTTGCAAAACTCAATGATCAAGACCTACAAGAACTACAACAAATTGTGGACCAATATGTTGAGTTTTGTGAAGATTTGGGCTACCTTTCTCTCACACGTGCGAAGATATTGAGCTGAAGCTAAGGCCAAAATTCTGTCTCTATTGTAGGATCGAAGTTCTTAAGCTAGGGGTTGAAATTTCCACAGTAGTTGCAGTACCTGGGATCGAAGTTTATGGGATGTTGTTGGGCTGAAGCTGCCGAACAAGAAGAGAAGATTTAAGGTTGTTGCATCATAGAAGGTTGACTTGGTGGAGGAGGAAGGTCTTTTAGTCTAGGGTCTTGGTTGTCTCACTGTCATATGAATCTATTGAAGGAAGAGTTCTTGACTGGGTTTTCCCCTATATAGGGTTTTTCCCTTGCTGTTCGCCTACATCAGGTGTCCTTGATCTTCATGTTTTGTATTTGATAATTGCTTGATGAAACAAAGATAAAAGAAAAACATAAGAAAGTTAATAAGAACACATGAATATCACAAGTATTTATCATTATAAAAAAATATTTCTGCCTTTCTGATTTTCCAACAACCCCTAAGAAGAGTCATCCTCTATAAGCTAACATATCTTTCATAGGTGACCTTTTATGAGAAGCCTCACATTGGTGAAAGTCTAGAAAGAGCAAGGGGTGTTGAGAATTTGGAGGGTTGGTGGTTAATACAAAATTTTCTTCTTGATAATTACTTGTGAGCTTACTTGGATTACTTATGTCTTCTCTGTTGAGATTTTGTGTATTTGGGGTAGCATCAGTTGTGCTCTAGCTCCAAAATTTTGTGGAGGGACTAGAGTACAATTGATCTACAAGACCCATAAATTGATTTGGGAAATTTCATCTGGTTTAGGAGATATTAAATTAATTAATTATTTTAATGTATTTCCTAAGTTAAAACTTAGGGAACTTAAATAATTAAAGTGAATTTAATTAAACATGTGATAAAATTTTCTTAAGTCACAGGGATCAAGCTTTCTTTTAATATTAGCCATTGATTCAAGATATGATCATGGCCGTTGGTTTCCCAATGAGAAAGTATAAAGGAAAGGCTGGGGGTCATTTGTAAAGACACAGAGGCAGAGCACTGAAGCTAAGATGAGATTCTAGGGCAGGTTTGCTAAGAAATCTCAGAAGTGCTTCAGCTGTAGAGAGGGAAATTTAGGCCAAGGGGATGATCTGATCCCGGGGTCTAGAATCAGCAAGAGGCAGAGATCAGCTCAGAGAGGCAGCGCAGAGAAGCAGGGGAGCAACGTAATTGTTGCAGGAAACCCTCAAGGGTTACACAGAGACCCTAAGGGGTAGCATAAGGCCTGCGTCACCCAGTCTGGAGTAACGCAAACCTTTCCGGAGCAGCGCTGAGGGTCAGAGGGGCTTCAGAGGCTGACACAGAGGCTTCAGGGGCAGCGCTGGGGTTTCTAGGCCCTAATTTTGGCTGAGTTATGTAAATCCCGTTTGAGGGTGTGGATCAATCATTATTTTGGCTCTAGATCAGCCAGTGAGCTGTAGATCTATTATTTCTCTGTCGGATTTTCTAGATCTGGAACCCAGGCTTGTTGTATTCAGAAAATTCTTAATAACAAAACCCTCCAGCAGCCAGAAGATTGATTTTCCGCATTGGGTTTTTCTGGGGACTATTTGTCCAGAAATAACTGTTACTTTGTCTATGTGTGCATGAACTTGTTCTAGATCTAGATTGGTGGAGATCTGTTATGTGTTTTGCTTCGATTTTAACTTGAATTTATTTAGTTAATAACTTGTCTAAGTAGGAGGAGCATAACCGGATTGACAGTAAATAATTTCTGCAGAAAGTGTAAAGATTCAGAAATTTCCACATGGTATCAGAGCAATTGCAAATCTAGGAGGGTCACCAGCAAGAATCTTAAGGTTCTAGCTGCAGGAAGCAGCTGGAAAAGTAGCAGAAATGCAAATTTGAAGGGACAACGCAGTTTTCAGAGGCAGGTTCACGCAGAGGGAAGGGTGACGCTGTCTAACGCTGTCTCCTAGCAAGCCCACGCAATTACTGCGCAGAGGCAGCTCAGAAACAACGTTGGACTAGTCTGAAGCCTGCCAGTGTGATGCAGATCTGAATCTATCAGATCTAGAAAAGACTGAAGAAAAGCTGCAGAAATTCAGAAGGTGCTGGTGGGGTTAAATTTCTGAAGGTTTCAGATTTTTAGCCTTAGTACAAGTGACAAAGAGCGGGAGGAGATCAGCTTCTGAGAGAGTTTCTAGCCAAAGAAACTTGCAGTTTGATCAGAGGATCAAAGAGAGCTGAATCATAGTTGATTTGGCAGATTTCCAAGGAGGGAAATCAGTTGTCAGAGGGAGCAGAAGGTGCCTGTTTCACCAAGGGCCTTAGATTCCTTTCTCTAGCAAAGAGAAAAGGAAGTTCCGACACATTCTGAGCAGATGGCTCCTCATGGACTGCGTGATCAGGACAGGCTAGATGGCCTCTCCAACTTTTCAGTTTGGAAGGCAAGGATCCTGATAGTGCTTGAGGCATACAATCTTAGAGACCATGCAGAGCAAACTCTGGCCACATCGACAGATCAGGATCTCCTTCGGAAGCATAAGGAGGCTGATGGGCATGCCAAGCGGGTGATTATGGATGGAATCAAGGACCATATTGTACCACACTTAGCTGAGAAGAAGACAACTAATGAGATGTGGAAGGCCTTGATCTCCCTATATGAGGGAAAATCTGTCCAAAGGAAGATGCTGTTGGAGAAACAAATGAGATCATTCATGATGGCTAAGGGAGAAGACATGGAGCATTTCCTCTTCAGACCACAGTCGATCAGAGATCAGTTGACTGCAACTGGTGCTAAGGTGGAAGACGATGTGATGGTTAGGACTGCCCTCAATGCAGTCACGGATGAGTGGGAAACCTTTGTCCAAAGTATCTTGGGCAGAGCGGACCTCCCAGATTGTGACAGCTTGTGGTCAGTTCTGCGTCAAGAAGAACTCCACAGATTCACCAAGAAGCAATATAGCTCTGGATCGAGCAAAGTAAAGAAGGAAGATGAGGAAGATGCAGCCTTGGCATCGAAGAAGCAGCCAAAGAAGAAGAAGGATCTCTCAAAGATCAAGTGCTTCTAGTGGTTAAATGGGACATTTTGCCAGCAATTGTCCTCAGAAGAAAAAGGACAAGGAAGCATCTTCTTCCAAAGCAGCTATGGCAGATGATGGGTCGGAAGACGATGCAGCCTTGAGTGCTCATGAACCACAGAGGTGGGGTGACATGGATATGTAGAGGAGCTACATAGAAGTAAGGCGGGATCCTTGAGCAGCTCATTTCTTGGATCACATGCGAGCTATGACAACCTTAATACATTAGCGGGACAAGTGGAGCAGTGGGTGCATAGATCACAGATGAAGCAGAGGTAGATCTGAAAACTGGGAGGAGCAGCACAGAGTAGAGCAGCAGCAGCAGCGCAGAGGCTAATGTGACTTCAGCAACGCAGAGCAGAGCTGTTTACACTGTGCAGAGCTGCAACAACGCAGAAGGCTTCAGAAGGACAACGCAGTGTAGCAACAACGTGAGAGATTTCAGCACAAGGGGCTGATGTGACTTCAATAGTGCAGAGGGAGTCTTCTTTCGCAGTGCAGAGCTGTAGTTTTGCATCATCTTTCAGATGCCAGCACAGATCTGTAGCCTATGGAGCTTCAGTGACGAGGATGCAGCCCATCTGACTTGTCTGTCAAAGATTGGGCAGGAGATTCAATTGTTTCTCTCAACATTCAAAGTTGCAGTGCAACAGATCAACAGTGGCAGTGCTATGAGCAACACAGATGCAACATATTGAGAGGGAGCTGTAGTACAGAGGTTGCAGTGGCAGTGGTAGAGTCATGGGCAACAGTGCAAAATGGCAGCAACGGTGCAGAGTTGAGTGTCAGCAGGCCAAGCATCAGCAGCACAGAACCAGTACCCAAAATCATGTAATGCATGGTGTGATGTATTGCTAGAGCACACCCTTGATGCTAAGAGGCAGTGTTGAGATTTTGTGTATTTGGGGTAGCATCAGTTGTGCTCTAGCTACAAAATTTTGTGGAGGGACTAGAGTACAATTGATCTACAAGACCCAGAAATTGATTTGGGAAATTTCATTTGGTTTAGGAGATATTAAATTAATTAATTATTTTAATGTATTTCCTAAGTTAAAAATTAGGGAACTTAAATAATTAAAGTGAATTTAACTAAACATGTGATGAAATTGTCTTATGTCACACGGATCAAGCTTTCTTTTAATCTTAGCCATTGATTCAAGATCTGATCATGGCCGTCAACGAGAAATGTATAAAGGAAAGGCTTGGGGTCATTTGTAAAGACACACAGAGCCAGAGCACTGAAGCTAAGCTGAGATTCTAGGGCGGTTTGCTAAGAAATCTCATAAGTGTTTCAGCTGCAGAGAGGGGAATTTAGGCCAAGGGGATGATCTAATCCTGGGGTCTAGAATCAGCAAGAGGTAGAGATCAACTCAGAGTGGCAGCGCAGAGAAGCAGGGGAGCAGCAGCAGGAAGGACAGCAACTGTGCTATGCAATCCCTCAAGGACAGCGTAATTGCTGCAGGAAACCCTCAAGGGTTAAGCAGAGACCCTAAGGGGCAGTGTAAGGCTTGCCTCACCCAGTTTGGGGTAACCTAGACCTGTCCGGAGCAGCGCTGAGGGTCAGAGGGGCTTCAAAGGCTGACACAGAGGCTTCAGGGGAAGAGCTGGGGTTTCTAGGTCCTAATTTTGGCCGAGTTTTGTAAATCCTGTTTGAGGGTGTGGATCAGTCATTATTTTGGCTCTAGATCAGCCAGTGAGCTGTAGATCTATTATTTCTCTGTCGGGTTTTCTAGATCTGGAACCCAGGCTTGTTGTATTCAGAAAATTCTTAATAACAAAACCCTCCAGCAGCCAGAAGACTGGTTTTCCCGCATTGGGTTTTTCCGGGGACTATTTGTCTAGAAATAACTGTCACTATATCTATGTGTGCATGAACTTGTTCTAGATCTGGATTGGTGGAGATCTGTGATATGTTTTGCTTCGATTTTAACTTGAATTTATTCAATTAATAACTTGTCTAAGTAGGAGGAGCATAACTGGATTGACAGTAAATAATTTCTGCATAAAGTGTAAAGATTCAGAAATTTCCACATTCGCTTCTTTAGCTTAGTTAATCTTTCATCAAGTCAATTATCAAAATACACGAGACACACAAATTAGGCTCTTAGAGCCAGGGCAAAACCTCTCCCTCTTGTAGAGGAAAACCCTAAGAGCTTAGTTAATCTTTCATCAAGTCAATTATCAAAATACACGAGACACACAAATTAGGCTTTTAGAGCCAGGGCAAAACCTCTCCCTCTTGTAGAGGAAAACCCACGAGAAATTCTTCTTTAGATCTTCAAATGACAAGTACCATGACCCAGACTTAGACCCTTGACCTATGAATGCCTCCAAGACCTTGTCTTGACTCTTTCCTTCTTTGCTTGCCTTCAACACTGACCCTTTTCTTCTGCTCGAATCTGCACTGATCTGCACTTCCGTATTCACTGCACTTCCGTACTCACTACACTTCTTTTAATCTGCTCTACAACTACAGAGATAATCTGCAGTTCAATACGCAAACACTGCCCTTAACATTGTCATGCTGTAGTGACTTCAAATTTATCCGCATTGCTTCAAATGGTCAGTCCGCACTCCAATTTCGGTCAACCGTGACACCCCTGTTCCGCTGCACTTTATTATGATATCATCAAGTATATATATGCTTCTTTTTACCGATCTTAAAGTCTCTGTTAGATGCTGTCCAAAGGTCCGCAAGCTAACTCAGATGTATCCACATATATCTATACCACAGATATATTATATACCTTATTCGAATATATGTATTTTAGACTTGTTCCATCCCTGAAGTCCGCAATGTTTCCTTGCCTTAACTCCACACCTTTTATCACAGTGAAAACTGCAGACAGATCCGCAATACTTGTCCTTAAACACAAAAGAAATGCGAGCTACAGTATCTGTTTTTCTGCGCAGTATGACTAGGTTATATATAGTTGTTTCTGTCTGTATTTTAGCCAACCTGTTCAAATGTATAGGGGCTGACATGAACACTAGTTTATAGGCCGACTTGTAAAGAGAGTCTTCTAGCGTTAAGGAGGTTTACTTGAGGGATTTTTCCAACGCTGTTCTGATCATCTTCTGGGTGCAACCTTCAAGGTTTATGTGACAGTCTGGAGGCATACAATTTTGACTTTGACACTTCATAAACATGACACTTAATTAGTACAATTTATGACCAGAAGACATATCCCTAAAGGACATCAAGAAGAAGTCCTTTGACCTACAACCTCGCTCATGAAACCCATGAGTCAAGCATATCAAATATATATATATATATTATAATCTTGTCTTCTTCTTTACATAAATACATAATTACATAGTCAATATGAAGACCGACCTAGTTACACTTTTGAACACTCCCTCTTAACTAGGGAGGTATTCATACAGGTACATGGTCACTTTCAAACTGAAGAATCTCATAAGAAGAATCAGATTGGTAATCACATATGTATAGCATCATATCAACCAGCATTGTCCTAGTGCAAGGCCTTGACTAACAACCCCATCTCTCAACGAGACTATGGGCTACAATGCTGGTGAGACACATGACTTATAGACACCATAGTCATTGCCTCTCCAAGGTACATACTCCACCCAGGTGTTCCCAAAGTATGAACTTCTTGGACTATTCTTATTTTGGGTAGCCAACCCTCAAAGAATATCGGTCCTCGACTATTCTTATCTTGAATGCCCTATCTCATTCTCAAAGAGTATTGAATGCCAGATGGTTACCCAATCTTCCATTCTATCTTCCAGGTTAAGACCAGAATGATGTGTCTATCCATTCTCTCCACATGGCCTTCACTAAGACTTACGACTGTTAGTCCTGGTCTAGTGCATGACACATGTATTAGAGAATCACATATGTCACTCCCTCTCAACTCAGGAAGGACATACTTCAAGTTTCTTCCAAGTAAGAAACTTACCACCAGGATCCCTCTCAACCAGGGTCCTGCAGCAGCAATCCAACTACTCATGAAGAATTCCACCCCTCGATGTCATGGATTTTGATATTGAGGAATCTTCAACTTTGACTTCATAGGGCACATATCATCCATCACTTTCAGTCACACGTCATGTCCACTATCAGAAAGTGATTCATCAATCTTTCTCATTTGGTCCACCGTTATGCCATGCTGCTTTCCTTCGAATCATCTCCAAGGATTATACATCCTTTCTCATGATTAGCATCCTTGCACAAATTCATCCAGATAAACATATACATATGAACTTTTAAAACAAAAGTTACCTCAGTGATGATCTTTCACCATGACATCTTCCTGTAGGCATCAACATCCTTTCTTCAGATTGACACATCTCCTAATGATATGTTTTGTTAAGGGTTTTGTTCTTTACCAGACTTCTGTCAGAGTCTACATATCCTCCCAGGAGATCTCCTAGTCACATCTTCTTGGCTTCTGAATGATAATTGCCTCTTGACATGGTTGCATTTCATGATCTCTTCCTTTCTGCACATTCTTCATTCCCAAGAACCTACACATTTTCTAGTTTCTCGTTCATATACAACCACCTCATATTCCATGAGGATATATATTATGTTGATTTCATCTGTTAGTGCACTGAGAGATCCTCCTTCATAGATCATACTTCTAAATATAGAAGTCTATTACCTGCAACCATATGACATGACTTCACAGCATCCAGTGTCAGCATATAACTATATACATACCTCATACCTTTTTCATTTAAGTCATCCTTCAAAAGTTTTACTAGAATGAAGAGCTTCATTCCCATGGCCTGCTCCATCAATATGTCATCACATCCCAGAATTCTGTTTTTCATGATGACCCTTGATCTTGATGACTGCCTTCCATCAGTATTGTTATCAGAGAGGTTTTCCAGGAGCTGTTTTACCAAGAACTCCTACCATGCTTTGATCATGATGCTACACTGCTTCCTATCATACAACCAACAGAAACCACTTAAAGGAGAGGATGATCTCAATCATAGTGGAGATCCCCCGCTTCTTCTTTCTTAGATTTCTTTGCATCAGGTTCTTCTCTCATTTCTGAGATATGGGCTTCTTCCCTATTTCTCTTGTCCTTTTCAGATTTAGGACAATCTCTTTTATAATGCCCAAGTTCATCACATCCAAAGCATCGTGCTTTGTCCATACTATTCTAAGGACCAAACTTACCGAATCTTCCTTTCTACGTGGCTGCAAAGGCTTGATTCCCTTCACTTGATCCTGTAACACCTTTGGCTTTCAATCTTGTTTCCTCTATTTTACATAGCGACCCTAAATCGTGGAATGGTGTGGCTTCTTTCTTCCCGTATAAACCTGAAGTGAAGTTTCACCATTCTTCTGGCAGAGCATTCAACACCATTGTAGTCATCTCAGTGTTAGACATTACTTCTCCCAGTTCCTACAGATGATCTTAGAGAGATTGCTTCTCCTGCAGTACTCACAGAGAATAGCTCCACCAATATCTCATATATTCTTTTTGATGATTCTAGATTTGATACATCAGAGATGAGAGAGTCTTTTATGGATTTTGTAAGAATCCATTGGGCTCTGATTTCTCCCTTCATGTACTTGGCATGAGCTGGAGCATCTTTTTTTGGTGGTTGAATTGTTAATCCATTGATGTAGTCCATAACTTCGTCTTCAATTAAATTCAAATCTGTCCTCTTCTTCCATGCGCTAAAGTTTGATGACCCAACCAGCTTGTTGCTTTCTTTACAATAAGTCATCTTAACAGATTTAAGTAAGGTCATAGATACTTACTTGAGTAGAGTGGCTTGCAGCTTCCTTGATGACGACGACAGAGTTAGGAGCTTCTTCTATCAGCTTCGTTGTTGATAATGATGAAGATGATGGTAGGAACTCCCTCTTAGATTTGTTAGGTCTCCGTAATTTGTCAGATTGACAAGACCAAATGTACAAGGGTAACATCAAACCAGTCTTTGGAGTCCTAGGACCTAGCCTTCCTGGACTCAGAGAGGGCTCTCTCTATAGTTGTATGAAAGATATGAACTTGATTGATTTTAGGGTTTTGATTTTAGGCTAGTTATAAGGATTAGGGTTTGTTTGTTTGGTTGGATAGGTTGTTAAGAAGAATAGGTAGAGTAAGAGAAAATCAATCCATTGGGCTATGGAGTTTGCAAAGGTCTTGAAAGGTACAACAAGGGGTCAAGGGTGTTTCATAGGGCAAGTTAACAAGGCCAAATGGATCTAAGTAGGTTTAGTGAGTGTGAATTTAACATGAAGTTATGAGTGCAGAAGGTTCAAAGGGCAACTAAGGATCCTTCAAGATACTAAGAACAAGAAAAGCTTTCAGGATGATAGCATAGCAAAACTAAAGAGCAATAAAGGATTCTGCAACCAGACTTTGGCTAAACAAACCTTATGTTGAGATTCAACAAGATGATGAAGCTTAGTGAAAATCAGTCACCTTCACTAAGTGGGCCCGCAGGCTATTTTTAGGTGTAAGTCTATTTTTAGACATGGTGATCATATTTCAGAAGTTGCAAGATGCTATTTGTGGATGGTTGGTCAAGTTGGAAAAATAGATGACATTCTATTTTTAGAATATTGGGCGAAGTCTATTTATAGATCGTCGATCTATAAATAGATGCATGTCGATTATTATTAGCCCTTAATAATAATCAGAGTCTAAATATCAACTTATTCTCTTGGAGCACTTTATTTCAGTATACAGATTTGGCAAATTAGTGGGCTGAAGGAATTACACAATTCCTAGGGTTTACTGGTGGTTCATGCATGAAGGACTCAGTTAGAACTGAAGTGGCAAAGTTATGACAGAGTTGGAAGAGTAGTTCATGGAGTTTATATTCAGTTTAACTCAGTTATTGGAGTTAAACTCAATTGAGCTAGTTGTATCTAGTCTAACTGAATGATACACTAGTGAGAGTGGAGTGAATTATTTAGTTAATTAATTCACAAATAATAACTCACTAATCAACTGAACAAATACAACAGTTAACTACAGTGCATATCAGTTCCAGTGGAGAGATAGGTGAAAGGGTGAGATGGACTATCCGTTGTGACTATAGTGATGCATTGATTGCATCACACACATTGGAGTTGCCAATGAGGATTGCACAGTGAAGGCAAGGCCAATTCGAATTCATTCAGGGGTCTTTTTCAGCAGGGATTGCGTAGTGGAGGTAGGCTGTCAGGTGGCAAGAAATTAGTGCATGGATTTGCAGATTTCTTCGTGATAGTGTGTGATGACTATATTGTACTGAGAGCTTGATGTACTAAGCTTTGTATGAGATTGTTACATGATCTCCATGATCTCCATGATAGTTGGGGTTTTTAGCTTCAGGCTTTCCCGTTAAACAATTGTGTTATGTGCGATTGTTTTTATTGCTTCATGTGTTTGAAATTGAGTTTTAAATTTCCGCAAAAGATTAACAGTGGAAGGATTCTGTATTTAGCAAGAAGATAAATATTGTTAGATCAGGAGAATCTGGATATATACATGCATATGTTATATAATTTCTACATGGTATCGGGGCAGTATTGATTACTGGAGATTGCAATTGTGAATAATTGCTGAGTTTTGTGCTGGTGGACAATTCGAATTTGCTGCAGAAATTTCTTGGTGCGACAGTTGAGTATTCATTGAAATGTCTTTCAATGGGTTGCGATCGGAGTATGCCCTTGAGTGTAGCTCGAATTACATAGCCTGGAAGGATAGGATGGAGGCGGTGCTTGAAGATAATGGACTGAAGGAGTTCATCGATAGCGATGTTCCTAAGTCTGGTTCTAGCGATGTTGCAGGACTTGACACATGGAAAAAGAAGGTAGCAAAGACAAGAATAATTCTGTTGGAAGGTGTAAAGGACCATATTGTGTCAAGCCTTTACGGGAAAGCCACTCCATTTGCAATGTGGAAGGCTTTGACAGATCTTTTCCAAAGCAGCAGCGACCAGAGGAAGTTGGCGCTGAAAGATGAGCTCAGAAAAATAAAAATGGAGAAGGGCGACAATATTCCAAAATATCTCACGAAGTTTGCCCACTGTAGGGATGAACTGGGAAGTGTGGGGATTACTGTTGATGATGATGACTTGGTGAGCTTGGCTCTCCTTGGGCTTCCGAAGAGTTGGCATAGCTACGAAGACTCTGTCAATGGACGGGAGAAACTGCCGGGTTGGGAGCAACTTTGGTCGGATCTTGTGCAGGAGGAGATAAGGCGAAGTACCAGGGATGGCTCTTCATCGAAGAATGATGATGATGAGAATTGTGCTTTCGCTGCCAAAGCAAGAAAAGGGAAGGGGAAGAAATTCCCTCCAAAATCCAATGCTAAAGGCAAGAAGCTGGATTTGTCCAAAGTGAAATGTTTTCACTGTCACGAACATGGGTGTCTCTCCACTAACTGCCCACAGAAAAAGAAGAACAAGAAGGTTGCTGGAGCTACAGCTGGAGAGGCCTTAGCCTCGCAATTTGAACTTGATTTCTCTTTGATCGCATGCTTGGTTTCAAGCGCAATGAGATCGGTGTGGTATCTTGATAGTGGTGCGTCTTTCCATATGACAGGAGACAAGGAGTTGTTTAGTGACTTGGAGGAGAAGGATCTCCAAATGCATATAGAGATGGGAGACGATGGTAGATACAGTGCGACCGACATTGGGACCATTACCTTTGAGAGGGAGTCAGGTAAACCATTTCTGTTGAAAGATGTTATGCATGTTCCAGGTCTGAAAAAGAACTTGGTCTCGGTCGCAATGTTGGAAGACAAAGGTTATGACGTTGTTTTTAGCGAGAGAAAAACTTTCCTGCGACATAAAAAAACAGGTCAAACCAAGAGGATAGGGATTCGAGTTAAGAATCTCTACAAGCTGGAGGTAGATGGCTGCGCTGCAATGATGGGCAAAGCAGAAGAAGTGGTGAGCCGGGATGAGGGCAAATTATGGCACAGGAGATTGGGTCATCTTCACCATGGCGCTTTGAAGATTTTGCAGCAGATTTCTACTTGAATTCCCAAGGGCACTCTTGCGCAGTCAGATCAGTGCAAGGGATGTATTATGGGTAAGTTTGTGAAGACTACCTTCTAGGAAAGGAAGGCAAGTACTTGGTGATCTGAAGAGATACACCGCAGTGTGGACCTTTCTCGGTTGCTTCAACGACAAAACACGGGTATTATGTTATATTTGTTGATGACTATTATTGTAGATGTTGGATCTTCTTCATGCAGAAGAAGAGCGAAACATTCTCAAAGTTCTGTGAGTTTAAAGCATTGGTGGAGAAGGAGTCGAGGAAGCAAGTGAAGGCTCTACGGAGCGATAATGGTGGTGAATATATCTCAAATGAATTCAAAGACTTCTGTAGCAAAGAAGGAATTCGAAGAGAACTCATAGCGCCTCATAACCCACAGCAGAATGGGGTCATGGAGAGGAAGAACAAAACGATTGTGGGTGCTGCACGAGCTATGCTGCATGACCAGGGCCTATCGATGCACTTGTGTGTGGAAGCATGCAACACTGCGGTTTATGTGCAAAATTGTTGTCCTCATAGAGTACTTGGCATGAGTACACCTAAAGAAGATTTTACTGGTAAGAAGCCTAATATTTCTCATTTGAAGAATTTTGGCTCATCTGTTTACATTCATGTGACAAAGGACGCCAGGAAGAAGCTGGAGCCAACTGCAGAAGTTGGGATATTTGTGGGGTATACAGAAACACCCCATAATTATCGTGTGTATTTTCCAGACAGTCGGATGACTGTGGTGCGACGGGATATAAAATTCAATGAGGTGAAAGCCATGAAGTTGTCGCTTGAGAGGGAGCTACACTTGCATGCAGAGGAGGAGCTACTTGTTCCCAAAGATGAGCCTCTAGATGTGGATCAGACACAGGAGGAGATTCATGGAGTGGAGGAGTCCACTCATGCAGAACCAAACATCAGAACTGGCAGGAAGCGTACCACAGAAGCTGAGAGATTGAAGCTTGATGCGGCACAGGATGTAGGAGTCCCTACATCACAGCGCAGATAGAGACAGTCACCTGACCGATTTACTGGATACATGGCTCTTATGAGCAAGTGTGTCGTGACAGAGCCATCTTCTTTTGAAGAAGCAGTGCAGGAGCCCACATGGGTAGATGCCATGGTGGAGGAGTATGACTGCATTGTCAGAAACAGTGCTTGGGAGATTGTTCCAAGGCCTATGGGAAAATCAAGCAGTAGATTCAAATGACTGCCAAGGTAAAGCGTTACATGGAGCAGGAAAAAAAGATGGTAAGATTTGTCTCAGTAGCTTCACAGATCGAGGGGATTGATTATGAAGAAACCTTTGCACCTGTCGCACGGTATTCTTCCATAAGGACCATCCTTGCTCTCTTAGCGTAGATGGGTTGGCACATTCATCAGATGGATGTGAAGACTGCGTTCCTTAATGGGATCATTGAGGAAGAAGTGTACATTGAGCAGCTTGAAGGATTCGAAATCTTTAGCAGCGAGTCGCATGTGTGCAGGCTCAAAACAAGCACCACGAGCTTGGTACACTCGGATGGACTGTATGGGCTGAAATAAGCACCACGAGCTTGGTACACTCGGATCGACAATTATTTCACCGGACTTGGTTTCACCAAGAGTGAGGCGGATGGAAACCTGTACCAAATTGTGGTGGAGGGTAAGCTTTTAATCATTGTTCTTTATGTTGATGATTTAATACTAACAGGTGATGAGCAATTGATACACTCATGCAAGGCAGATCTTGCAAAGGAGTTCAAGATGAAGGATTTAGGCCTCCTTCATTATTTCCTTGGATTGGAAATATGGTAGCGGGAAGGTGAACTGTTTGTGTCTGAAGGAAAGTATGCTCGGGAGATACTGGAGAAGTTTCACATGCAAGGCTGCAAGTCTATCGACACTCCTCTTCCAGGAAATTGGAGGAAAGAGGATGTTACATCGGCAGAGGTAGTGGATGCCACTGTTTATCGACAGTTGGTGGGTTTGCTCATGTATTTAGTTAATACAAGACCGGACATATGCTATGCGGTGAACTAGCTTTCACAAGCGATGGTTAAGCCCACCAAGCTCTTTTGGAAGGCAGGCAAGCATGTCCTGAGGTATCTTAGGGGCACATCTGAGTATGGCTTATGGTACAGACAGACGGATGAGGTGAATTTGCATGGCTTCACGGATGCAAATTGGGCAGGTAGCCCAACGGACAGAAAGAGCACATCAGGAGGGGTTTTCAGTATTGGATCTACAACAGTTTCTTGGTACTGTAGGAAACAAAGATCCGTGGCACTCAGTTCAGCAGAAGCAGAATACATGGCAGCAAGTCAAGCTGCATGTGAGGCTATCTGGATGAGGAAGATCCTGGTCGGTTTGTTCGGTTCACATTTAGATCCTACAGTGATACATTGTGATAATCAAAGTTGCATTAAACTCTATTAACTCAGTTTCATGATAGATTGAAACATATTGATGTCGCATCAACATATCGGAGATTGTGTGTAGCTAAAGATCATGTTTGCTTCAAAGACATTCCAAGTAAGATCGTAGATGCGTAATATTCTGAATGGCTACGCCACTGAGAAATTCAAATACCATAGAGGCAGGATCGTGGTGAAGGATAATCCCTACCTTAGCGAGAGGGAGTGTTGAGATTCAACAAGATGATGAAGGCAGGAAAATCAAGCCACCTTCAAACAAGGGGTCTCGTATGCTATTTTTAGGTGTAAGTCTATTTTTAGGTGCAAGTCTATTTTTAGACATGGTGATCATATTTCAGAAGTTGCATGATGCTATTTGTGGATGGTTGGTCAAGTTGGAAAAATAGATGAAATTCTATTTTTAGAATATTGGGCGAAGTCTATTTATAGATCGTCGATCTAAAAATAGATGCATGTCGATTATTATTAGCCCTTAATAATAATTAGACTCTAAATATCAACTTATTCTCTTGGAGCACTTTATTTCAGTATACAGATTTGACAAATCAGTGGGCTAAAGGAATTACGCAATTCCTAGGGTTTACTGGTGGTTCATGATGAACTCAGTTAGAACTAAAGTGGCAAAGTTATGACAGAGTTGGAAGAGTAGTTCATGGAGTTGTTATTCAGTTTAACTCAGTTATTGGAGTTAAACTCAATTGAGCTGGTTGTATCTAGTCTAACTGAATGATACACTAGTGAGAGTGGAGTGAATTAATTCACAAATAATAACTCACTAATCAAGCGAACAAGTCACAACGAGTTAACTACGGTGCATGTCGGTTACGGTGGAGACCGAGTGGAGAGATAGGTGAAAGGGTGAGATGGACTATCCATTGTGACTATAGTGATGCATTGATTGCATCACACACACATTGGAGTTGCCAATGAGGATTGCACAGTTAAGAAAATGCCAATTCGAATTCATTTAGGGGCCTTCTTCAGCAGGGATTGCGCAGTGGATGCAGGCTATCAGGTGGCAAGAAATCAGTGCATGGATTTACAGATTTCCTCATGTTAGTGTGTGACGATTGATTGTACTAAGAGCTTGATGTACTAAAATTTGTATGAGAATTTTACATGATCTCCATGATACATAATATATGATAGTTAGGGTTTTCAACTTTAGGCTTTCCCGTTAAACAACTGTGTTATGTGCGATTGTTTTTATTGCTTCATGTGTTTGAAATTGAGTTTTAAATTTCCGCAAAAGATTAACAGTGGAAGGATTCTGTATTTAGCAAGAAGATAAATATTGTTAGATCAGGAGAATCTGGATATATACATGCATATGTTATATAATTTCTACACCTTAAAAACAACAGACAAGTAATCCTAGAGAGCAGTTAAGAATTCTCTGAACATTACTTTCAGACAAATAGAGCTTTTAACATAACATTTTAGTGAAACTAAAGAGCATTCAAAGATTCTTTAATTAAACTTCAAGGAAGAAAACATAGAGATAGAGATACAAGGATGCAGACAGAAGTAGGTTGCCAAGAAAGCATATCCTATTCTAAAATTTCTGTCCTATGATCAAAAGAAACCATGAAACATAATGAAAACTGAAGTAAACAAATACATGAGTGGAATTACATCACCATCTAACAGAGCTCATGAATCCTAGGAATGTGCTTAATCAATTGATGCTCAATCCAAAGCCATCACAACACACCAAGGCCAATTTCTTCAACAAGCTCAAAGTCTATATCATATTAAGTTCAACAACCAACCAACATTTACAATGAGGCCTCAATGCATTATTTAACTTGCAAAGAGGTCCAAAACCCTAACTAGGGTTTTAGAAACCATTAACTACTCATAAATGCCAAATTTGTCCTATGAGACCATGCAAGGCCCAAAGCACAAAATATCTAAGTTAATAAATGCAAAATAACTTCTAACACCTAACTTTGGCAAAAAACTGACTTTGAGGCTTCTCAATAACTTCAAAATATCTCCAAGTGTGTTTTGTTGACTTTGCAGGCAAGGGCGCAGCATTGAGGTCCAAGGGCGCAGCGCCTGCACAGGAAAAATTGCCTGTTTTGTGACCAAGATTTGGAGGCCTTCCAGGTGTCCAAATGAGCTCTATGATAGCTCATTGGAAAGTTGTCTAGTCTAGTTTCCAAATCTACTTTTGGTTTTCCATTTGGTGTCCATTTGCTTGCCCAAAAACTCATTCTCCCAAGACTGCTCAGGGCGCAGCGCCCGCTCTGAAAATAGGGCAGAAAGGTAGTTTTTTGGGTGTTTTTGGCACTTTTGGAGGACCAATTTTGCTCCAAATGATCTGAAATTTTGTGTGGGTGACGTCCTTGGCCCGATGAACCCAAAAATGTAAACCATTCCTCCATAGGGTGCCTCAAAAAAGAGCGTAGCGCCAGTGGTGCTGCGCCCTTGGCCCTCCAAAACAGTCAAAAATCAAAATTTTCAAAAAGTTGGTAAATTCTGAATTTTCTTTTCCATTTATGTTTGGGATGCTTGTAGGGATGCATCAGCAAGGATTTCAAGGTTTTCTTTGCCTTTTGCCTCCTGGAGGGCTTGAATCTTTGCAAGGGCTCTTTTGAGCTTGGCCCTTGCAATTTTGTTTCTTAAGGCATAAGGCCTTGCCATCTTCTTTTGGAGGTCAAGGTCCCTCTTGGTATTTTCCAACTGACCCTCCAGGTGTATGTTTGCCCTCTCTAGCCAAGGTTCCAAATCATATTCTCTTCCATGGCAAGCAATTCACTTCAAGTGAGCTGCTCTGCCAAGGCTGCCTCTTGCTCTTTTTCCTTGGCTAGAGCCTTTTTCAAACCAATTGTTCTTGGCCTTCTCCTAAACAACTGTCCTTCTTCTTCTTCACTCTCATCAAAAACACCCAAGACCTCATTTAGCCTAACCTTGGTCCTTTCAGCCTCTTTCCGGGCTTTGATTGTCGTGACCTCATAAATGGCCTTTTGTGCCTCTAGCTGCTTGTTTTCAACCTCAAGAAAGTGAATCACATTCTTGGCCCTACCTAGATTGGCTTGTAGGTCTCTAATTTGGGCATCCTTGCTTTGGAGCAACATGTTTGAGATCCTTGCCTCATTCTCATCATCACTGTCAAGGTGAATGAGTTGGAACTCTTGTTCAATCTCATGTTTGTCTTCTTCTTCTTCATCAATGACCTTTTCTTTGCCTTTGTCAAGCTGCTTAGTTGATGTAGAAGGCATGGCCCCTTGCCTCTTGAGGGCAACAACCACATGCCTATTTCCTCTTTGGTAGGTCAAAAGAAGAGGTTTAATGTTACTTATCTCAGTGCCATATGTCTTATTTCCATCATTGTTGTCATTTTCACTGTCACTATGGCTCTTATCATTACTGCTCTCATGGTTGCCATCTCCATTGGTATCATCATTGCTATCATGGCCTTTTGACCCACTGTCATCATTAGTGCTAACATCATCACTGTTTTCTGCACTGCCCTCATCACTATTTGCTTCACTGACTTCACTGTCATGTGCTCTGCTGTCATCAATGCCATCAAGGCTCTTTGAGCCACTATCAACATCCTCAATGACTTCTTCATTGCTTTTATCACCACTGCTATGTGCTTCACTGTGCTCTTTACTGCTCTCTGACCCACTGCTATCATGGCTCATTTCCTTGCTTCCTTCTGCATCCTCACTGATATTTGCCTCATTGACATCAATCTCATTTTCCTTATCCTCACTGCTATGTGTGTCTTCACTATTTGCCTCACTGTCATCTTTGTTGCTTTCTTCATTGCTCTCATTAGCCTCACTGCCCTCACTGTTTGATTTTTCATTGTCATCTCCCTCTTTGTTAGATGCACTAGTATCATGAGGTGAAGGTGAGGGATTTTAAGAAAGTGGTGAAGGAGGGTCATTATCCTTAGGTGAAGGAATGTGAGTAGATGGTGAGGTGGAAGAGTCATCATGAGGTGATGAAATGTGAGTAGATGGTGATGGATGTGTAGTGGGGTGTGATGGTGAAGGAGGAATGGGAGGCTGAGAAGATGAAGGTACATCTTGCTGCTGTTGGCCTTATGGACTGGTGAACACCTCATGGGCAATGAAAACCTCCCATGGAATGCCCTTCTGCTGCAATTGATGCATAACAACCATTTTAATAAGAGAGTGGTGAAAGACGCTTTGCATCTGCTGGGGATAGTCTCTCTTTTGTACAATATAGGACATTTTGTCAATGCTTCTGTAGAGGTAATAGGGCAGGTGCAACATCCTAACCCTAGTAAAGTGCATAAGCAGCCTAATGTGATAGGAGTAAAGCCTTGAGAACCTTCCCTCACATGTAAAATACTTCATAATGATCCTCATCATAGGTGCATATCTCTCCAGCAAATGAGAGAAAGGAAAGATGGATTTATTGTAGTCTTTGTACCTAGGTTTTAAATATGGCTCATAGAAGCTTATGTCAAGACTGGCCTGCTTGAACCATTTCTCTCCTACACTAGGTATGCCTGTGGCATTGGCAATAACATCTGTAGATAGCTGAAAATTGACCCCTACAAGGTTAACTTGTTTGTCATGCAAGTTAATGATGAACAACCTAGTTAGCTCAGGGTGGTTTTGCACCTGTTGTACCTTCTCACAAAATTCATAGCAGCCTACATTTTGGAAGCAGGAGACAATTAAGGGAGATGCATTTAGCTCTATTGTGTTTAGTGGTTCAAACCTGTTGATCTTCCCACCTTTGTGTTCATGCCTCCTTGGCATTTGGCCTTCTCCACCACTACCACTGTCCTCTTTTTCTGACATTTTGACCACTCTGCCTTTGAAAACCCTAGCACTGATATGAAACTGATATGGAAGAGGGTAATGGAATGGCAGTCTGCTTGTGAATGAGATGAATGAGTGTATAGGTATAGTAGGCTGAATGAGAGGCTAAATAACTTGATGACAACCCCAACTGATAAGTCAAACTCTGTTTTGAGATACTTAGAGGTTGATGTGTAATTGAGATGATAGAGTGGCAACCCTTTTGCAAGTGAAAGAGGTGAATGAGTGAGGGTGTAAGGTATATGAATATGAGTAAGAGGCAAAACTCAATGACCACCCTTTTTTGCTTGTTTAAACTCTGCTTTGACACACCTTGCACTTATGTCAATTTGAAATGAAAAAGGGCAATGTAAGGTCAATCTATTTGCAGTGTAAGGGACAGAGCTTATGAAGGAAATGGAGTTTTAGGGACAGCTCAGGTGAATGGGCAATCTCCAACAATGTAACCCTCTGTTTGTCACTGTCTCTCTTTATAAGCAGATGAAGAAAGGTTAAACAGTGGTTTTAAGTTCAAATCTAAGGTTTGTTCTTAGGTCTTCAAATTCTTTTAATTTCAAACCATCAAAATGCTTTGAGGAAGGGCTGAAGGCATCCACTTACCATTTAGTCTGTTTGGAGGTCCTTTGGCAGGAGTCTAGAACAAACTTGAGGAGATTTGAGCGTTTGTAGGGCTTAGAAGCCTTCTTGGCCAAGTGCGCAGTGCCTAAGGCACACTATGGGTCGGTTCGGGCAAAGGCGCAGCGCCTTGTCAGGCGCGCAGTGCATGTGTATTTTTCACGTGAGAAAAAGGCTAGGGGCGTAGTGCCCGACTCCAGGCGTGCAGCGCCGACCTGAGGGAGCAGCGCCACAAAAACTCTGCTCGATTTGCCTTGAAAACTCAGACTTTTTCTCTCTTGAATGCTTCCAACTTTTTGCAAGTGAACAATGAGTCATATGAAAAACAAAATGACCCTTTATAGTCTAGGGAATTAAATTTAATCTTTGCAAACCCATTTTCGTAATGTTTTTAAGCCCTTTTTACTTTTTACTGATATTCCTTTGACCTTTTGCTTGCAGGTGCCTGAAAAGATGAGCTTGATCCTCTGCTTTTACTCCTTTGAGACTTGACATGTTATTCTGATGATTTTGTGATGTTTACACACAACAGTAGCTTCAAAGTCCTGTGTTGTTTTCATCATCAAGTTAACTCAACTTTTCACCTTTTCTCATTAACAATTTTACACTGTTTGTATGCAGGTTGGTAAGATGATGAAATTTGACCTTTCCCATTGCTCCTGGAGACTTCGATATGTTTATTTTAACACATCAACAGCCCCAAAATCTTCTTTTGTCGGCACCATGAAGTTCAATTCATCATTTGATCATTTAGGCATGACAACTCTTTTTTGATAAGTTTGGAATCTCTACACAGTAGCAGCGTCAACATCTTCTCTCATTTCCATGAGGTCTAACTCAACTTCTTACCTTCTCTGGCTAACCTTTTTACACTGTCTATATGCAGGTTATTGAAAACACTGAGCTCACCTTTCTTACTGATACTCTTTACACCTGTGCCTTTTGAGGCAATGATACATTCACCTTGGCAAAATTTTGGGATGATTTCACACAACAACACTTTCACAATCTGTTCTTTGCTGTCATCATGGAGTTCAACCATGCTTTTCACCTTCATTGGCCATTTTCCCAAAACCTTAGGTGTCTGGAGTGCTTTAAGACAATCATCAGTGTTGTCTTCTAAGTTCTCTATAGCCCTTTCAAGTTCATTCATTTCTGTCCAATTCACCTCACCTTTTTCCCTATTTCATCAATAATCTCTGAAAGACTTTTCTTCATGTTTGGTTTTTGGTGTACCTCCTCCATGGTCATTTCTGCATTTGATCACTGCTTGGTACACTGTTGGACCTTCAAGCTCAAAACCTTAGTTTCCATCAAGACCAAGTGATTCTCTTTCTTCTGTTGTGAGTTGTCTTGACTTAGGAGCAAATCTCCTACCTTACCAATTCCCTGCTGATAGACCGTTTAACATTCCTACAGAAGTGTCAAAGTTTACATTCACCCTTTGTAGAACTTGAATTTGATAAGGTATGTCTTCTTTGGAAACTTTTAGATCTTTTCTTGAGTAATCATGTCTCATCATTCCAATACCTCTGAATCAAATTCTAACAAAGAAAAACAGTGTCTGAAACACCAATGATTTACCTCGGAAAATATGAAACCCTAATGACCTAGTGGGAGGGTACTTTGACCTGACCTTGACTGAAAATTGGCTTGGAGGCTTCAAGTGTAAAAAACAAAGTATTTGACAAAGTGGTGTATTGAAGATCAAAAATCCAATGTACTTGATTTATGTAAAGAGCCTACAGAGATAGTTTTGAGACCATCAATGCTTGAGGAACCTGGCGAACATGGGAAGGAATAGGCTTATAGGTAACCCTAAATGTAAAGTGGAGTTATGGGCAAGGGAAAAACAGAGTGATGAGGTCATAGGTAGCCAAAAAGGATGGAGATGTAGATCTACTACCTTACCAATTTCCTGCTGATAGACCGTTTAACACTCCTGCAGAAGTGTCAAAGTTTACATTCACCGTTTGCAAAACTTGAATTTGATAAGGTATGTCTTCTTTGGAAACTTTTAGATCTTTTCTTGAGTAATCATGTCTCATCATTCCAATACCTCTGAACCAAATTCTAACAAAGAAAAACAGTGTCTGAAACACCAATGATTTACCTTGGAAAATATGAAACCCTAATGACCTAGTGGGAGGGTACTTTAACCTGACCTTGACTGAAAATTGGCTTGGAGGCTTCAAGTGTAAAAAACAGAGTATTTGACAAAGTGGTGTATTGAAGATCCAAAATCTAATGTACTTGATTTATGTAAAGGGCCTACAGAGATAGTTTTGAGACCATCAATGCCTAAGAACCCTGGCGAACATGGGAAGGAATAGGCTTATAGGTAACCCTAGATGTAAAGTGGAGTTATAGGCAAGGGAAAACAGAGTGATGAGGTCATAGGTAGGAAAAAAGGATGGAGATGAGTGGCACAAGCCCATAAGGAGCTTTTAAGGAGTGGCAGGGTGACCATGAAATGGCAAGGTTGATAGAATAGTGAAAAATTTCCTATAAGGATAATGAAGGCAGTGAGACTTCTAAAACTCACAATATTCAGGGAATTTTGTTTTTAGAAATCTAGAACCAATCTATAGTCATCTATAGATAGTAAAAATTACTGATGACTAACAAGATTGATTTCAAAGTAGGTGATCTTGTATCCTTGATGATGAAGGATTACTTCAGAATGAAGATGTCTTCAATAGAGTTGATTGGTGCTTAATGATTTGACTTCCAACTATGTCTTCAATATCAAGAATCTTTGATGTCAACGATTACCTCCTTGATGTGTGGATTCTTTGAATTAAGGTTGAAAGTCTTCTTTGAGATGGCTTGAGGATTTTTCTTGCAAACTGACTTGACTTTCTCAATGTAGATTTTGACCTTTGCTTTGATGCTTTCTAGAAAACTGAATTTTGATCCTTGAGTGTCTTCTTGACCATTAGCCCTTTGTCCTTAACACCTTAGCTCTAATACCATGTTGAGAATTTGGAGGGCTGGTGATTAATACAAAATTCTCTTCTTGATAATTACTTGTGAGCTTACTTGGATTACTTATGTCTTCTCTTCTTTAGCTTATTTAATCTTTCATCAAGTCAATTATCAAAATACACGAGACACACAAATTAGGCTCCTAGAGCTAGGGAAAAACCTCTCCCTCTTGGAGAGGAAAACCCACGAGAAATTCTTCTTATAGATCTTCAAATGACAAGTACCATGACCAAGACTTAGACCCTTGACCTATGAATGCCTCCAAGACCTTGTCTTGACTCTTTACTTCTTTGCTTGCCTTCAACACTGACCCTTCTCTTCTGCTTGAATCTGCACTAATCTGCACTTCCGCACTCACTGCACTTTCGCATTCACTGCACTACCGTACTCACTGCACTTCTTTTTATCCGCACTGCAACTATAGAGATAATCTGCAGTTCAATACACAAACACTGCCCTTAACATTGTCATGCTGTAGTGACTTCAGATTTATCCGCACTGCTTCAAATGGCCAGTACGCACTCCAATTTCGGTCAACCGTGGGACTCCTGTTCCGCTGCACTTTATTATGATATCATCAAGTATATATATGCTTCTTTTTACCGGTCTTAAAGTCTCCGTTAGATGTTGTCCAAAGGTCCGCAAGCTAACTCAGATGTATCCACATATATCTATACCGCAGATATATTATATACCTTATCCGAATATATGTATTTTAGACTTGTTCCATCCCTGACTTTCCTTGCCTTAAATCCGCACCTTTTATCACAGTGAAAACCGCTGACAGATCTGCAATACTTGTCCTTAAACACATAAGAAAATGCGAGCTATAGTCTCTGTTTCTCTGCGCAGTATGACTAGGGTATATATAGTTGTTTTCGTTTGTATTTTAGTTGACCTATTCAAATGTATATGGGCCGACATGAACTCTAGTTTATAGGCCGACTTGTAGAGAGAATCTTCCAGCGTTAAGGAGGTTTACTTGAGGGATTTTTCCAATGCTGTTTTGATCATCTTCTGGGTGCAACCTTCAAGGTTTATGTGATAGTCTGGAGGCATACAATTTTGACTTTGACACTTCATAAACATGACACTTAATTAATAAAATTTATGACCAGAAGACATATCCCTAGAGGACATTAAGAAGAAGTCATTTGACCGAAAACCTTGCTCATGAAACCCACAAGTCAAGCATATCAAATATATATATATATATATATATATTATAATCTTGTCTTCTTCTTTACATAAATACATGATTACATAGTCAATATGAAGACCGACCTAGTTACACTTTTCAACAAGGGGTAGTGGCTATGGTGACAATGGGCCACACCTCATTGTTGTCACTTAGTATAGTCCTTGCCTTGTAGGGGACCCCTCTACAAGACTTGTTAGATTTTGATGCAACATTGACTTTAATTAATATGATTTTCTTCTCTTGGTCTTGTATGGAGATATAATTATCTTTACAGTATGTCTTGGAGAGCTCATGATGTGTTGTCCTTTGATTTTGGGTTACAATGTTGACTTGCTTGATGATAGAGGCAGGTTTATTTTGTTCTAGGTTTATGTTCCTTCATATTCATAGGTGGTCATTATTCTTTAGTGGATTGAGATGTCATAAGGCATGGGTCTCAATTTGTTTACAGGTGATAATAGTTGATTTCAGGATTGCAGTGGATATCAATTTGCAAGGAGTTGCATATGTAGTCAACAGGCATTTGTGTAAACACTTTCCTTATAAAGAGAGAGTGTTACCTTGAAAGTGTTTACACCCTGTTTGATGGTGCTTTATGAGATATAGGTTACATGGTATATGTTTAGCCCTTGGATGGTCCATGATGGATTTGCAAATGGAAAATGGTTTGTGATGGAATTGGACATAGGTGGTAGCTTACTTAGTGGTTGCTTGACTTCAGTTGGGTGTGTTTTTGTTATTCTTCCCTAGGGCGTTGGAGTTCTCTTGGCAACTTGAGGGAGATCCTACTTGATGGCCACATGGAGGGGTTCACTTTTTTGCAGAACGTCGTACTTTGGACGAGGAACAATATGTGTCTTGGAGGAGGGAATTAGGCCCTAGATAGCATGGGGTAGCTTGAAATCATGTATGGAGCTTCAGTTGGCTCAAGGATGCCTGAGTTGCGACAATATTCATGTAGGAATGAACCCAGTGGAGTACGTCATTTATATGTAGTGATGGAGTCTGTGTGTGCTTCTGACAGAGAGGTGTTGACACACCTTGTGTAGCTACATCATCTTGGAGCCCTTATTGTGTATGACATCACCTTGAAGCTTGACATGAGTACCCTATGAGTGTATCTCTTTAGATGTATTTATTGTAAGGGCATTGGCCCACATTGTATTGTTGGCCTCCCTTACCTCCTAGATATATAGAGGAAGGAGAGGGTCATTTTATTATCATTGTACTCTTTACTTTGTACTTCTCTTCTTGGAGGAAGTTGCTAGGTTTCACGAGGAAACCATAGGATTTATGAAGTCTAGAGTGGACATCTTGGTTTGGAGATGGATCTTTGTAGGATACTAAGGTTTATTCTTGTGAGGAAGACGGTGGTGATGATGATTGAGCATAGGTCATTATGCTTCTAACTCTAGCTATAGATGTGATCAAGTGAAGCACACTAGTCCTCTTCACTCTCTTAAATCTTCATTTCATCTTGGTCTTTCTCGCTCTTGGAGTTGCTAGGGTTTCTTGATCTTCTTGGAGCATCTTGAAGTCTAGGTTTAGGATTTCATCCCTTGGAGAATTGAGATTAGGGTTTTGAGAGGAGGAGACATCTTGTATTGGAGGACTTGTTTGAGTGAGTCATGCATGTTGCAGCTCCTTGGTTGATCTAGGGTTTTCATTGTTTTCCCTAGCTAGGGTTTTGGAAAGCTAGTGGAAGGTATTGGCCTTATTATAAGGGTATGGTATGTACAAAGTACAACAACTCCATCTTTTGCATATTAGTGAAGTTTTTAGTTGTCCATTACTTGTCTAAATTGTAGATTTGATTTTTAACCATCTGTGCTCTTTTTGATTGATAATTTAGAGATTTATATATTGTGTTAAGTGATTCAGCATTGTGATTGAATAAGATAAAGGCTGTTTTACTGCAGTATTTACTGCTCTAAATAAGATTTTTCATGTCTGGTTTATGCATGATAAAATTAGCCTAGAGGGCTGAAGCTTATTGGAACACTTTGGTATCTTTTCCTCTTGGATTACCTAGAAGTTTGGGTTGTTAAGGATTAAAATATTGTCTAGTTCTACTGCTGTTTTGTTCTATATTTGGTAACATCCCTAAGGCTGAATTCATAGGGTTAAGATCTAGGGGAAACCCCTAATTAAGAGGTGAAATTTCTGAATTCTGAATTTTGAAAGTTTCAAATACATCATCGTTGCAGACAAAACCTAGCCACATGACATAAACCACTGGTTGTCCATAAGGGGGCAGATTTCCATTCTTGCCAGATGCCTCTAGGCTCTGGGCTATTAACTTGTTTCCTTATGTCCCATGAAGACGAGCTCTTAGCCAATCAGAGGCAGTTTTAGGTCATACTCTAGTGTCAAGAGGTGGTTTTAGTATAGATAGTATCCACAAGAAATGGATGACCTAAAACTACCTCAGGTGGGTCGTGTGCTTTTTAGTAGCATCTGGCCTCAATCCCATACATGAGACCAGATACTGATTGGGATCATGACAAATAGTGTGGTAATTCTATTTGTGGAATTTCTTTTTATTTTTCAGGAGCGATTATGGGAGATTTATTATTATAAATTATAATAATGATAGTTTTGCATACATCCAAAATAAATTTGCTCTTGCAAGGGCTTTTAAAATTGTGGTTGAAGCTTGAAAGAGTTACATGGCACATACAAGCTTTCATTAAATCATTTATATGTGGGTTTATGCTGAACTCTGAGATGTTTAAGATGAGTCATTATGGCTCTTTTTGAGTATATTCATTGTATTAGCCATAATTTTATTTAAGGACCAAACAAGAAAGCATCCCTGGTTGCTTGTTTTTGTTGCCAGAATGATGCATACATTCTCAAATATATTAGCCATTGAAAATGTCCCAACATGTTGGCAAGCAAAGTAAATGTCAATCCAACTCTTTTGACATATAAAGGGAGAGGTGATGTTAAGCACTGTTTGAACCAATGTAGATAATATCGGTGATATTTTGCAAATATAGTAATATTTTATGGTAAACAAAATTTCGCGTGACGACCCAAAATTTCGCCGAGTGCGTAGGGCCGCGACTATCAAAGGGATTTTTGTGGTTTTCTTTTGTCATTTTTCTTTGTTGGTCTTGGAAAAGGAAGGGGAAGGGCTTTGTGGTGATTTTCAAGGACGGATTGAGGATGAAACAATCATTATCATCACAAACCAAAATTTTTTTGTGGATCAAAGATTGAAGATCAGTGAGACAAATTTCATTTCTTCTATTAACAAGTATGTTCTTAAGAACCCCTATGTTAAATATTTTTTTCATAGATTTACGCTTATGCTTGCTGGCCTCTTTGCCTACCAACATTTTGCTTTTTTTTTTGTCACTTGCTATGATTTTCATGCCCATGAACCAATGCAAAGGTTTGGACAACAAGCTTCATTTTTTTTTAAACTTTCTTATGCACCCCCTTATTGCCATTTTTCATTGCAAACAATGTAGTAAAAAAATGATTTTTTAAAATGAGGTGGCTGTTACTTTTTGTGTAGTGGGGGTTTAATGCCATATTTTTGTCTTTTTGGTGCCCTAGGTTTGAATTTTGACACTGTCCATTAATCCACTACGAATATGCCAAAGCCCTTGGACCCATTTTGGCAGTATGGGGAACCTAATGATGGGACAAACTAGGTGTATCTCAAATGCAAATTTTGTAGGGACAAGATGACAGGAGGGGTTACACGATTGAAATACCCCATCTGGCTAGACTCCTTGGACATGATGTTGGGCTTTGTCAGAATTCTACCGCGGAGCTTATAAGAGCTGCACTTGAAGCAATTGAGGAAAAAGATAGAAAGAAAGATGAGGAAGCTATAAACAAGGTCGAACGTGCAAGAAAATATTTAGGGATATCTGCTTCCGATATTGAGCCTGAGGGTAGTGGGAGGGCCTCCACAACGTCACTTGCTGATGTTACTAGGAGTGGGAGGTCATCATTTTTTGTTCCACGAACCAAATGTGGAGTGTGAAAATTCTGAAAACCAGAATCGTATTGCAGCAACTGATGTTAATTCTTCTAATTGTTAATTTACTCAACAATTTGTTTGATGTTTCCTACGAAAATTATCAAATTAAATACACTGCAACCTTCACAAATAAATCGTGGAAGAAATAAAACGCTGGAAGAAAATATATGTATACACACACAAGATTACACCATTATTTTTGGACCAATGTCCTTGGAAAAATCCAACTCAGGAAAACCGGTGCAACAGGGTTTTATTATTATGCAGTAGTGAAATCTGATTACAAACTATGGATGCCCAAACTAGCAATCCAAACAAAGAGAATCTGGTAAAAATATCTAGAGGAAATTCCTCATTCCACAGGCGAATTCGACACTGACCTGAGCTCAAAATTGAGCTGTCCCCAACTGCCTCTACGCAGTCTCTGCGTCACTCTATGCAGTCACTGCGTCCCTCCAGCTCAGAACAACGTCACCTCTCATTGTCTTGTCAACTGCTGTCTGGGAAATTAATTCTCCTGGCCTCTGGAACCTCTGCCCAACTTTTGGCATTGAATCTTGCCTTCTCCCTAGCAAAACGAAATTTGTGTCTAGAGGGCACTGCGCTGCCTCACTGTGGGACTCTCTGCCTCTCAGCAAATGTACTCGCTGGATTTGGAAATCTTCCTCCGACTTCACTATCTTTGCCCCTCTCTCATTGCTTCGATCTCACTGAATCACTTCCGACAACACACAACTGCTACTCTGGAAATCGATTTCCTAGCAAAATCGAATGCTCAACTAATTTGGTGTCTCAAGTGGTTTCTCCAAGCCCCATCGACTTCTTCTTATAGTCCTTCGTTGAGACTTCAACGACCAAGATTAGATCTTAATCAATGGCTAAGATCAACTAGAAATCGATCCATGTGACTTTCTAGAACATTCACACCATGAATTAATTATGGTTAATCAATCATATTCCCTAAGTTTAGACTTAGGAAATAATTAAAAACTGACTAATAATCTAATTAAATCATCTCTAGGTGGAATTTCCATAAACGATTTCTGGGTTTTGTAGATCTCATGTATTCTAGCCTCTCCACAAAATTTCAAGGCTAGAACACATCCAATGCTACAAAAACTAACACTCCCTCTTAGCGAGGAATGTGTTCTAGTACTGCTGCACCTTTGGTAGAAATACTCTGCTTCTGCACCATCTCCTGTCACGCTGTTGATGTCTGGCTACTGCTGCCCACCAACCACTGCGTGGCTCTGATACGCGCTGCATTTGTGCTGCTGCTGACCCTGCTGAACTGTTGCCAACACTGTAACTCCCTCTCATCTGCTGCTATTGCAACTACAACATCTGCAACTGACTAATCATCTGAAATACTGAACCAACTGTGCTCAGTATGATGCATCTGTCACCCGAGTTCTGACTGCTACTAATATTTGCGTTGTCACTGAAGGCTCTGCGCTGCTGTTGACTCTGCATTGTGGCAACTGCACTACTGCCAGCTCTGCATTGCGCTCCCCAACATCTGACTGCAACTAGTCTCTGCAACTGTCACTCTGACATCTGACTGCATCAATTGCCACTGGTCCATCTTGCTAGTGAAATACTATGGGCTCCTGTAGCAAGGTACTGATTCAAGAGGTAGACCTCCTCAAGAATCCTGCCCAGCTGTAGCGCTCTAGGGCTACAAAACCAAGTCACCCCACCTCACTCTTGGAGGGATGTCTACAACCATGGCGAAATATTCCTCTAGCCTGGAGGACAACTTATCGATCTCGACTAAAGCGGCATGCTGGTCTTGCTTCTCCTCCTTGTCCTTCTTCTTGAGAGGACACTGAGTGTTGTAGTGGCCTAGCTTGCCACACCTGAAGCTCTTGACATTCGACAGGTCCTTCTTCTTCTTACGCTCCCCTTGTCCCTGATTGGGACCCTTTGATGTGAGGGCCACATTCTCCACCTCCTTCACCTGCTTCGATCAACTGTTGCTGCTGCTGCCACTGATGGTGCTCTTCAGTAGATCTCGCCTCAACTCCTCTTTTTGCAAGTATGCCCACATTCTGTCCCATCTTGGCAAGGTTTCTCTGCCCAAAATTCTTTGGACAAACACCTGTCATTCCTCGGAAACACTGTTGAGGGCTACTCGTACCAACTCTGTAGGTTGAGGTGCTGACCCTACAACTTCCAGCTCATCTCGGATCTGCTGAATTTTGGTAAGGAAGGGGTCTATGTGCTTCCCTTTCGGCATCCGGGTGCATCTTAGCTTTTCTTCTAAGTACATCTTTCGATGCTTAGAAGATCCTTGGTATAGCGTGGAGAGAGAGTCCCACATCTCTTTGGCTGTGCCCAAAGCCGCTATGTGAGATACCACATGATCCCGAATTCCATCGAGGATCAATCTCTTTACCTTCGCCATCTCCTTCTTGTACTGCTTCAGTTAATCTGGATCCGTGGGGACAAACACCACATTATCGATATACGCTTTGAGATCGTACTCATCTAGAAGGAAGGAAATTCTTGCCTTCCAGATCACATAGTTGGAGGCTCCGTCCAACCAATCCTAATCTCGCAGCTCGACTGTTGCCATCTCAACAAAATATGCCGAAAACTTCCTCTTCCCTTCTGCTCAACTGTTGCTAGGCTCTACGCACTCCTTGCTGGAGTAAGTAACTCTGCTCACAATGACTGCTGATCTGCAAGGGAAATTGAACTTCTGAAGCTAGAAGTTCCCTAAGCAAAATTTCCCCTCAATGTGTGCTCTTCCTTCCATGCGACGCTATTTTTCTTTAGCAAACTACTGCAAAATAATTGCATCCAACTAGAGATCTGCTCTGCAAGAAAATACTGGTTGCTCCCTCTGCCTCTGGTAATCCTCGATCTGGAGAAATCGGATTTCTCCATCTCTCTCTTAGAGAAATCGATTTTCCTCAAGAAATTGACCCTCTTAGCCAAGGAATTGCACTGCCTCTGGTGGGTTTGAACTGCTGCTCACGCAGAGCAGCGAACCTTCTTTTTCCTTCTGCTACTGAGCTCTCCAACTGATCAACTGTGCTCTAATACCATGTGAAAATTTCGAAAACCGAAATCCTATTGCAACAACTGATGTTAATTATTCTAATTGATAATTTACTCAACAATTTATATTTTGTTTCCTACAACAAATATTGAATTAAATACACTGCAACCTTCACAAATAATCTGCGGAAGAAATAAAACGCTAGAAGAAAATATATGCACACACACACACAAGATTACAACATTATTTTTGGACCAATGTCCCCGGAAAAACCCAACTCAGGAAAACCGGTGCAACAGTTGAGGGTTTTATTATTATACAGTAGTGAAATTCGAGTACAAACTATGGATGCCCAAACTAGCAATCCAAACAGAGAGAAACTGGCAAAAATATCTAGTGAGGAAATTCCTCACTCCACAGGCAAATCCAACACTGACCTTAGCTCGAAATTGAGCCGTCCCCAATTGCCTCTACGTAGTCTCTGTGTCACTCTATGTAGTCACTTTGTCCCTCCAACTTGGAACAACGCCACCTGTCATTGTCTTGTTAGCATTTGTCTGGGAAACTGATTCTCCTAGCCTCTGGAACCTCTGCCCAACTTCTGGCACTGAATCCCACCTTCTCCCCAGCAAAACGAAATTTGCCTCTAGAGGGCACTGCGCTGCCTCACTGTGGCACTCTCTGCCTCGCTACAAATGTACTCGCCGGATCTGGAAATCTTCCTCCTACTTCACTATCTCTGCCCCTCTCTCACTGCTTCAATCTCACTGAATCACTTCCGAAAACACATAACTGCTACTATGGAAATCAATTTCCTAGCAAAATTGAATGCTCAATTGATTTGGTGTCTCAAGTGATTTCTCCAAGCCCCATCGACTTCTTATAATCCTTCGTTGAGACTTCAACGACCAAGATTAGATCTTAATCAATGGCTAGGACTAGCTAGAAATCGATCCACGTGACTTTCTTGAACATTCACACCATGACTTAATTAATTCTGATTAACTAATCATATTCCCTAAGTTTAGACTTAGGAAATAAGTAAAAAATGACTAATAATCTAATTAAGTCGTCTCTAGTTGGAATTTCCAGAAACGATTTCTGGGTTTTGGAGATCTCATGTATTCTAGCCTCTCCACAAAATTTCAAGGCTAGAACACCTCTGATGGTACAAAAACTAACATGGAGCACAACCTTCCATAAAGTCAGTTGTTAAAAAAAAGGAGAAGCAAAAAGCAGATAGAGTTATGGGGAGGTGTCTTTACTGGAGTGACTTACCTCACAGCATCACCAAAAACAATCCATTTTGGCAGCCAATGTGTGATGCTATTGCTATTGTGGCGGGGGCCAATCCTTCAAGTAGAAAAGGAGGACATCAAATCTAGATTGGTGGAGTTGAAGTAGACATGGGAGGTGTCTAGATGCATAGTAATGTCTAATGGCTGGACAGATAGGAAGGGTAGGACCCTTCTAAATTTCTTGTTACATTGTCCTAAAGGTACCATGTTTATTAAATCAGTGGATGCATCGGCACATAAAAAAGATGCAACATTGATATGTGAGTTGTTAGATGGGTTCGTCTGGGAGATTGGTGTGCAAAATGTGGTGCGAGTCATAACAGATAATGCAACTAATTATGTGGCTGCTGGCAGGATGCTTATGGACAAGCACTGCACATTGTTTTGGACTCCATGTGCAACACATTGTATTGATTTGCTGCTCGAGGATATGGTGAAACTTTCCTTCATCAAGGAGGTGATTGATATGGCTAGGAGCATCCCCAAGTTTGTATATAACCATGCTTTTGTTCTTAGCCTCGTGAGGAGATACACCAAAAACAGGGAGTTGCAACGACCTGGAATCACATGTTTTGCCACCAACTTTATTACTATTTATTCTTTGTTTCAATGTTAGTTTGAGTTGAAACAAGTGTTTGTTTTTGATGAGTGGTGTGATTGTAGATACAACAGGAGACATGATGGGAGAGCCATTGCAAAAATGGTGTACACTGACACATTTTGGCAAGGAGTAGAAGTGTGCTTAGTTAGTGAACCTATAGTAAATATTTTAAGATTGGTAGATGGGGATAAGCCTGCAATGGCTTATTTGTATGAGGCCATGGATAGAGCCAAGGAGACCATTCATGCTTATCATGCAGACAAGGGTTCCGCTGGGTTTAATAGATAGATGATGTTATGGGATGTGATTGATAGTCGGTGGATAGGAATTCTTCATTGACCCATTCATGCAACTATACTTTTCCTCAACCCTGCATTTTCATACAAATGAAACTTTGATTTTGATGGCGAGGTGATGGAAGGGCTCCATACCTGTATTCATAGGATGGTGCCTAATCCCGAGCTTCGCAGAAAAATCAATTGCAAGATATGAATGTATTAGGATGGTGTTGGACTATTTGGATTTGATGATGCTATTCGTGAAAAGACCGTCTTCATGCCACATAAGTGACAAGTCATGGCTCATTAGAATTTACTAATTTATAATTCTATATTTTTAAAATTCAATTATGTTTTATTTGAAAGTTTGATTATGTTTTAAGTTTTTAACTTAAAAGTTTTCTTTATTTTGTTGTAGATGTTTGGTGGCAAAGCTATGGTGCAAGGGCACCAAATTTGCAAAAATTGGCCATCAAAATCCTGAGTCAGACCTGTAGCGCTTCAGGGAGTGAGCGCTTGGAGTGTATTTGAAAAAATACACTCAAAGAAGCGCAACAAGTTATAACTTTGAGCTTCAACCTTCAACTAAGCAATTCATTTATTGTAATTTATGACCCTCAAGTGTCAGGACTTATTAATTTTTTTATGACACTTATATCGGTTGGAGTTCTCACGCCTCAATGACTTGGTGTATGTGCATTACAATCTTTGACTACGGGTGAAGCAAATAGAGAAACCATTGGATGTGGATGCCATTTCCTTAGACAATATTGATGTATTGTCTAAGTAGAGGGTAGAGTCTGAGGTTTCCATCATGGAGGAGTCACCTACATGGTTAGAGGAGGAACCATTGGTACAGGGGCAACAAGAGGACTCAGATTCGAACTCAGACTCAAAGAAGGAGACTGTGGGAGCATTAGCGACAACACCATCTGCTACAAATATAAGAGAGCACAACTCCATACTCAACAGTCATCATTTGACATTAGGTGTAGGGCCAGGCCTGGCAAACAACCCATCATTTTTTCTCGTAAAAGGGGGAGAGGGCACTGATCTTAGATAGCTAGCTGCTAGTTTTGTTTGTTTTGCTACATATAACTCATGATGATGAGATGCTTTTATATATGTGATATTATTTTGTATTTGTTCTCCACATTTGAGTCCTTGATTAGACAATTATCAGGGATCAACAGGATTTGGTATCGCCTTTGATGTATCATTTTTATTTGACATCCACTACATCATATATATCAGTGCTTTCTTCATATTTATGTGACAATGTGTTTATTTCATGTTGTTGTTGCTATATATGTTTAAAAATCTGAAAAAATGAATATATTATGCATTTTTAAATGTTTGCCAATTTATTCTGATATTTTGCCGGCATTTTCGCTGATATTGCTGAAAATATGTTTTTAGTGTTGAAAAAGTGTAACTAGGTTCGGTCTTCATAATGACTTGTAATTATGAATTTATGTAATGAAGAGACAAAGATAATAAAATGTATTTTGTAATACCTCATGGGTTTCATGGGAAAGGAAATTTTATTATAGGTCAAAGACTTCTTCTTGATGTCTCTAGGTATTTGTCATCTCGTCAAGATAATTAGAGTCATGTAAATGAAGTGATGTTACACTTAGAAAGTATCTAGAAAGTCCTCCAAGACAAGCACGGTTCTCCTCCTTGATGTCGGCCTCAAAGATGCACTATAGATTCATGTCGGCTCACAGAAATTAGACACATCGGTTCACTTTCAAAGGTCGGCTTAATAACAGGGTTGAACCACTATAAATAGGTGTCTAGGAACCTCGCATTATAGTAGAACAGAGACTCGCATATCTCTGAGATTCTCGGGCTAGATTGCAGAAGGCAAGTTCGGACCAAGGCACAAATTTCGGTCTACACTACATAAGATAGTTTCGGATGGATGCAAGGCTCGATTGGGTACATGAAGGAGATCTGGAATAGGTCTTGGACCTCTCAAGCGTTAGACTTCGGTGCTATTTCTGTCATGTTGTTATGGTACTACAATCTAAGTACAATGTTACACTCTTGGTAACAAGGATGACAGTGAAAGTGATGATAGCAATGAAGGTATACATTATGCTTCCTGTGTGAAAGAAGAAGATAGAAAGAAAAGAAGACAGTCAAGGGAACCAGTGGCTTGGTCTTGGAGGAGCTAGATAGGTTAAGGGTCATGGTCTTGGTACTTGTCAATTGATGATCTATAAGAAGAATGATTATCGGGTTTTCCTCTCCAAGAGGGAGAGGTTTTAGCCCTGGCTTGAAAGCCTAAATATTTGTGTCTCTTGTGCATTTGATAATTGACTTGATGAAGAACGTAATAATCTAACGAAGATAAGATTTAAGTGAAAGAAGCATAATGAAATCACAAGTAATTACAATGAAAGAGAAATTTTAATACAAGCCCTAATTTCTCAACATTCAGGACCCTCACCGATATTTTGCCAATGCCGATATTATCAACACTGGTTTGAACTGTATTCTTAAGAAAACCAAGCAGAACTTCACATTATCTGCATCATGACGTTATCAGAAGTGCTAAGAACAAAAAAGGAACTTATCATGATTTTATTATAGTGCTTAAATTACTGAATTGGTCAAAGGGACTGACATAATATAAAAGATAACTAAAAAGACAATAGCGAAGTGATGGAACAATTGTTTCCCGGTACTTAGGTCTAAATTCAATGTATCCAATATGTAAGTAATAGTCATCCAGTAAGATACCAAACACAAGTACATGGTACAGATATGCTCCTGGTGCAATATACCTTTTATCATTCGTTTTCACCGTGGTAATCGTGCAATGCCCCTAGAAGTATATGGCATATGTCATGCTGAGTGGAGTACGTGGACAAAGTTCTGTGGGCAAAGCCGGTTCTCAGGGGAAATCAGGCTACAACAAGCCTGTGCTTATTTTGATTGAATTCACACATGATTATGGCAATACCTGTTTTTATATTGCACATAATCCTTCTATTCTGGTGCATGAAAAGCTTCTGATCACTGAGCATATGATTGTGGTTAAGATTACTGTCACAGTGCTTCTGTCCGAAGTCAGCAGTGAAGATGCAGAAAACTGCCTCATTGAATATGATACAATAATTTTCTGTTACTTTATTCTGCTGCACTTGTTCTCTGTTTGCCTGCTTTGTAACTGTTTACATAATGTTTGTCTGTTGTAACTTGTGAGGACACTTCACAAAAAGATAATGCTTTTATGTAAAAAGCTTTCAATCTCACATGTCTGGTCAAAATGGATATTTTGTCTTGTGCTTTTGACTCAATATTATATATTTATTTCCCTGTGCTAGAACCTGCATGTATTGAGCAGTTATTCATTATGGGAACCTGAATCATTGTTGTTATTGTTGTAGCTAAATCTAATTCCTCTTCTGCCACACCAACTTCTTCTCTGAGTAATAATGTGGAAGGTGAGGTAGAGGCCCAGGAAACAAGGTCAGTGGTACAAAAGCAGAAGGCACTTACTTCAACTGCTTTACCTATTGTCAACCGAACTGATAAGAAGCAGAAAGAGGCTGGCTGTAGATTCCTTGGGCAACAGGAAGCTCTTTCAGACAGAACTTCAGAAGGAACTGCAGGTGACCATGAACAGAGAAATCCTTCAAACTTGAAGAAGGTCTTACCTCTGGAGGAATACAAGCCTGAATCCTGGATGCTTGTGGAAGAGAAAGAACCCTACAAGAGCTTGCTACACCTGGCAATTGTGAGTGCAAGTACTTTACAGGGTCACTGGTGGTCCCCTACTGTTGATATTTGAATGTTAACTTTTTATGCTGGTGTAATGATGATAAATAAGATTTGGCATTCCGGGAAGAATATTTTATAAAATGCAACGGATTTTATTTTCTTGTTTAATCTTCAGGTTGGTCATGTAGATGCTGGTAAATCAACTATGATGGGAAGATTGCTACATCTTATGGGGCAGGTTTCAGAGAAGGAAATGCGTAAATATGAAAGGGAGGCTAAACAGAAAGTATGCATAAAAATTACTTGTTCTTGTGATTTATCATAATGTCCCAATGTCAGACACCTGCATGATATTTTTCATAGCTAAGGCTATCAATCTGTAACTCACGGTGACCAAAGAGTTGCTTGTCTGTAGGGAAAAGGATCATTTGCATATGCATGGGTTTTAGATGAGAGTGCAGAAGAGAGAGAGAGAGGTTTAACTATGACAGTGGCTGTGGCACATTTTGAATTAAGGAACTTTAAGGTTGTACTACTGGATTCTCCTGGGCACAAAGATTTTGTTCCAAATATGATATCTGGTGCATCACAAGCAGATGCTGCTGTTTTGGTTATAGATGCATCTATTGGTGCATTTGAAGCAGGGATGTATGGGCAGGGAGAAGGGCAGACAAAGGAGCATGCACAACTGATAAGAAGTTTTGGAATTGAGCAATTGATAATTGCTGTAAATAAAATGGACACAGTTGACAAAACTGAGGGAAGATTTTGCTTTATAAAATCACAGCTTGGCCCATTCCTTCGACGTTGTGGATTTAAAGAATCTTCCATGATATGGATTCCATTAAGTGCATTGGACAATCAGAATCTGACATCAGCAACATCTGATACCCGTTTGAACTCCTGGTGAGCTGCATTTTCTCTCTAGTGCATGATTAAGTGACCCCATGTGGAGGTTAATTATGTCAAACTAAATTAACACTGTCTGAGTGAGATGTGGAATGTGAAAGCTTAATTATTAATAAGCAGGCTGAAGTTTTTATGATTTAATAGATTGAGACAATGTTTGTCAGGTTATTATGCTGTGGTTTCCTTTAAATTATGTTTTCCTTCGGTTGAAAATATTTATTTCAAGTTGTTGTCTAGTATTTTAGATAGTGAAATATTATTAACTGACTTTTAAAGCATCTTGCAGGTATTCAGGGCCTTACTTGTTAGAGGCTATAGAAAATTTGCAGCCTCCTAAAAGGGATATTTCTAGACCTCTTCGATTGCCAATTTCTGAGGTTTCAAAGTCACGCAGTCTTGGCCAAGTTGCAATTAGTGGGAAACTGGAAGGTGGAGCTCTTAAAATTGGCACAAAGGTAGGTGCACATGATTGTTCTTTTAAACATGGATATTTGATTTGGGGGCCTCTGTAATCACACATTTGCAAGAATTCAGAATTGAACTCAAAATACTTAGGGTGATTTATGCAGGTTTTAGTCATGCCAGCCGGGGTTGTAGCAACTGTCAAAGCTATTGAGCAAGACACTCAAGTGTGTGCTGTTGCAAGGGCTGGAGACAATGTAGACATTGCTCTACAAGGGATTGATATATCCTTTCTTATGATAGGGGGTGTCCTCTGTCACCCTGATTATCCTGTACCAATAGCAATCCGCATTGAGCTCAGGGTGGTCATTTTAGATATTACGATGCCTATCCTTGTTGGATCACAGGTCCTGTAACCCTCTAGCTTGTACCCAGCAGAATTGATAATTGAAAGAGGAGATGAGACTAACTACTTATTGTAATTTTATTAGTTCATTGTGGTTATGAATTGATTATTTTCCTCTCTTTTTGTTGGACAAAAATATGATTTTGTATTTGCCTTACCTTAGCACACATATGTGACAGGTGGAATTATATATCCATCATGTCAGAGAGGCTGCAAAGGTGGTGCAACTTCTGTCTATATTGGATCCCAAAACTGGCTTGGTTCGCAAGAAAGCGCCTCGCTGTTTAACTGCCAACCAGAATGCCTTAATGGAGGTAATCTTGTAGAAGGGTATAATATTATTAATTTAATTTTCCTAAGATGAAAAATTGTGTCCTTGCTCTTTACTGGAAGAAGTTAATAGAATGCTTGAATGGTGAAATGAATGGTCTTGAGGTTTTACATATGTGTGATGTGTTTGATTTTGGTGTCTAGGTGGTCCCTGACCGGGGAGCTTGCATTGAAGAGTATAACAATTATAAGGCCTTAGGAAGAGTAACATTGCGTGCTGCTGGTAGAACTATTGCTGTGGGTATTGTCAATCGTATCATTGAGCAACAATAGTTATGTAAAGACTTTGCTGTGTCATTTTCATTTACTAGTAGCTAATCTGTCATTGGAGCCTACTTATTTTTCTCTATGCAGAACTCATCCAAGTGTACACTATTTTCTGGTTTTCTTTATCACAAAGAGCAGCTATTCACCGAGGGTTTTCTGTATTATGCTCATTGTATTTATTCGGCATGTGTTTTATTGCAAAGTGTATTTTAGACACTTACAAGAAGCTTTACTCCATTTCTTTTTAAGGAATAAATTGCATTAATCAGAAAACAGGTGGATCAAAGATGCGAAACTGGAAAAACTTTGTTATCTGCAATTGGTTTCTGCTTTCTGGCCTTTCTCTTTCCACATTGCTTCATTTGTTGTTCCTTTTTCTCTTTGATCTGAAATGTGAACTGGTATTTTTATGTTTTCTGCACCTTCTGAATCTTCAAAACCAATCTGATGTGTCCAAATAACCAGCAGTTTCTTTTCCTTAGGATTTTGTCTTCTCAAGCTGGTTTTCCATTAGTCTCTCCTTAGGTTTTTGTCTTCTGAAGCTCAATTGGTCAGGGTTTCTTGTCATTCCTGGGTCAAAATTTGGGATTTCTTCAGATTCCTTTGGGTCAACCGTCTTTTTTCTGACCCAAACCTGTTTTCCTTTTCTTTTTTTGTTTGGATTCCAGAAACCTTTCTCCTCTATGTGAGGCACCAATTTTTGCACGGGGAAGGAAGAGGCAAAATGCTTCTGTGAGTAACTACTACATCTAAAGGCCATGTTCTCATTTCCAGGAAATTGGTTCCAAATGATTCGATTTGCATCTAGATTTATGGCTTTAAGAATTCCTTTGTCATTTGAGTTTCTACATAGGACACACGAGAACATTCCTTCAGGGGTAACTTGTTTAGCCAGAAATTTTCCAAAAATGATTGCAAATAGCTTGAGGGTGTCTTTGTCTCAAATATATAAAGCGAGGTTAGGAAGCCTCATCTAAACCAGAAAACTTGAGTAGCATGGTCCTGTTTTGAAGAAAAACCCACTGCCCTTCTTTGAACACAAGAAATCTGTGCTGTTTTGAAAGGAAAACTATGACAAAGCGTCCCTTCCACGAAGGTGAAGCTTAATGAGTTTAGTTCTAAAAATCCATAGATTTGGGGATTCAGTTGTGGAGGTTCTGAATGCCAAAACTGTTCTAGAAATCAAGCCTTGTTTAAGAGCAGAGATTACATGGGAGGAATACTTGCTTGAGATTTTCAGGAAATTTAGGGTTTTTTCTTTGGCTATAAAAGTTGGAAACATGTTGAAAAACAAAGATGATTTGAATGAAGCCAAAGAACTTAAAGGAGGATGATTAAATATTGAATTTGCAGGTCCTTTAACACTTCTCAAGTACTTAGAAGAGCTTAAGAAAAGGAAAGCCTATTAATTCAAATAACGATAAGATTGAGTCAAAGGAAGAAATGACAAAAAAAGATGAAATATCCAAGCTGTGAAGCCATAATCAGATCCTATTCAAAGAAATTAAGAGGTTTAAAGACAGAAAAACCATCAAATTAAGTTGGAATTGAATACCATATATGAAAAGGTTACAAAAAAAACTGAAGGAACAATTCTATGTAAGCCATAGATACAAATGAAGTCAATCAGAATTGCAAGCCAGAATTGGAGGAAGAAAGAGGCTGAGAAGAAAAATCAAGCAAATCAAAGGATGATAAAAGATGATGAAAATATCCAAGCTACAAGACCATAATTGGATTTCAAATCATTAAGAATTTGAAAGAGAAGAAAAGCCATCAAATTGAGACGTAATTAAAGACCACATTTGTAGAGAATACGAGAAAAAATGAAGAATCAGTTTGTATTAAGGGCTTGAAGAAGCCCTATATAGGCAAGTCAAGTTATAATTGCAAACTAAGATTGAAGAGAGAAGAAATAGGTTGATGAATAACATTACATTGTAGCTTCAAAAAGAAAATGAAGAAAATATGAATGATCTTAATAAAATGTTGGAAGAAACTAATCTCTAGCTTGAAGAGGTGACGTTCAAAATATATAACCATAAGAAAAAAATAACATTGGATTTCGAGCAAGAAGAAAGCATTGAAGATAAAGAGGTAAAGTTTCCAAAGGGTTGAACCATATTGATATGCTCATTATCACGAATGTTTGTAAGAAAGATAGAAATACATTTATTCACACCAACATTTCCTAGCAAGCAAGTGGCAGAACCATGAATATACATGGAATAAAAAATACAACAATATCCTCATTATCATGAAAGTTTGCAAACAACATAAAAAGGGGTATATTGACATCAACATTTCTTGCAAAGTAGTAGAATTGTGAATCTATGCCAATCCAAAGAAGAGCAATTAAATGTCAGGATATTATTGAATAACAATGATAAAACACAAGGTTATATATAAAAGCAAATAAAACAGTGAAGTAACCATAAGAAGATAGACTATAAAATATGGACATCGTTATCTCTTTGACACTCCTTAAAGGAAAAGTCTAACCCTATTCAAGGGAAAAGCCTAAGGATACAAGCAAGTGGTAGGCATTTGTCACTTAGTGACTCACTCCACTCTCTAAGCTTATAAATTTTGAAATTGAGGGGGGATTCCCTGAAACTAACCCAAAGGTTATCATTGATACATGGGAGAAATCTAGCCTAGGTTGTTGGTCTTAACCAACTTAGTTGGAGGATGTAGTCCTAAGGTCTTTACCAAGAAGGAAATTGCTCAAAGTAATATTTGATAGAAATGAGGCTTAAAAGGAGGTTAAATGTGAAGCATGATAAACAATAATTCTTGTGTGAATACAATTGCTTGCAATATTATTAATTATGGCACAAGGAATACAAGTTATTATGAATCATTATTTGCACCTTGACCATTTGAAGAATATTTGTAACAACATAAAATTCGTTGTGCATACTTAATATCAAATCAATGCAATAACATACTTTGTTGGAAATGTAACTAGTATTGGTCTTCATAATGTAATTCAAATGTACTATTAATGTATTTACTATATTCATTTATTTTTGTTCTATTTTAGTCAAAGCATGTTTTCCATGTTTATAGCGTCATTTGAGTCAAAAGAAAAATTTATTATGAGTCAAAGAAATATAACTGAGTCAAAGTCCCATTTGGACTTCTTGTAAGAAAAATGATTTTTAAATTTTTTTTTGAGTAAGAGTCAATTTATCCTCCACAAGACCAAGTCGCCCCTCCCTGGACAAGTATGCCTAAAGAGACAACTATTCGATCTCTTGGACATGTATAAATGTAAGGCAGTTCGACGTCATCCACTCATCGGTCCATCACATTGATTTATGTGCAAGAAAAAGAAGAAAACCAACAAAAGTCAAATGAGAGGGAGCGAAGTCAAAGGAGAGAGTAATATCTTGTTTTTTGACCTAGTTTTGTTCACACATGCGAGTTTTTCTGAGGCAAATTTTGTGCGACTATAGGTTTGAAATTTCAAGAGATGACCAGATTTTAGAGATTTGACTAGTGTTGACTTTTGTTGACTTTGACTTATTGAGGAGACTTGAAGGAGGGTTACTTGGGATCTTTGTGGCAGTCTTGGTCTTGGTCTTGGGTCTTGGATATCTCATTTCGATCTAATTCTATAAGAATAAGATTTCTTGGGCTTTTCCCCTTGTGGGATTTTGCCCTAGCTTGGAGCCTAATTTCTTGTGTCCTTTGTCTCTTTTGTGATCTTCATGTTTTGTATATTTTGGTAATTTCTTGATGAAGAGAATATAAATTTAATAAGAAGCCAACAAATATTCACAAGTAATTATCAAGTTAAGAGAAATCAACCCTAATCTACTAGCATCTTGATATCTCAACATAATTAAGCAACTATTTACCAAGAATGTTAAGGTCGCTATTATGAGATTTTGTTGAGCATCAAAATGAACAATTTCCCACAAGAAATGCTAGAATATTATGTCAAGCACATTTAATAGGTATGCATCTAACATTCAAAATTTCCCACATATGACCATGAACATGCCGGTGAAACCATTGATTTCGATACTTATTGTCTGTATATGCTATGTAGATTTGATTTTAGGGTAAATTCATGGGCTAAAATAGAATCATGACCATGTCCAATATTTGCAAAATATGTTGCTTAGTTAAAGCTAGCAAGGAAAAAAACCTTGTGTAACAACCATTACTTATAGAACTAAATCAGAGACACTTTGTGAATCCTATTTTGCTATTATGAATGAAAACTGACACATTTAAATTTTAGCATGAGTAAACATGTTATTTATCCTAGTAAGTTGTAACAGAGATTGTGAAATAAGCTTATGTTGGAATGCAAGAATCAATTGTAATCCACTAGTTAGCAGAGTAGATTTGGCAATCATGAGTGCGATATACCATAGATAAGAAAAATAAAAGACGCATTGCTTGTTAAGTACATTGTTCCATCATCAATTCTAATTATATGCAAATCAAAGGGGAGGAAGTTAAAACAACACTAAATTTTTATACCCACTGCATTCAATTCACCATATTTCCTTTAAATTATATGAGTTAATATTATGCTATCAAACTGATATTTAGTCAAAGCTTCCCTTATTCATCATTTAAGAATGAGATTTCATTTATATAAACTAAATTCTTAGTGGAATACCATTATTTATTAGAGTTATTGCGACATTTTGAAATTACCAATTTCTCTCTAATCAAATAAAATTAGACAAATACCATGAAATGTGGAACAATTGCATGCAAATGCAACATAAAGCTCATGATAAATGTAGTTCAACTCTTAAGATCATTAATCCATGCTTAGGAAGGCATATAAACCAAAACATTCTAGTGCTTATGTGAGTTAACAACATGCTATATAAAAAAGAAATGTTAGGATTGTACCTCAGATTTTAGATTCAAATTCAGATTCTTTGTGAGTTGGTTGTTGAGAAATTTAGTGCTAATAACATAAAGCCAACTTTTAAGAACAACATAAAGCACCTAAATTTTAGATGAACCCTCTTTATTTTGAAAATATAAACCTTAGGCTGATCTCAAGAAACCTAAGATAGATTGAAATTAAAAATCAAGATTCCTAACTTTAGAAAAACAAGTTATTTATAGATTAGACTTTAAAAGAATCTTATTTGCTTAAAAAAATTGAGAAAGGAACTAATTTTGATTGAAGCATAGATAGGAAGGAAGCCTACAATTGGGACATGGAGTCCTTTTCTTTCCTTGTAGATGCTTCCTTGCTGATATGTTGAAGTGCTCTCCCATTAAGGGTTGGGAGAAAATTATCAAACCTAAAACCAAAGGCTAATAGCTATAAAAGGTGGTTAAATCTAATTAAAGTAAATAATTTGTAACAATCCCTTCCATCCTCTTGCACTATCTTGGGTTGTTATTAGAGGAAATTTCAACCTAAAAGTGCACATGTAATTTCCATGTCATAATATGTAAACCAATCAAAATGCTTTAAATTTAAAATGAGGTACATGCAAATATTTTGGAGGGAAAAGAAGAAAAACTATTTTTTTTTTAATTGTATTCAAATTTCAAGTTTAGACATTCACTAGATGCGGAATTAAATTCCACATCCAACGAGTACCCATTATGCATACTTTTGAGAAGACCCACCTTGATAAAAATTGCAGATACAGTAAAAAAAACGTGTTTTAACACATTTTTTAATGTATCTACAATTTTTATCAATGTGGATTCTCTCAAAAGTATGCATAGTGGCTACTCGTTGGATACTGTATTTAATTCCGCATCTAATGAGTGTCTAAACTTGAAATTTGAGTAAAATTATAAAGAGATAAGCCAAAAGTACAATTAAAAAAATTATTATTTTTGTTTTCCCTCCAAAATTCATCACTCTTATTTTATTATTTTAACTATTATTTTTCCTTAGGAGGCCACTTTTAGGCTGAAATTTCCTCTAATGGAAAGTTGTTATTATTCTAACATGATCTCCAAAGTTTGTTATGAAGACATGGATACACAAATCTTTCTTTTTTTCAATGTTTTCAGAATTAAATTATGATACCACCATCACATCCAGCTCGACAAGAGTTTTCTAGTGACATAATTTTTATCTTAATCTGACTCTCGGATTGAAAGTTATGCCAATTTTAAATTTCACTGCCAACAACGAGCACGTAGAAATTTCATTGCCAACAGTGAGCACCCAAAAATTTCACTGCCAACAACAAGCACCTAGTAGATAGGTGGTTTCACAGCTAATTGACAAGCACTTAAGTGGTTTCATAGACACAATAAGTACTCAGTCGTTGATTTTCAATCCTCAAGCAACACACTGGCAACACATGCTCACACAAGGGCTTTCAGTGGTCTCAAACACAAGAACAAATAGGTAACACTCAGATGCTTCCAACCCTTAAGCCAACCCAACGAACCAACTGACCCTCATTTCACTACTGTTGGGCATATATGTAGAAATCCATCCACGTCCCTTGATACAACCGAGAGATTGCACTTCCTTGGCTCCTCGGTGCCCTTTCTTCCACAATTGTCTCCTTGATCTGCGATAGGGGAGAATAAGGACGATCCACCCATTTCAATTTTTGTTCTTCATAAATGAGTTGTTAGTGATGCTACCAACTCAATTTGGCTCCAATCGTGTCACTTTAAAAATTGACCAGAGGATGAATTTTCTCATTCATGGTTGGCTCATGTTGAGAATTTGGTAGGGAAATGATTAATTCAAATTCTCTTCTTGATAATTACTTGTGAGCTTACTTATTTTACTCATGTCTTCTCTTCTTAGCTTATTATGTCTTTCATCAAGTCAATTACCAAAATACAAGAGACACAAATTTAGGCTCTTCGAGCCAGGGCCAAAACTTCTCCCTCTTGGAGAGGAAAACCCACAAGAAATTCTTCTGATAGACTTTCAAATGGAAAGTACCATGACTACGACACAGACCCTTGACCCTTGTATGCCTCCAAGACTTCGTCACTTCTTATTCATTGACTCCTTGAACTGATCGTTCTTTTCTGCACTGTTTTGCACCATCCTGCACCAAGACTAGAGAACTTGATCTCTACTTGTATTCTTCCTTCTTCGATTGTATGTGATTCTTACTTGTGATATCATCACCTTGTAGAAGACTTATACTATGCACACCTTGCACCTTCACTTAATATTGCTAGCTGATCATACTTTTATACTTTGAACTAATCCAACAATTCTGCACTAACACAGCCCCTTCTTCTTACTCAACGCAATCCTTTGCTTTACATTGAAACCATACCCGTTTCTTGCAATTATTGTAGATATGAATCACCCTTGAATACTTTGTTGTTCCTCTTCTAATTCCGCACTAGTATCCTTGTCCTTCACTTCACATTAATCACATAATTGTTCCTGAGTTTACCACAATTTACATCTAATCTTTACTTGATATTACAATCCAGACACAGAGTTATCCGAGATTGTATTTATATATATATTGAAGCCCAAACGATGTAATACTATCCACGTGATTCTTCAGTTGATGTACTTCGCTTTTCTTGTGATACTCATCCACATAGTTTCTTGTAGATCATCGAAGTTCAATCGCTAAATGAGCCGCAGACATGTCCTATATATACACATGGACAAACCCTCTTCTGGACCGACGTGAGGGCCTGCTGCTGAGTAAACTTCACTACTATTTCTTCCAACCGACTTGTGGAGGATATTTAATGCAGATCTTTGTGCAATGTCTTCAAGGTTTATGTGACAGAGTCTTGAGGCATACAAGTGTGACTTAACTCTTCATAAACATGACTCTTCATAAACATGACCCTTTAATTAGTACATTTTATGACCAGAAGACAAATCCTAAAAGACATCAAGAAGAAGTATTTTTACCTATAATAAAACCTTGCTCATGAAACCCATGAAGCAAGCATACCAAAAATATATATTATTATCTTTATCTTCTTCATTACATAAATACGTAAATACATAGTCAATATGAAGACCGATCCTAGTTGCACTTTCCAACAACTCCAAAATTTAATTTCGGGAGGGTATGGTTATTCAGGATGTGCAAGCACAACAAGCACAACAACCAATGCCCCTTAAACTCTGTTTTGTTGGTTGTCCCTTCCTCCAATTTGCTTAATTAATAATTTACAACTACCTAAACATCATTTAAATCAACTATGGTTTTCGCATGCTAGAGTCACAATCACATAAAATGTTTACAATAGAAATGGTCAATGCAGGAGATGTTACAAACCTGAAACTCTTAAAGGAATACCATCCTCGGTGTTCTATAAATAGTGAACAAGAACAAAAATTGAAGTTTATAACTATATCTCTTTACATCCTTTTACATGTTAAACAAAAATGGGTACTGTTTTCGTTCAGATTGTACATGCACTGCGACAACGACTCAGGTCGGGGGCTGTCACTCTGATTTTTGACCTCTCCGTTCTACCTCTCCCCCAATAACATGCTATGGGGGGTCGTCCCTATGGAGTGCAAATATGGAGGACAAGTTGGCAACCAAAAAGTCCGGGAGATACGATTGAGTGGCCTAGCTACTTGGTTAATTTTAACAAGATAAATAGATTAGATTAGATTGAATTGTGAGATCAGTGCCTTATGGAGTCAACTTATTGCTTATTACCAATTAAATTCCAAGTAACTGGATGGATAATCGATGCTTGAATGCTCAACTATCCTATATGAATTGCAAATTCAAAGATCTAGGTGTGATGCAATATTTTGGTTTCTTTTATTTAAATTCCTATTCTAGATGTGACCTTCCTCTTAACCGTTTTGGAATTAGTCTCTATAGTAGGTTGTGGGATGGAAGCCAACGAGAAGCAACCAGAGGCTTGATTAGTGATACCCCTCCCTACGTTCCGACCACCCGATGCCTCCGGCACTACAAAGACAATGGCTCTGACGATTGCAAGGTCACTGTGTTAACCACTAAATAGGGTCCAAGTTCCTCAAGCTAAATTGAGAAAGGGTGGTCCTAAATGTCTATCGACCAAGCTTATGCTTGGAGGTAAATTATTAAATGCAAGACTAGCTTAGGATGATATGCAAGACTGATGAGTGTTTCTTAAAAGATTTCTTAAGTGTTATTGGAGTATCTAGTTAGGGTTTGATTATGTGTTATATCAATAAGTACATGTCAATAAGCTACAATCTTAACTATAAGAAAATGTGCCAAGTTATTAAGTGCCAATGAGATACGATAGAAACCCACAAGATACAATTTCTCAACAACGAAGGGATGTGCCAAAATCTTGTAATTTGAATAATTTAACCAATTTTTAACAAGATGCCATCGATTATTGCCACAATATTATCAATGCTCTTACTCACTCAGAAGTTCTCAAGATATATTAAAGAGACAAATGCCAATATTACTCAATTAGATTAGAACACTTAGAATATCAATACCAATGGGTATTTATAATGCATGAATGGATATAAATAGTGCAGAAAGAATGACCATATGAGATAACTTATTCACTTGATACAATCAACCAATGATCCTCAATGAAAGATGCCAATGAAAATTACTAGAGACAATTAGAAACCTTCCAAAGTATTCCAATGATGATTCCACAACAAGATTATTAAGGATCCTATGCCAATTATTACTTCAACAATTAGTCTCCTTTATGTAATTAGATTAAGTCAAATTTCCAAATTGTTTAAGAGGTTTGAATAAGAGCTTCTCAAGATATGCCAATATGCCAAGGATCCACAATGACCAAAAACCCGTGATGCCAAAAGAGGACAAGAGCTATTATCCAATGATTCCTTTTGAGATTAGCAATGTTCTTTAGACAATTATATGCTCAACATAATAATGCAAATTAGATTTCTCAATACCAAAATCCCAAGAGAATAAGTAGATCAAGATGCCCAAAGAAACTTGAACCATTCAACACAATGTGATTTGAGATTAGAGTGCTTTAGTGAGTTAATTTGATTAGATGTGATCTTATGGAAACTTTATTAAACTCACAACAACAAATGTGTTAGTGCACTTGAAACAATTAGAAACCAACTTGCTTGTAAAACCATGAAACAAGACAATTATGATCTATAAAACATAAGCAAGGAAAATTCTTATGTTACTTATGTCCGAATCACATTCAAATGAGAAATTATTAAACCCTTTAGGACAAAAATATGTAACTTCTAATTTAGAGCTCTTTCAAGTGAAAAATGAGAATCATATACTTAGCCAAATATGAGCAATGATAACCCAAGAGTCACACCAATCTTGACAATATGAAATCATAGACACTTTAGGCCTCTTATGATGCAAATTTTCAATGTTATATTAAATTTGATTGCACTTATTATGTAGAGATACCAGTCAATGAAATGTGTGTAATTCACTTTAACAAGATTAGCCTAATTCATGCAGTTGATTCCTTAATATATCAAGCAAGTTCTGAGTTAATTTTACACCAATTTAGAATGTCTTTTATTACTTTATGGATTATTTAACTTGATGAAGTAAAACAAATATAGATAGAGGGTTTAGGGATCAAACGAAAGGCCTTGGGGCCTTGGAAGAACTAACCCACTTGCTAAATTTTTTTCCAATGATTAGGCCACCTGCAAACACCAATTTTCAACCCAAAATTTTTGCGAAACACACAAATATTAAGTCATCAAATTGAATACTACCCAACAAAGACTGAAAAGGCTAGGATGAGCTAAGGAGCAAGGGCTAGAGGCCAAAAGGGCTAGACTCTAGGGCTTTTAGGGCCAAGAAGGGTCACGATTAAGGAGAAAAGGACTTGATAGGCCCGCATTGAGGTGAGGAAGGCCATGAAGGCCTAGCGGCTCAAGGGAAGAAGCCCTAGAGGCCACGACTAGGGAAAAATAAAGGGAGAGAGGCAGGTTGAGTGGCTTACGAGACTGTGACAGGGTTGAAAGAAGGGGCCGAGAGGGTTTCAAGGGAGGCTGAGGCCTTTGGGCCTCACATCCAGGCCTAAAATGGCCTCAAATACCCACAAAAAGGGAGATAAGGGTAGGCCGAGGCCTAATTAGGCCTATGACTAGCCTTGTAGGCTAGAAAAAGGCTAACAACAACCATGGAGGGATGACGCTGAGGCTAGAAGGGCTGTACGACTAAGGAAATGGAGGATGATGGGCCTAGAGGCCCCAAAAAAATTTGAAACTCCCGCTAGAAATTAAATTTTCTTTAGATCTTCAATTTTTCTACAAATTCTTCAATAGCTGGCTCTGCAAAAAAATTGGAGACTAGATATTACCCTCAAGGGCCTAGATCTAGCTTTAATCCAACAAATTTCCTGGGATCTTACGTGCACAAATAAATTTACAAGTGCCCAAAACCCCAATATATACAAAAATTCAAAATCCCAGAGCCCCAAACCCCAACTACAAACAAGGGTTAGAAAAATAAAATTTATTTACAAAAATATTATATAAAATATATTTACAAAATATACAAGTGTATAATGTTTAGAAGGATTTTATTTTTATTTTTATTATTATTATTAATATTTTTATAGACCTCGATATTTTCTAAATGTATTTTGAAAAATAAATGTTAAACCACATCCTTAGCAAAGTTAGATAATCACATAAAATATTCAAAATCCAAACATGGTGAGCCTGTGCCCACAATTTGTGAACTTGGAGCCCAAGGGTCGGGGAACCTGCAAACTCTTTATATTTTCTCAAGAGGAAACCGTTAGAACATATAATGAATCAGACCACTTAAGATAAGCCAAAAAATTACCAATAAAATATTCCTATCATCGACAAATGAAATAGCGATTTAATTAATATTTGAAGCACAATATAGGAATGCACATACCCAACACATACCACAAATTAGTGAGACAAAGAAACCGTGAACTACACCCCAAAGTATTTTACTATGATGATCTAACATTCCCATCAGAACAATGGCTTTACATCAACGTTTACAAAATTACATCAAACCGGAAGTCAAGATCAAGATGATAAATAGAAGGAAAATGCCTTCCATTTATAGAGAAATTTCTCCAAGTGGAAAATAATGGCTAGTTGGCTTGATCCCCGTCAAAATAATCTGGACTATTGATAAATCTTCATGACCTTTTAATCTACGATGTTGAAAATATTTATTTTTGAGGAACTTTCGAATTTATCATTAAAACCATTTTTTATTAGCTCAAAAATAATTATTTTGAGTTAATTTTCTAAAAACTTTGACTTTGACTTAACCATCAAGGTCCAAGGGTTCAATTTTTCTTCAAATTTTCAATATTCCCTCAGTGGGAGACCTCCAAAAATTAATTTCCTTTAGACCTACAATTTTTTCCACTTGTAGAAATTTTTTTTCTAACATTTTAATTTTGACTCTAAATTAATTATTTTTTTGGCTTAGGATTTAATCTTATTTTTCTAGAAAAATTAATTAATTGACTCATTAGGGGATTAATTATCTTTTCCACCTTCAAATATTTTAGCCATGGTGTCTAAGTATGAGGGACCATGCACTAAAATATTTTTTACATAAGATTTTACAAATTCAACCCTCAAAGGGGGAATACCTGTTTGTTATAGACACTCAAGGCACTTACCCAATTCTGCCACACAGTGTGATCGCGTAGACCAAGTGATTTGTAATAAAATAATTTAGCCAATTACCTTAAATTATTCCCAAATCACTTTCACAATAGACTTGACTAAGGAACTTGGAATCACCTAAGACTTCAATGATAAATTCCACCCTAGATTTGAGGTGAGGTTAGAGGGAAAAAAAAATGTCGATCATCTGTGTTTAGAAACACAAATGAATCAGTGAGACAAAAAACCTCCTATGATGAAATTTGTTGCAAAAATCATAGGCTTACCTAGGTTGTTACATAATAAAACAGTTGTACTAGCATCATTTACATTATAATTTTGCAGAATGGGTTTACAATGACATAGAATAGACTCATGGCTGATAATTTTGAGTTTGAAAAAAATCTTTGAAGTCCTCGTATCCTGCTTCCTTCGAATGTTGAAAAAATGGGTGTAACATCTGGCTCCATATGGGGACACATTGCTTCAATGGAGCAATGTGAGAATTCCAAAATCCTGAATCCAAGAAAATAGAAGCCCACCAAATAGATATCTGTTCAAAATCGAAATCATCATGCATACATAGAATATCTGTTGGAATAGAAAAAATATACTCTAACAAATTTGAAATGTAAAGTCGTAAAACATAAGTGCATAAAATAAAACTAGCTAAATGAGATAAATAAAAGAAGAGTAGGATTAGAGATATTATACAAAATATGCTTCATGGCATCAAATGTCTTCAACATAGTGCATACTGAGCATCTGCTGACTGCCCGACAAGTTTGTGGATTGTTTTCCTGATGTGCCATGCCCAATATTGCATATCAAAGTGTTGAAGAATGTAACTAGGTTCAGTCTTCATTATATGTTTGTCAAAAGAATTTATTGTTATTATTAAATGACTTATTAAAACATGGTTTTTATGCTTGTGTCATATTTAGATTAAGTTCCCAATTGTGGACTTCTAGGTTAGTCATTACAGATTTAAATTGATCCAATTTGGGCTTTTAAATCATGTAATATTATGTTGCTTATTATTTGGTCAAAAGGCTCCTCCATCAACCTTCTTCAAGGTCATCATCCTCGATATTTAGCAAAAATCTACTTCAAAGACAACCCTCAAGTCAACTTCTCTTTATTGATAAAAACCATCTAAACAACCTCCTAAAGTCGGCCTCAAAAATGTCCTCAAGTTGGCTAAAAAATAAGACACAACACTTCACAGTCATGTCGGCTCATTTTATGTTAGAATTCAAACTTCTCTCTGCAATCAAGGTTCAAACTTTATTATAGGTTTGGTGAAGATATAGTGGTACAAAAGCTCAATGAAGTTACAATACTGTGGTTCAGTGATATTTATTCTTGGTGAAAGTGCAGTGGCTTGGTCTCAATGCTTCGCCTCTATGGCTCGGTCTCTATGCTTGGTGAAAGAACAATGGTACAATGTCTTGGTAATATGATGCTATAGGATGTTGTGACATGATGCTATGACATATTCTTGGTGCTATGATACATAAAATCGGTGCTACAAATACTCGCTGCTGTCTCAATAAATTAAGTGCTATCTCAACTTGGGGCTACAAAGAACTCATTGCTATCTCAATCACGATGTTTCAGTGGTATGCTGCTATCTCATTATGATGTTCGGTGATATGTTATGATGCTCGGTGATGCTATATCATGCTACAAAACTTGGTCAAGATAATGAGGATGAAGTTTTTGGTGCAAGCAAAGGAGATCTCGGTGTCTTGGATATCTCAGTGCTAACACAGTGAAGGGATGACTTGATGGAGGAAGCCTATAGTCTAAGGGTCTTGGTCATCTCATCTTGAACCTATTGAAGAAATAATTTTGATTGGGTTTTCCCCAAAGAATGGGGTTTTTCCCTAGAAGTGTGCCTACAAATTGTGTCCTCTTCTATTTGTTTGGTATTCTCTCATAGTCTCAGTATTCTCCCTCAATCTCAGTAATATATCACACTCAAAGTTTAGTCTCACAGTCACTTAATGACACCTATTACGGTGGACTAGTCATGGTAAAATATACATAGATATCTATCATAGTCTCTTTGCCCAAGGACAAAGCCATCCAAAATTAATCAAGTAAGTACTACAATAAGTCCAATCAAAGGTATGCATATTCATGAAATTCTAGATTTATATTATATCTAATGAATCTTGCATATAGCTAGTCTAAATTATGATAACACACATGTTAGAATCTTAATCCTTGTCCACTTGGATTTATAAAGTAATATAGATATAAAATAAATGTTTTGCTGTCAAATCAAATTGATCATAGATATCTTAGAATTCCATCCCCCATGGTTAACTTGAGAAATTAAGTTATGCTCTTGGTATCACCATTTTTCTTGAAAGTATGTATTGCAGACCACTAGACTTAGTCTTCTAGGAAAGGACTTGCTGAAAGATCAAGGAGTATGAATGAAGGCATCACAAAAAAGGGTTGTCAAGAAAAAGGCATGTCTTAAATTACAAAGCTTTGTTAATTCTATTTGGTAAATCATTTTCTACACTACTAACATCTGCTGTGCTTAGCTCTCTTGAATCTTAAAAGATTCTTGTTTGGGGTGATTCATCATATGATGAATCTACCACCTTATACATCTCTAATTGTTTGCATGAAAATTACCCTGGAAGGTTCTTTCGAAAACCCTAACCTAAGGGTGTATTAATGATGTATGAAACCCTAAGCATAATTAGGGCTATTAATGAAGAAATTTCTATACTGGTTGATATATCGATAATGTCGTGCTCAAGATTTTTATATGATCATAGAAGTTCTAACTTATTAGGGTTGAAATGATATTGTTCGAAATCTCGAACCTTTGAAGTTTTGATATAATAAGGGTTTGCTTTGACAATGAACCAAAACCCTAGGTTTCAGTTAGGCCTACTAGCAATATCCCTGCTATGAAAAGTCCTAGGAATGAAACCCTAGGTATATATATTTCTTTGATTGAACTCCTAGTTTAGGCTAATTCAATGTATGTTTTATATATTGAATATTGTCTAATCCTATGATGTGCGTATGCATGATGGTAATCTCCTAGAAATATGTGTTGATCAAATTTCTATAAGTTCACGAGTTCTAGGTTTAAAAATCAAGCTCTAGTCAAAGTTTGAAAGTTCTAGGATGATTAAAAAATCTAGGGTTTGTAGCTAAATCCTAGTAATGATTAAATTATCTAGTATGTGTATATAATGTTGCGGAGAATTTATAGATGGACAATATAGGGTTTACATCAAACCCTAGTAGAAGCTATTCATGATATGTTTTGATGGTCTATCTAAAATATAGGGCTTGCAACTAACTCTAGTGGACACTGGTCATATTAATGACTAAGATGTGGTTGACTTTGATTGATTCTAGGATCCTTGTGGGAAGTCAACACAAACTCTGAAAGATATTAAATACCTCTTCTTTTGATTGCTAAGTGATAGAACTAATCTTATGTCATCTTGATTGAATTACTGATGTGATTTAGGGTTTGTAACAAACCCGCGATAGAAATTAAAGTAATGCAATATTTTGATTGATTATGTAAAGTCTAAATGCTTGCACTACTATAAAGTTTTTGTTATAGCTAACTTCATGCTTCTACAGAGTTGTTTGTACTTGCTAAGTTATGCAAGTATATCATATTGGTGAAGAAGTCCGTAAGAGAAGTTGATATGATCAACATGATGAGAGGAATGTAAGCCATGAAGGATTCTCTAACAATGAAGGAAGAAGTTAATCTACCTACATTAAGAGGGAGCCTGGATAGAAGAACTCTCCCTAGTTAAGAGGGAGGGTGCAACATAAGTCTTGGTTGGAGAATATATACTGGAAGAAATGTTGCTACATGTGAAGTAGGAGGAGGAATCTTTTGCAAAAGATTCAACTGATAGTCCTACTGAAATTAGTTGAAGAGCAACATCGAAACTCCAAAAGTTTGCTTTAATTATATATTTAAAAGTGTATTGCTGATTAGGGTTTTGCTTGTACAGGTGAATCTATTGAAGGTTTTGATAACATGCTGATTACCAATCAATTTTATTGGGAAATATTGGTTGTCCTTGATCTTTTGTTTCAAGGTGTGTTGAGGCTTTGTGAGTGAAGAATTTCCTGAAAAGACATCGGGACGACACTTTGTGTTGATGTTTGGTTGGGAGGGTGGAATTGGGTGGATGTGCTCCTAGATCCCTGGGTTGATGGTAAGTAAATAGGAATTATGGTACCTATAGAGGCTGAAAGCTTTAGTCCATCTTGGTCCCACTAGGATAGATTTCCTTGGTCAGGAATCTAGTCTGTGGCATTGCGATGCCTAAATTGTAAAGAGACCAAATGGATAGATTGCCTTGGTCAGGAATATAGTCCATGGCATTTTGGTACCTAAACTTCTTCATAGATAAAGTGAGATCTTCCATGTGCTTCTTTTATATATGAATACCTTCCTAGTTAAGAGGGAGTGTTGAAGAATGTAGCTAGGTTTGCTCTTCTTTATATGGTTTTCAAAATAACTTATTATTATTATTAAATGACTTATTAAAGCATGGGTTTCATGCTTGGGTCATATTTAGATTAAGTTACCAATTGTGGACCTCTAGGTTAGTCATTATAGATTTAAATTGATCCAATTTGGGCTTTTAAATAATGTAATATTAGGTTGGTTATTATTTTGTCAAAAGGCTCCTCCATCAAGTCATCTTCTTCAAGGTCATCATCCTCGGTCTTTAGAACAAATATACTTCAAAGACAACCCTCAAGTCATCTGATCTATATTGATATAATTATTCTAAACAACCTCCTAAATTCAGCCTCAAAACTGCCCTCAAGTTGGTTAAAAAATAATACACAACACTTCATAATCATGTCGGCTTATTTTGTGGAAAAACAACTATAAATACCCCACTGTAATTTCACATTTCCACACTCAAAATTCAAACTTCTCTCTGCAATCAAGGTTCATAATTTATTATAGGTTTGGTGAAGATACAATGGTACAAAATCTCGGTGAAGTTATAGTACTGTGGTTCATTGAGATGATATTTATGCTTGGTGAAAGCGCAGTGGCTTAGTCTCCATGCTTAATCTCTATGCTTGGTCTCTATGGCTCGGTCTATATGCTCGGTGAAATAACAATGGTACAACGGCTTGGTAATATGATGCTGTGACATATTCTTGGTGCTACAATACATAAATCGGTGCTACAAATACTCACTGCTGTCTTAGTCAATTCAGTGCTATATCAAATCGGTACTACAAAGAACTCATTTCTATCTCTGTCATGATGTTTTAGTAATATGATGCTATCTCGTTATGATTTTCGATGATATGTTATGATTCTAGGTGATGCTATCTCATGCTACATAACTTGGTCAAGATAATGAGGATGAAGTTTTTGGTGCAAGAAAAGGAGATCTCGGTGCTAACACAGTGAAGGGATGACTCGATGGAGGAAGCCTATAGTCAACGGGTCTTCATTGTCTCGTCTTGAACCTATTGAAGAAATAATTTTGACTGGGTTTTCCCCAAAGAGTGGGGTTTTTTCCTGACAACGTGCATACATCATGTGTCCTCTTCTATTTGTTTGGCCTTAGTCTTGATGATAAGAAAGTTAAAATGCAATAACACATAATAATAATCACAAGATAATTTCATGATAAGAGAAACTAATTAAGTACCATTTCACTAACATGGTATCATAGCTATGGTAAAAAGTTAAAAGGCAGTTTGAAGAAATCTCATCCATCCTTGAAGTAATGAAAGAATATGTTTTCATCAAGGTCAAGATCCCTAGGAAATTTATGGGTTAAATATTCATCACAGTTCGGATCTGCTTCAAAGATAGTCTCTGTGCAATCATGATAACAATGACAGAATTCATATCTTTTCCAAAAAGTCTCAGTGCAATCATACTCTTACAAGGATAAAATATGTGATGCAATCAGATGAAGAAGGTGTTATGACAAAGTTTGGAACCATCCGAGTTCAAACAAATTTGGATATCATTGTTGTGCTCTTGGTAGCATTTCGGATCACATTTTAGAGACAAGTTCTTGTTGTCACCATATTCGGTCCTACCAAGTCTTTGTTGTTTTCACATATTTGACACTACCACAATATTCAAAATTTGGCGTCCTTACAGTTTTGTGTCAATAAAGTATCAAAACTACCTTTGCCTCAATTAAGTACTACTATTTCAATATCACAACAATAAGGAAAATAGATGTTAAGGATGTATTTACAATGATGATAATTGAGGTACAATTACAGTGACAAAGAATTTGAGTAAAGTGACAAGAGTTCGGATGGATCATTGCAATGATGAAAATAAATCTCAGATAATATCAGCAGATTGGTCTCATTGGTTTCACTCTTTTATAATCTCAGTGCTCTCCCTCAATCTCAATAATATCTCATAGTCAAAGTTGAGTCTCACAGTGACTTAATGACACCTATTACAGTGGACTAGTCAGGGTAAAATCTACAGAGATATCTATCATAGTCTTTGTGCCCAAGGAAAAAGACATTTGATATTAATCAAGTAAGTATTACAACAAGTCCAATCAAAGGTATGTATATTCATGAACTTCTAGATTTATATTATATCTAATGAATCTTGCATATATCTAGTCTAAATTATGATATCTAAATCCTAATAATGATTAAATTATCTAGAATGTGTATATAATGTTGCTGAGAATTTATAGATGGACAATCTAGGGTTTACATAAAACCCTAGTAGAAGCTATTCATGATATGTTTTGATGGTCATTATAAAATCTAGGGCTTGCAACTAACTCTAGTGGAAGTTGGTCATATTAGTGACTAAGTTGTGGTTGAATTTGATTGATTCTAGGATCCTTGTGGGAAATCTAAAATAGACTTTGGAAGATATTAGACACCTCTTCTTTTGATTGGTAAATGAAAAAATAATCTTCTATCATCTTGATTGAATTATTGATGTGATTTAGGGTTTGTAACAAACCTAGGATAGAAGTTGAAGTAAAACAATCTCTTGATTGATTCTGTAAAGTCTAAATGCTTCTGCCACTATACATTTTTTGTTACTAACTAACATGATGCTTCTACAGAGTTGGTTGTACATGCTAAGTTATGCAGGTACATCATATTGGTGAAGAAGTCCGTAAGAGAAGTTGATATGATCAACATGATGGGAGGAATGGAGGCCGTGAAGAGTTCACCAACATTGAAGGAATAAGTTGATCTCCCTACATTAAGAGGGAGCCGGGATAGGAGAACTCTCCCTAGTTAAGAAGGAGGGTACAACATAAGTCTTGGTTGGAAAATATATACTAGAAGAAATGTTGCTACATGTGAATTAGGAGGAGTGTAAATTTATGTAGATGTTCTATGCTTGATGCAACTTTACTTTTCACTATGGTAATCACATAAACAATCAAGTAAAATGCTGATAGAACATACCAGAGGATCTTTAGAAGACAAACCAGAAACATAAAAATGTGGTGGTGCGTTACAACGGTCAACAGGATGCTTCAACTAGCAAAGTCTGCTTGGTCAGCCAACCCAGCATGTGTCACAACAACCCTCAAAACAGCCACACGGTCAACTCAAAGTCAACCCCAGAAAAGTCAACAATGTCCAGAAAAGTCAACACAGGACAATAGTAGGAAAGTCAATGCAGCTTGGTCTTCGGTCAACCTTTTGACCTCGGTTCTTGTGCCAATGTGTACGGCCTTCCAAAATCGAAGTCTCCACCAATTTTCAGCCACTTTGGACCATGCGTTGATCAAAGTCAACGCTAGTCAAACTTGCGTGGAAACCCTAGCTATAGTAAATTTGTCCTTCTTCCCACATGTGAACCGAAACTGCTACCAAGGAGCTCATACTAAATCAGAAGAGGAGATGATGTGTGAGGATGAGATGAGTGAAAAAGTCCTCCAACGTTGACTCTATTTATATCAATCACTGAGGTGTGTGACACATCTGCTGGGGGTGTAAAACCTTAAGGCCGACCTGCACATATTTGAAATTATTAAAAATAAATTCAAAATAAATGTTCTGCTCATCGGATTAAGATCAATTTTAGATCGATCTTACACCTCTCCAAAAGAGGAACCCAATAAAAATATTGGTATCTTCATCTGAGCATCACAACATGGAGTTTGGACCTAGTTGTTCAATTTTAACATTCCCTCTCAACTAGGGAGAACTCCATCCACCTGTGCAATCAAACAATGCATCATCCCGTCGTAACTTGCTTTGCTGACCTCTTTATTTCAGAACAGAAGTGGGTCAGTCACGGAGACATCATTCCCTGGCTGACAGATTCAGCCCAGAGGTCCGAAACCTCTATTAGACTCACAAAGAGTCTCATACCAACCTGAAGTTGGTTTACCTGACCCAAAGTTAGTTGGAGGTCCGAAACCTCACTATACTTGATCCCAGATCAAGTGGTTGGACCGTGCTATCCTAGATAGAGAGTACGACAATCTCTGATGCGTCCATCAGTCTTTGCTATAGTCTCTAGCTTTTCCCACCTCATTGGCCAAATGAGAGGTACTTCCCATGAAACCTGAATTCAATGGGCAGGATGCATACGGGGCACAGATAATGAGAGGTGAACCAACTCAATAATCACGGTGGGGCCCAAGCACACCAACAAGGTTCGACAAGCCTAGCCCTGTGGTTGCTTATAGCTTCGAGAAGCTATCCCCAAAGCCCTCAAGAGCTCCTAGAGCTCATCGTCCAACAGGACCCACATCATAGGGTCATTCCACGATACCAAGACTCTCACGGAAGGTTAGGAACTTGACCTTCCCAAGGGGCTTTCTGAGAATATCCGCAACCTGCTCATCAGTTCCTATATGATCGAGCCTTACGGCGCCTCGCTGTAACATATCTCGGATAAAGTGGTACCTGATATCAATATGCTTGGATCGATCGTGGAACACTGGATTCTCGGACAAGCGAATCCCACTCTGGTTATCACAGAGTATCACGGTGGTATCTAGCACATGTCTGAATAACTCACTAAAGAGCTTTCGCAACCAAACTACTTCACAACAGGCCATACTCGCTGTAATGTATTCGGCCTCTGCAGTGCTCAAAGCCATCGACTTATGCTTCCTGCTCATCCATGAGATCGAAGCAGAACCAATATTGAAGCAACATCCTGATGTGCTCTTACGATCCACCACACTGCCAGCCCAATCGGCATCAGTATATCCAAGGAGTGTCACGCTCCCAACAGTGTATTTAAACCCATGGTTTATCGTGCCCCGAAGATATCTTAGAAGATTCCTGGCACCAACCCAGTGAAAGTGATGAGGCTCAACCATCTATTGAATCAAAGTGTTCACTGCAAAACATATATCTGGATGGGTGTTCACTAAGAACATCAGGGCCCCTACGAGTTGATGATACTCAGTAGGATTAGACAATACGAGCCCAACAACGCTGCCACTCAACTTCTTAAAGTTGAGCTCCATTGGTGTCGACACGGACTTGCAGTCCACCATTCCAAATCTTTCTAGAAGCTTCACAATGTATTTTCCTTGAGAAAGGAAAATCTCGCCAGGTCTCTGCTAGACCTCCAGGCCTAGGAAGTAGTGCATCAGTCCTAGGTCCTTCATCTCGAACTCAGCAACGAGCTTCCTCTTGCACTGATGAATGAGAGGGTCAACACTTGTCAAGAAGAGGTAATCCACATACAACACTAGAATGAGAGGCTTTCCCTTGACAACCTTGAAGTAAAGGTTCAGATCAGTATTAATTCGACTAAAGCCTAGCTTCATCAAGTAGGTATCTATCCTCTCGTACCAAGCTCTGGGTGCTTGCTTCAGCCCATAGAGGGCTTTCTTCAACCTGCGGACATGGGTGTCCCGATCCTGGACTTTGAACCCCAGATGTTGTTCCACATATACCTCTTCCTTTATCGCACCATGCAGAAATGCGGTATTCACATCCATCTGATGAAGACTCCATCCTTGCATAGCAGCAAGGGCTATAATAGATCGAATGGTGGTATATCGGGCCATAGGGGCACCTTCCTTTTGAGAGAAGCCACGGGCAAAAAATCTTGCCTTGAAATTTTTTCAGCACTTCCATCAGATCCATGCTTGATCTTGTAGAGCCATTTCGAGGTGACAACTACTTTGTCCTTCGGTCTTGGAACCACATCCCAGACATCATTCTTCATTATGGACTCATACTCTTCGTGCATAGCATCCTTCCAGACTTGATGCTTTACGGCTTCCTTAAAAGATCCAGGCTCAGATTGTACAATAGTACTCATGGCTACTAGATACCCTTGGTATCTACTCGGCTTCTTGCTTTCACAGAATGTCCCCCTTGGGGCTGCATGTCCCTCAGCATCCTCGAGAGTGTCCCGGAGCCATGATGGTCTCTTTCCCAGTGAAGGAGGTGGATCAGTCGGGTCCATTGGTCCTTCAACATAAAGCATTGTTTCATCCTTCAGTTCCTCTTGATTTCTAGGCCTTGCTTCATGATCTTCCTCAGATCTCAGAAGATTGACTAATTTCCTCAGGGAAGTATCTTCGTCAAAGGTGACATCGTGGCTTTTCTCCACCTCCCATTGACCAGGCACATAGACTCTATAGACCTTCGAAGTTTCACTATAGCCCACAAACATTCCTTTCTTCCTAGAAGCATCCAACTTGCTCCTCTTTTCTTTCGGCACATGAAAGTAAACAGGACATCCAAAAACTCTAAAATGTGAGACGTCAGGTTTCTTACCAGAGAAAACCTCTTCTGGATTTTTGGATTCTAGAGCGGAATGAGGGAATCGGTTTTGTATGTACACAACAGTGTTCGCAGCTTCTCCCCACAGAAACTTCGGCAGACCTTGGTCACATAGCATGGCACGGGCAGCTTCCACAATGGTCCTGTTCTTTTGTTCAACAACACCATTTTTCTCGAGAGTATAGACAGTTGTGGTCTCCCTCTTAATGCCATCTTCTCTGCAAAAGTCCTTGAAATCGTTTGTCTCATATTGAGTGCCATTATGAGTTCTCAAAATCTTGATCTTCTTCCCTGTCATATTTTCCACCAAGGCTTTGAAGGTACGGAACCACATGAAAGCCTCATCCTTCTTCTTTAAGAAGTATATCCAGGTTTTGTGAGAGAAGTTATCTATGAACTTCATATAATATGAACATCCTCCCAAGAATGTTACGGGCAGCATACCAGATAGATCAGAATGGATCAATTGCAAGACATCAGATGTCTTTGTGACACTTGAGGGGAAAGGTCCCCTTGTATGCTTTCCTTCGGCACAACCCTTACATACACCTTCATGATTATTTGAAAACTCGGGCATCCCTGTCACCACCTTCCTTGCTTTGGGAAGGGCTTTATAGTGAAGGTGTCCAAACCTTCAGTGCCATAGTTCAGTTTTTCGGATAGTATCACATGTCATTGCTCCTAGTGGACTTCCTCCAACCTGGTAGAGTGTATCAACTCTAAACCCAATCGAGATAGCTTCCTTGAAGCTCTTCTTCCACATGAGCACCTTTCCATTAGTGAATGCCACATTGAAACCTTTGTCTTCCATGGCCGATATAGACACAAGGTTCTTCTTCAAATTTGGTACATAGAGTACATCCTGCAAGTGGAGGACTTGACCTTGAGACAAGTGGAGGGTCACAGTCCCTGTCCCTTTCACGGGATATGTGGCATTATTTGAAAGGATAATTTCCAGATTAGTATCCTTCTCAACCATATCAGAGAGTGCTTCCTTGAACTCAGTGATGTGCCTTGAGGCGCCACTATCTATCAACCAGACATCCATAGTGTCGGGTGGGGATGCAACAGCGAGGGAAGATACAAGAATGTATTCATTTCTTTTATCAACAACATGTGATTCCTCATACCTGGAGTTTCTTGACCTTTTGAAAGGTTGATCATTTCTGCCGGAGGGAGCCTTCCTCTTTCCATTGGACCTGGTGTTCCTTTGTTTGCCATTCCTCCGGTTGTTGTTGTTATCATCACCATCAGGATAATCCTTCTTGAAAGGACATTCTCTAGCATAGTGACCAGGCCTATGACAAGTGAAACACTTGCCCTTCTTTCCTTGGGCCCCTGCTTTTCCCTTGTTCTTTGGGACACCAAAGTTCTTCCTTCTAGAATGAGAAGTGTATGAAACATTTCCTTCATTTCCATACTCCTTCATTCTTGATTCTTCTTGAACGCATCTTGACAGTACTTCGTCAAAGTCAGGTATCACATTATTATTTAGAATGGCAGTGTTGAACACATGCCATTCAGATGAGAGCCCTCCAAGTGCGGTGAGTACCATCTCTCGATCAGCTATTGTCTCCCCAATAGCTAGCAGATTGATCCTGATTTCAATCAGCTTCAGAAAGTATGATTGGATAGACTCATCTCTGCCTTTCTTTAGATTCTTCAATTGATTCTTGAAGAATAGTACTTGATTCACATTCTTGGCCTTGAACATGAGGATCAATTTATCATACATCTCTTTGGATGTGCCCAATTCAGAGATGTAGGTCACCAAGATTTTATGAATGGATTTCCTGATCATCAAATTTTCTTTGATCTCCCCCTTCTTGTACTTTGTTTTGGCAGCAATAGTAGCAGTGGATGGAGGTTCTTGTATTTTACCCTGCACATAGTCCATGACATCTTGGTCTTCCAATTTGAGATCCAATATCATCTTCCAAGCATGGAAGTTATCCTTCCTAGTCAATTTGTAATCCTCCTTGAAGCCATAGTTTGTGGAGCCCATTATCCTCTTTGGTGATTGCTACAAATAGGGCTTGTCTTCACCTCAGCTTTGATACCATGTAAATTTATGTAGATGTTCTATGCTTGATGCAACTTTACTTTTCACTACGACAATCACATAAACAATCAAGTAAAATGCTGATAGAACATACCAGAGGATCTTTAGAAGACAAACTAGAAACAGAAAAATGTGGTGGTGCATTACAACGGTCAACAGGATGCTTCAACCAGCAAAGTCTGCTTGGTCAGCCAACCCAGCATGTGTCACAACAACCCTCAAAACAGCCACACGGTCAACTCAAAGTCAACCCCAGAAAATTCAACGATGTCCAGAAAAGTCAACACAGGACAACAGCAGGAAAGTCAATGCAGCTTGGTCTTCGGTCAACCTTTTGACCTTGGTTCTTGTGCCAATGTGTACGGCCTTCCAAAATTGAAGTCTCCACCAATTTTCAGCCACTTTGGACCATGCATTGACCAAAGTCAACGCTGGTCAAACTTGCATGGAAACCCTAGCTGTAGTAAATTTGTCCTTCTTCCCACATGTGAACCGAAATTGCTACCAAGGAGCTCATACTAAATCAGAGGAGGAGATGATGTGTGAGGATGAGATGAGTGAAAAAGTCCTCCAACGTTGACTCTATTTATATCAATCACTGAGGTGTGTGACACATCTGTTGGGGGTGTAAAACCTTAAGGCCAACCTGTACATATTTGAAATTATTAAAAATAAATTAAAAATAAATGTTCTTCTCATCGGATTAAGATCAATTTCAGATCGATCTTACACCTCTCCAAAAGGGGAACCCAATAAAAATATTGGTATCTTCATCTGAGCATCACAACATGGAGTTTGGACCTGGTTGTCCAATTTTAACAAGGAGGAATATTCTCTAAAAGATTCAAATCATAGTCCTACTAAAATTAGTTGAAGAGCAACGTCGAAACCCCAAAGGTTTGCTTTAATTATATATTTAAAATTGTATTTTTGATTGGGGTGTTGAGATTCAACAAGAAAATTCAACACCCATGCCTAGTGCATTAAGCACCTGGTTGCATTAAGCACCCAGACTAGGGTGGGGCCCACAGTGCTATTTTTTGGGTGCATGTATATTTTGGTTATCCCTTAATTAAGATGGACATTAAACTGTAATCTATTCTCAATTTTGACTTGAATCAGTTAAATGAAACTGATAAATTCAGTTAGCTAGTGGATTTCGAGTTAGAGGTAGTTGGTGAGGCATGCAGAGTAATTTTAGTTGTAACATCGTTCGAAGTGCAGTGGTGCATGTGTTAGTGCAAGTTGTAAATAGTTTAACTTAGTTGCGCTGGTTGTAATTGAAGATACACTAGTGAGAGATCTAGTGAATTAAATATTAATTAATTCACAATCAGTGATCTCACATGCAATTGAGGATTTACTATTATTCATTGCATGCATGTCAGATCCAGTGGAGACCCAGTTGAGTTCTAGGTGAAAGGGAAGTTGACTATTAGTTGTAGGATTATTGGGTTGCACACATGCAAAAAAACACCCATTGGAGTCTCCATGATACTTGCCGAGTAAAGGGAGGAAATAATTCCTATATTTTAGGGATCTTTACCATCAGGTATTGCGCAAGCAAGGCAGGCTGTCTGGAGGCTGAGAATTGGCTATGTGTTGGTTAGTTTTTCATATGATAGTGTGAGACAATTAGCTAAGTAATGTAGGGCTCTTGTGAGGAGAGTTTTTTATGTAATTGTTTCATGATCCATGCTTAATATACAATAGAAGATAGTGGGGTTTTTAGCTATAAGCTTTCCTTGGGAAATTATCTGTGTTGTGTGTGATTGATCTTCCTTCATGTTCATGTGATTAGCAATTGTGTTTTTAATTCTGAAAAATATTTGTAGAAGTGATTCAATATCTAACTTTATTCCATTGTTAGATTGGGAGAATCCAAGATATACATGCATGTTGTATAATTTCTACATGGTATTGGAGCACAGGAAATTGCAGAACTGAAGCAGGAGTTGAGTTTGTGACAGGATAGAATTCGAATTTGCAGAAAGACTTTCTTGGTGCTACAACTGATTCAAGATCGAAATGGATTTCAATGGCTTGAGGTTAGAGTATGCACTCGAGGGCAGCTCGAAATACATTTATTGGAAGGACAAGATGGAGGTAGTACTTGAAGACAATGGCTTAAAGGAATTCATTGACACTGATGTTCCTAAACCCACTGTGACAGATGCTGCAGATCTTGATGCATGGCAAAAGAAAGTGGCAAAGGCGAGGAGGATCCTGTTGGAGGGAGTACGAGACCAGATTTTCTCAAGCCTCCATGAGAAAGCCACACCATATTATATGTGGAAGGCTTTGACGGATCTATTCTAAAGCAGCAACGACCATAGGAAATTGGCGCTCAAAGATAAACTAAGGAAGATCAAGATGGAAAAGGGCGACACCATTCCAAAATATCTAACAAATTTTGTCCAATGTTGTGATGAACTGGGGAGTGTCGGAATAATAGTTGTTGATGATGATTTGGTGAGCTTGGCTCTCCTTGGACTTCCAAAGTGTTGGCACAGTTATCAAGACTCTATCAATGGAAGGGAAAAATTTCCATATTGGGAATGACTGTGGTTGGAAATGGTGTAAGAGGAGTTTAGACAAAACACCAGAGATGTATCTTCATCTAAGAATGAGGATGAATAGGATTTTTCTTTGGTTGCCAAGGTGAGGAAGGGGAAGGGAAAGAAATTCCATTCTAAATCTGAGTCCAAGAATGAAAAGAAGCAGGACATGTCCAAGGTGAAGTGTTTTCACTATCACAAGCATGGGAATTTTGCTACTAACTATCCACAAAAGAAGAAGAACAAGAAGGCTGGAGGATCTGCAGCTAGTGAAGAGCTTGCCTCACAATTTGAGCTTGAATTCCCATTGATCGCATGCATGGTGTCTAGTGAATTGGGATCTGTGTGGTATTTGGATAGTGGCGCTTCCTTTCAAATGACGGGAGATAAGGAAATTTTCAGTGACTTGGAGGAGAAATATCTCTAGATGCATATTGAAATGGACGACGACGGATGGTACAGTGCTACCGAGATTGGTACCATTACCTTTCATAGGGTGCCAGGTAAACCATTTCAATTAAAATATGTGATGCATGTACCAGGTCTGAAGAAAAAATTGGTCTCAGTCACTATGTTGGAGGATAGAGGCTATGATGTTGTTTTTAGTGAGGCAAAATATTTCCTGCGACATAAAACAACAAGACAAGCCAAGAGGATAAGGATTCAAGTTAAGAATATCTACAAGCTGGAGGTAGATGGCTATGCAACAATGATGGGAAAGGAATATCAAGTGGTGAGTTGGGATGAGGGCGAGTTATGGCACAGGCGATTGGGCCATTTTCACCATGGAGCCTTGAAAGTCATGCATCAGATTTCTACTGGTCTTCCGGGGGGTATACTTGCATAGTAAGACACATGCACGGGATGTACTATGGGAAAATATTTAAAGGCCACCTTTCATGAGAAGGAAAATTGAGCTTCGAGGATCCTTGAGAGACTTTAGAAAGACATGTGTTGTCCTTTCTCGGCTGCTTCAACAGAAAAACATAAGTACTCTGTAATATTTGTTGATGAATTTTCTCGTAAGTGCTAGATCTTCTTCATGCAGAAGAAATATCAAACATTCTCTAAGTTCTGTGAGTTTAAGGCACTGGTGGAGAAAGAGTCAGGGAAGCAAGTGAAGGTGCTTAGGAGTGATAATGGTGGAGAATACATCTCTAACGAATTCAAGAACTTATGCAGCAAAGAAGCAATTCGAAGAGAACTCATAGTGCCTCATAACCCACAACATAATGGGGTCATGGAGAGGAAGAATAGAACTATTGTGGGTGCAATACGTGCGATGTTTCATGACCAAGGCCTACCGATGCATCTGTGGGAGGAAGCATGCAATACAATGGTACATGTGCAAAACCGGTTTCCTCATAGAGTACTTGGCATGAGTACATTTGAAGAGGATTTTATTGGTAAGAAACCTGATGTTTCACACTTTAAGATTTTTGGCTCATCTGTATATGTGCATGTGACCAAGGACGCCAAGAAGAAGTTGGAACCAATAATTGAGGTTGGGATTTTTGTGGGGTACACTAAAACACCCCATAATTATCGTGTGTATTTTCCAAACAACTAAATGATTTTTGTGCGACAGGATATCAAATTTGAAGAGGAGAAAGCCATGCGGTTGTACCTTGAGAGGGAGATGGAATTGCATGCAGAGGAGGAACTGTTGGTTCCCAAGGACGAGTCTCAAGATGTGGATCAACGACATGATGAGGTTCATGGAGTGGAGGAAAACACTCATGCAGAGCAATCCATCAGAAATGGCAGAAGGCGCACCACGGAAGCTGATAGATTGATACTTGATGCTGTAGAGAATGTAGGAGCCCCTACTTCACAGCGTAGACATAGAAAATCTCCTGAATGATTTACTGGATACATGGCTCTTATGAGAAAATGTATTGTGACTGAACCATTTTCCTTTCAAGAAGTAGTGCAACAACCAACTTGTGTTGATGCAATGGTGGAGGAGTATGAATCCATTGTCAAGAACAGTGCATGGGAGATAGTCGCAAGACCGATCGACAAATCAGTGGTTGGATCGAGATGGATCTACAAGGTAAAGCAAGATATTGATGGGAGTGTGGAGAAATACAAGGGCAGATTTGTGGCCCAGGGATTATCACAGATCGAGGGGATAAATATGATGAGACTTTTGCACATGTTTCAAGGTAATCTTCCATAAGATCCATCCTTGCACTCTCAACGCAGATGGGTTGACGCATTCATCAGCTGTATATGAAAACTGCGTTTCTCAACGGGATCATTGAGGAAGAAGTGTACATAGAGCAACCTGAAGGTTTCAAGATCTTCAATAATGAGTCGCATGTGTGAAGACTCAAAATAGCACTGTATGGGCTGAAGCAAGAACCCCGTGCTTGGTACACTAAGATAGACAACTATTTCACCGGACTGTGTTTCACCAAAAGTGAAGCAGATGCAAACCTGTACTAGATTGTGGTTGAGGGTAAGCTATTAATAATTTTTCTTTCTGTTGATGATCTAATTTTGACTGGTAATGAGAAGCTAATACACTCATGCACGGAGGATCTTGCAAGGGAGTTCGAAATGAAGGACATGGGACTCCTTCATTATTTCCTTGGATTGGAAATATGGCAGCGGGATGGTGAAATTTTTGTGTCTCAAGGCAAGTATGGAAAGGAGATACTGGGTAAGTTTAACATGGAGAGATGCAAACCCATGGATACTCTTCTTCTAGGTAATTGGAGGAAATAGGATGCTACTTCTGGAGAGTTAGTGGATGCTACTGTCTACCGAAAATTAGTGGGTTCGCTAATGTATTTGGTGAACACGAGACCAGACATTTGCTACGCAGTTAACCAGCTGATTTAGCTATGGTTAAGGCTACCAAGCTCTTTTGGAAGGCGGGAAAACATGTCCTGAGATACCTGTGGGGCACATTAGAGTATGGCATATGGTACATACAGACAGAGGGAGTAAAGCTGCATGGCTTCACGGATGCAGATTGGGCTGGCAGTCTGTCGGAAAAAAATAGCACATAAGGGGGTATCTTTAGCATTGGATCGAAAAAAGTTTCTTGGTACAACAGGAAACAACGATCCATGGCACTTAGTTTAGCGGAAGCAGAATAGATGGCATCAATTCAAGTTGTATGTGAGGCTATTTGGATGAGAAAGATCTTGGTTGGTTTGTTTGGTTCTCAGATGGATCCTACAATGATTCATTGTAATAATCAGAGTTGCATTAAACTCTTGATTAATCATGTGTTTCATGATAGGTCCAAGCATATAGATATTAGATACCATCATCTCAGAGATTGTGTGGAGAGAAGGATAATGTTGCTTCAGTACATTCCCACGGAAGATCAGGATGCAAATATTTTGACAAAGGCACTCACCAGGAGCAAATTCGAATACCATAGAGACAAGATCGGGGTGAAGGATATTCCATTTCTTGTTGAGAGGGAGTGTTGAGATTCAACAAGAAAATTCAGAACCCACGCCTAGTGCATTAAGAACCTAGTTTCATTAAGCACCCAGACTAGGGTGGGGTCCACAGTGCTATTTTTTGGGTGCATGTCTATTTTGGTTATCCCTTAATTAAGATGGACATTAAACTGTAATCTATTCTCAATGTTGACTTGAATCAGTTAACTGAAAGTGATAAATTTAGTTAGCTAGTAGATCTCGAGTTAGAGGTAGTTGGTGAGGCATGCAGAGTAATTCTAGTTGTAACAGAGTTTGAAGTGCAGTGGTGTATGAGTTAGTGAAATTTTTAAATAGTTTAACTCAGTTAAGTGAGTTAAACTCACTTGTGCTAGTTGTAACTGAAGATACACTAGTGAGATATATAGTGAATTAAATATTAATTAATTCACAATTAGTGATCTCACATGCAACTGAGGATTTACTATTATTAGCTGCATGCATGTCAGATCCAGTGGAGACCTAGTAGAGTTCTAGGTGAAAGGAAAGTTGATTATTAGTTGTAGGATTATTAGGTTGCACACATGCAACCAAACACCAATTGGAGTGCCCATGATACTTGTACAGTCAAGGCAGACAATAATTCCTATATTTTAGGGATCTTTACCATCAGGGATTGCGCAAGAAAGTCAGGCTATCTGGAGGCTGATAATTAGCTGTGTGTTGGTCAGTTTTGCATATGAAAGTGTGAGAAAATTAGTTGAGTACTGTAGGGATATTGTGAGAAGATTTTTTTATGTAATTGTTTCATGATCCATGCTTAATATACAATAGAAGATAGTGGCGTTTTTAGTTGTAAGCTTTCCCCGGGAAATTATCTGTGTTGTGTGTGATTGATCTTTCTTCATGTTCATGTGATTAGCGATTGTGTTTTTAATTCCACAAAATATTTGTAGAAGCGATTCAGTATTTAAGTTTAGTACATTGTTATATCAGGTGAATCCAAGATATACATGCATGTTGTATAATTTTTACATGGGGTTGTGCTTGTATAGGTGAATCTGTCGAAGGTTTTGATAGCATGCTGATTACCAATAAATTTGATTGGGATATATTGGTTGTCCTTGATCTGTTGGATCAAGGCATGTGGAGGCTTTGTGAGTGAAGCATTGTCTGAAAAGACATCAGGACGAAACTTTGTGTTGATGTATAGTTGGGAGGGTGGCATCGGCTGGATGTGCACCTAGATCCGTGGGTTGATGGTTAGAAAGTAGGCTTGATGGTACCTATAGAGGCTGAAATATTTAGTCCATCTTAGTCCCACTCAGATATATTTCCCCGATCAAGAATCTAGTCCATGGGATTGCGGTGAATATATTATAGAGAGTCCAAATGGATATATTTCCCTCGCCAGGAATCTAGTGCATGGCATTGTGGTGCCTAAACATTTTCATAGATAAAGTGAGATATTCCATGTACTTATTTTATATATGAATACCTCCCTAGTTAAGAGGGAGTGTTGAAGAATTTAACTAGGTTTGGTCTTCTTTATATATTTGTCAAAACAATTTATTATTATTATTAAATGAATTGTTAAAGCATGGGTTTCATGCTTGGGTCATATTTAGATTAAGGTAGCAATTGTGGACTTCTAGGTTAGTCATTACAGATTTAAATTGATCCAATTTGGGCTTCTATATCTTGTAATATTAGGTTGGTTATTATTTGGTCAAAAGGCTCCTCCATCAAGTCATCTTCTTCAAGGTCATCATCCTCTGTTTTTAGCAAAAATCTACTTCAAAGAAAACCCTCAAGTCAACTTCTCTGTATTGATACAAGTAATCTAAAAAACTTCCTAAATTTAGCCTTGAAACTATCCCCAAGTCGGCTAAAAAAAAGACACAACTCTTCACAGTCATGTCAAATTATTTTATGGAGAAACTACTCTATAAATACCCCACTATAATTTCACATTTCCACACTCAGAATTCATACTTCTTGTTGTGGACAATTTTTTCGCCCCCTAGAGACAGTCTAGAGTTGCCATAGACTAGTGCCTAGGACATCTTAATATAGCAAGGAGCTCTTCATATAGCTTGGGTTGTCAATCCAAAAGCTCTCTTACTATCTCTTGTAAACCAAGGAAATAAGTTTTGAATGGGACCAATCTCTCTCAGAAGCTGATGCAAAGACAAGAATAGTGTAGGGACATTATGCAAAACTCCAATACAAAGGCATCAGATAGTTAAGAGATAGCTTACTGTAAAGAGGGCCAGTTCAGATGATATATCACAGAAATCATATTATCAGAGAGTGGGTGCAGTGAAAGAAATAACGAGAAATTACCAGTTGATATTAGACTGATACCCAGATATACAACAAAACCATGCATGGGCTTGCCAATTCAAGAATCCATACACAATCCTGGCATTTTAAAAGCACCCTCCTAAAACAACTGATATAGTAGAAAATATGGAAGAGATGAACATGGAACAGTATATCATGACTAGGCCTATTTAAAGCGCTTGACTAATTCCAGAAAGGGCATCAACAAGGATGAATCCTTACTGCAAACTAGTGAGCCACTCACATTCTAGAACATGATACGAGAAGATAAATTGCATGAAATGAGATATTGTATTAACACATAAAAGAGAATTACATACTGTGAGATACCAAAGACCAGAATCCTGATTACAGTTATAACTCCTCCTCACTGAGACCCTACGGGCTCTGAACCTTCATACAGAAATATTACAAAATGTATACAAAAGCCTTCTCACTGCACAGTTTGCTGATAGAAATCTGGAACCCCTCTAATGTCTTATTTCTGGGCTTTTATAGAAAAGAAAGAAAATTCTCGAGAAGGAGGTAGGTGGAGCACATTTAATGACTTAATTTGAACAACATGGCGGAAAACATTCGCGCCCATACGGTGAATGACTACCATATAAATGACTGTACTTGGCTGGAGGGGAAAATCTGCTGCAATAAAGCCTTGAGGTTGCTTGTGTTCGTGCGTGGTACTCTCGGCCCCTTGAGCCTGGAGTCAGAATTTATATTTTTCGGTGCCGGACACTGAACTCCTTGATCCTCTGTTGATATTCTTTGTAACCTCATTTATGTTTTCAGCTACCAGCACCCGCCCCTTTTGAAATGCCCTGGGGATTCAATAAATTTTCATTTAGCTTCCATAAATGATGGTCTTATCAGTGCATCTCCCCAGGTTTTTTCTCCATTATTCTGCACCTGCTGAATGATCCTTTGAAATGCATTCGGTCTCCATTAATGGGAACGGAAATTAATGGAGGCTCCCTGTTGCTACAACCTGCAAAAATCCACAAACATTTTAAGGAAAACAGGCACTGAGATAATGGCGCGATGAGTTACATGCGTGTGAAGGTGAAGACACGCAGAAATGGTGAACAATGGGGAACAGTGGAAAACATAAGAGAATGGTGGAGACGCGAAAGGCAGCGGTAGGATTTACAATGGAATGGCACTAGATAAACGAGGAAGAGGAACATAATATGAATTTGTGATAATATGTGTCAACGGAGAACACAAATGACTGGGGTGGATATAGGTGACACGCGGGCGTACGAGAGGATTAGCGGAAGGGATGACGTGGATATCATGGAGTGGGACCCGGGGATTTAATCGCAATCGGGAATCATAAGGGGGAGAGGGGAGGAATGACACACAAATAATTTTCGATGCGATTGGGGGCGAATCCCCTTTTAAAACTGAAATCCCAATGAATTTCTGATTTACCAAGGAAAAGGCCTTTCATATGGACGAGCGGAAGTATCATATTGTGGGGCCCAGCGGGTCAATCGCGATCGGAGATCGGGGCATGGAGGTGATTGCAATCGCAACGGGGAGGAAGGAGCAATCGGGGCGGTGAGGTAATCGGAGAGGTGTGATGACCTGATCAATCGCATCACAAATGTTTGCGAGGGATTAATCGGAACAATTGTAACTCAACTCTCGATTGGAACGGACATTGCGATTGCGATTCATAAACGAGGTTTTATATACATAAAACTTTATAATGAAGCTTCATAACGATGCACGGCGGGGAAGTGGTTTGAGCTTGCGGCAAAAGGGGCCAGGCCTTAATGTGGTATTTGAATATGGAATTTTGGCCCATTTGAATAATTAGATGAAGATCTGGTTGGGTACAACATTTGGCTCCACCTGGGGACGGTGTGTTCATGCTTGAATGCGTCGAGAACCTGCAGACCACTGATCTTCCGCTTTCCAGAACTTATCTTCAAAATTTATTAGCGCACTTATCGAACCAAAAATGAAGTGAAAAATATATGTACAATATATTAAAATCCAACTTGATCTGCCTGGATCAACTTTGAAAATAGGGCTTGAGAAATCGTCCATTTACAGGGGCATCCAACACATCGCCCCGTAAATTTTCCAGCACAAAAGTATTGTTCCTTCCCTGCTTTACAATTTTGAAAGGACCAAACCACAGCGGATCAAATTTAGCATGCTTGCCCTTTTTTGCTTTTCGAACTTCCCACCTGAGAACCAGGTCTCCAATTTGAAATTTTCTATCTTTTGCGTGGCGATCAAAAATATTCTTCATTTTTTCCTGATATTCTTCCAGTCTCTGATTTACCTGGTCTCGTGTCTCCTCTAATTCCACTAATTGACTTATTCTTCTGATCATATCATCTGGTTCTTCCTGACTTTCCTGCATGAAACGTGCTATTGGTAATGCCAATTGCACAGGAAACACAGCTGCTCGCCCATATACCAATTCATAGAGGGATTTCCTTGTTGCTCTCTTGCTGGTTATCCTATTCGCCCATAGAGCAAATTTTAATTGAGAGTCCCAGTTTTTCTGGTTCTCACTTATTGTTTTCTTCAAGTCCCTCACCAGGGTTTTATTAGAAGACTCTGCTAAGCCGTTCCCCTGTGGATAGTAAGCTGTGGAGTGAGTCAATGTGATGTTATACCTGTGGCAGAACTTTACAAACCTGGTAGACTGAAAGCCTGCGCGTTATCAGTTACAATTATAGCAGGGCAGCCAAACCTAGATATGATATTTTCCTCCATAAACCTCATTATTACGGCATCTGTAGCATTTCTGGTAGGTATGGCTTCCACCCATTTCGTGAAATAATCTGTGGCTGTTAGTATCCATTTATATTGGCCACTTGATGGGGGATGTATCTCTCCTATAAAGTCTAATCCCCATTTCTGAAATGGTTCATTCACATGAATAGGAATCAAGGGCAAAGCTGCTAATTTCTGTCTTTCTGCAAATCTTTGTCACTTGTCACATGCTCTGACCCAAGCAAAAGCATCTGAGTACAGTTTTGGCCAGTAAAAACTAGCCCTCAAGATTTTATGAGTCGTAGCCCTCCAACTGTAATGTCCTCCACAAATTCCTTCATGAAATTCTGTCATTAAATTCTGCACTTCATTTTCTGTGAGGCATAACAATAATATACCTAGAGGGTCTCTCCAATAGAGCTGTCCATTGGCAATTATATATTTCTGAGATTTCATCCTTACAGCTCTGTATTTTACCTTATCACAACTTGGAGGACAACTAAGTGTTAAACGATATTCAACTATTTATTTATACCAAGGACTTGTTAGATATTTCATATGTATCTTTTGAGTGGCCATCTCCAGCCCTTGCTGTTCTTCTTCTTTCTCGGATTATTCATTTGCTATCACAGATAAATTAATGCCCAAAGCTTGATGATTCGATTCAGACAACATCTTGGCAAGTCCCTGTCCTTTAATCAATTTGGTAGGCCTTATGTCCAAATCATATTCTTGTATTTTTTCAATCCATCTTCCTCTTTTGCCTTCGCTATCTCCCTGAACAAGAATGTCTTTGACAGCTGCTGTGGGGACATAGGCAGTAATGTAAGATTGCAAAACATATATTCTAAAATCTTTTAGGAACTTTACCAGGGCATATGCCTGCTTCTCCAATATATTATATTTCAATTCAGCATCATAAAGGACTTGACTGAAGAAAGCTATAGGCTGCTCATACCCCTCTTCATTTTTCTGCAATAATACTCCAGCGATTGTATGAGGTGAAGCAAATGAAAATATCATAAATGGCTTTTTGTAATCTGGTCCAGCTAGCACAGGAGCTTCAGCGAACGCCTGTTTTATCCTTGTGAATGCATCTCTAGACTCCTGGGACCATTTTACTTCATTCTCTTTTTTCAACATATCAGTTATATGCCTAACTATCTCGGCATAGTTAGGAATGAACCTTCTCAAAAAATTTATTCGGCCTAAAAACACCTGCACCTCCTTCTTATTCCTGGGTAGAGGAATACTATTTATTACTTCCACTCTCTTAGGGTCTATTTTCACACCATATTTAGTTACAATGTGCCCCAAGAGTTTCCCCTCATCTAATGCAAATAAAGATTTCTGGGGATTGAGAGAAAGGCCATACCTTCTGCATTTTTCAAAAGTTCTTCTTAAATGCTCAATATGCTCATCATCATTCTTTGAGAACACTGTAATGTCATCGAGATACACCACCAAAAACTTGTCCCGCTCCCCAAAAAAGGCTATGTCCATTGCCCTTTGAAAAGTAGCTCCTGCATTAATCAATCCAAATGGCATTCTGGCATACATAAATGTTCCCCATGGTGTAGTGAATGTTGTTTTCTTCTGATCTTCTGGAAGTACAGCCACCTGATTGTAGCCAGAAAAACCATCCATCATTGACATTCTGGATGCTCCCACTACTTTCTGCAGGATGTGGTCCATCTTGGGCAGTGGATAATTATCCTTTAGAGATGCTCTATTTAAATTTCTGAAGTCCACACACAGCCTTATTTCTCCGTTTTTATTTCGAACAGGAACAAGGTTTGCTATCCATTCTGAGTATCTCAGTGGCACAATTATTTTGGCTTTCAGCAGCTTCCTAATTTCTTTTTCAATGGAAGGAAGCAGCAAAGGATTTATCTGCCTGAGCTTCTGTTTATAAGGCTTTGCATCTTCCCTCAAAGGAATTTTATGCTGTATTATATTAACATCAAAAGTTTTTAGGTCCTGATAGGACCAAGAAAATACATCTTTGTAAGATTGAAACAACTTCAAATATTTTTCTTTGTATTCTTCTGGGACTCTTTTAGATAATTTTACAATTTTGGGATCAGCATAAGTACCCAGATTTAAATCTCCCACTTGATCTTCTTCTGTCACTTTGTTTGGCTGCAATGGAATATCATCTTTGTTAAATAATCTTTCTAGAGGCACCAAACCTCTAGGTATAACATTTCCTTTCAGCTGTAGCACTTTATTACCTGCTATTCTTTCTTCCCATCTGTTTTCTGCAATATTTTCAACTTCTTCCTCCTCATTATCATCAATCTCCATATTGGAGAATTCTCCCACTGTCTCCATGAATCTCTTCATCTGTTCATCATCTTCAAATAACTGCCAATGCTTAATATTATTTGGAATGGATGGTCTGTAACGTACCTCCACTTCATATCTTAGAAGCGGGTTCTGAGGAGGACGGAATGTACTGGCAGCTACAGCAAGAGAGTCTGCTATTCTGTTTTGCTCCCGGGGCATGAACTGTATGTTAAATGCTGAGAAGAAATTTTCTATCATGTCCCATACTTCGTTTCTATAAAATCTCAGCCGTGGATGCTTGGTTTGGCATTGATTTTTGATCTGTCTCACCACCAGCTCAGAGTCTCCCAAGACTTTTAGACATTGGATGCCCATGTTTCTAGCTATCTGCAGTCCCAATAATAGTGCCTCATATTCAGCTACATTGTTTGTAGCCTCATACTCCAATTTAAAGGACAGTGGCACCCATTTTCCTGCGGGAGAGATTAATAACACCCCAGCTCCATTGCCTTCTTTTGAATTTGCCCCATCAAAATGCAAAGTCCAAATTTCTGACTCCTGATCTTCTTTAGGCTGCTCAGCTTGGATTTGACCAAAAAGGGGCTCATGAGCATAATTTTGATTTTCTTCTAACATTAAACATGAGAAGTCTCCTTCTTTGTTATAGACTGGGGAATTCTCTGAGCAGTCAGCCTTAGTTACCATTTTAACAAATCTAGTCTCCCTGTATAACCTTCTCTCCTGACCTCCAAAGACTGGGACAGTAGCATATGTTAAATCTAGTTTGATTGACCCACCAATTTTCATACCCCAGGACCTTGACAGCAGCATGCCAAAACGGGCTGGGATATCAGCAACCACAATGTGCACGACCACACTCTTTACTGGAATTTGGGCCAAATTGACCACTAAATCTTTAATCATTCCCAAACATTTAACTCTTTTATAATCAAATGAATATAGGTCTTTGTATGGTCTTGTAATTTGCAGTCCTAGTTGTTCCATGACAGACAGAGGCATAAGATTATGGGAGGCTCCATAATCTAACATACAATTATGTAACAGTAGGTCATGGATGACTAGAGACACATAAAAAGGAGGAGTAGAAGGGTCTATCTCCTCGACATGTGGACCAAAGACTACCATGGGTCTTTCTTCTTGCAGGTTTAGACTATCAGGCACAATCGGTGTTTCAGGAGGGAGTATGAAGGAAGTAACTTGAGACTGATATGCAGGCTGTTTCAATAATTCAGTCAGGGGGACAAGAATCTTAATCTTCTCAAGTTCTTTTTGCAAATTGAAAACAAGAAGGGGCTTTTCTATCACAACTTCTTTTGATTCTTTATTTTCAGCTGAAGCTTTAATTTCTTTTGATACAAGTTCATCATTAGGGGGACTGACTATTTTTGAAGAAGAAGGAATCTGATCATTGGGCCGCAAAGGAGCATCCAGAGAATTCTTACCTTTTTCTATGTTCTTCTTTGTTGCTGATTCCTTCTGAGCAGATGCTTCTCTCTGAGGTGGCTCTTCTTCTTGGTCTTGAGTTCGGGTCCTCTTTCTTGAAGATCTGAGATCATACTTTACATTGAATTGTGCTTGCATGAAATCAGCAAATTGCTTACAATAATGGTCAATCTCTGCTTCTTCTTCTTCATCTTGCAATGGGCATTCCATATCATCATTATTTGAAAAAGCCAGATTTGAGTCTTCTAATCCATAAGCTGCATCTCCAGTGGAGTCATCTGCTGGTCCTTCCAGGTACAAAGGATGTGGTACCTGATCTTGTTGCTCCTTTGCTTCTCTTGGTAATATCTGCAATGGGGGTCTTCTGTACTGGGGATTATATCCTCTGTTTGGAGCATTATAGAAATTCTTGGGAGCTACATTTTTAGCTTCCAGTTCAAGCTTGACCATCTTCTTTATCATTTTGCTTATTTCATCCATCTTGTCTGAATCCTTTTCCTGATTAGAGGAGGAAACTTCTTCTTTGCCTCTCCTCCTAGTTTCTTGTTCAGCTTTTCCCTTTAATTTTCCAGTAGAGGCAAAGTTTGCTTCCAACTCTAGAGCATCTGACTGTGCATCATCTAAAGTGGCAGGTTTTCTTTCTCTCAATGCGAAGCCAAAATCAAGATCAAAGGCTGCTATAAAAACTATCTGAGCAGCTGTTTCATGGGGCTTCATTTCAGGAGGCAGGCTCAAATATAACTTGTTGAATCTTTTAAGAAACTCTGAAACCCCTTCATTCTGTTTCTTCTTTATAGTATTAAACTCAGTAAGACACTGACCATGGTCTTTCTTTTCCCCCCATTTTCTGAGAAAAGTATTCTCCATAATATCCCAGGTGGTTATTGAACGGTTCCCCAATGTTTTGAACCATTTTCTGGCTTCACCCTCCAGAGATTGTACAAATAATCTTAAGACCACGTCCAAATGTTCAACATTTAAGTTTTCTGCAAAAGAGCAGAAAGTCTCAAGATGTTTCTGAGCATCAATTTCATTTTCACCATTAAATCTCGGCAGAATCTTCAAATAATCCTGTGGCATATCATTTAGCACTTGGGGTAAGGCCAGAGGAGCATATTTATTCAATAGAAAAGCAGGAACATTAGCCATTGGAGGAGGTGGGGGTTGAGAAACAGTCTGAGAAACAAATGAAGGGAGAGGAGTAGGAGGAAGTGGAGTATGAATGACAATGGGAATATATTGCACAGAAGCCTGAGGTGTGGATGGGAATAGTTCACGGTTAATAGGGGCTACTTCTGTAACTTCTTTAATTTCTTCAGCCTCGAAAGTAGGATGAGAATCTTCTTCAATCCAGACACTTCCTCTACGTGGAGTTTCCGAGTAAAACTCGGGTTTTTCTGTTCTAACTTCTTGAGAAGAAGAGGGCGGATAATCTTCAACGGAATATTCAGGGTTTTCAGCACGAACTGACTTCCTCTCCTTCCAAACTCTTTTATGAATGATCTTCTCTGGGTCAGACACGTAAGGTGTCTTTGATTGAGATGTATCTGACCTCAAATGCGGCTTACGAGGAGCCAGGACTACCAATAAATTTATCAAATAAAGAACAGTGGAGTTGCCAAGGTGAGAGATACGCAACTCTTCAACTCTCTGTGCTCACCTGATTAGAGAGTGAAAACAATTTGTCGAGACCCAGGGAAACTGATATTCTTGAATTCGTTCCCCGGCAACGGCGCCAGAAAGATGTTGTGGACAATTTTGTCACCCCCTAGAGACAGTCTAGAGTTGCCATAGACCAGTGCCTAGGACATCTTAATATAGCAAGGAGCTCATCATATAGCTTGGGTTTTCAATCCAAAAGCTCTCTTACTATCTCTTGTAAAACAAGGAAATAAGTTTAGATTGGGACCAATCTCTCTCTCAGAAGCTGATACAAAGATAAGAATAGTGTAGGGACATTATGCAAAACTCCAATACAAAGGCATCAGACAGTTAAGAGACAGCTTACTGTAAAGAGGGCCAGTTCAGATAATATACCACAGAAATCAAATATCAGAGAGTGGGTGCAGTGAAAGAAACAAGGAGAAAATACCAGTTGACATTAGACTGATACCCAGATATACAACAGAACCATGTATGGGCTTGTCAATTCAAGAATCCATACATAATCCTGGCATTTTAAAAGCACCCTTCTAAAACGACTGATATAGCATAAACATGAAATAGATGAACATGGAACAGTATATCACGACTAGGCCTATTTAAAGCGCTTGACTAATTCCAGAAAGGGCACCAGCTGGGATGAATCCTTACTGCAAACTAGTGAGCCACTCGCATTCTAGAGCATGATACAAGAAGAAAATAGCATGAAATGAGAGATTGTATTAACACATAAAAGAGAATTACATACTGTGAGATACCAAAGACCAGAATCCTGATTACAGTTATAACTCCTCCTCACTGAGACCCTACGGGCTCTGAACCTTCATACAAAAATATTACGAAATTTATACAAAAGCCTTCTCACTGCACAGTTTGCTGATAGAAATCTGGAACCCCTCTAATGTCTTATTTATGGGCTTTTATAGAAAAGAAAGAAAATTCTCGAGAAGGAGGTAGGTGGAGCACATTTAATGACTTAATTTGAACAACATGGCGGAAAACATTCGCACCCATACCATGAATGACTACCATATAAATGACTGTACTTGGCTGGAGGGGAAAATCTGTTGCAATAAAGCCTTGAGGTTGCTTGTGTTCGTGCGTGGTACTCTCGGCCCCTTGAGCCTGGAGTCGGAATTTATATTTTTCGGCGCCGGACACTGAACTCCTTGATCCTCTGTTGATATTCTTTGTAACCTCATTTATGTTTTCAGCTACCAGCACCCGCCCCTTTTGAACTGCCCTGGGGATTCAATAAATTTTCATTTAGCTTCCATAAATGATGGTCTTATCAGTACATCTCCCCAGGTTTTTTCTCCATTATTTTGCACCTGCTGAATGATCCTTTGAAATGCATTCGGTCTCCATTAATGGGAACGAAAATTAATGGAGGCTCCCTGTTGCTACAACCTGCAAAAATCCACAAACATTTTAAGGAAAACAGGCACTGAGATAATGGCGCGATGAGTTACATGCGTGTGAAGGTGAAGACACGCAGAAATGGTGAACAATGGGGAACAGTGGAAAACACAAGAGAATGGTGGAGACGCGAAAGGCAGCGGTAGGATTTACAATGGAATGGCACTAGATAAACGAGGAAGAGGAACATAATATGAATTTGTGATAATATGTGTCAACGGAGAACACAAATGACTGGGGTGGATATAGGTGACACGCGGGCGTACGAGAGGATTAGCGGAAGGGATGACGTGGATATCGTGGAGTGGGACCCGGGGATTTAATCGCAATCGGGAATCATAAGGGGGAGAGGGGAGGAATGACACACAAATAATTTCCGATGCGATTGGGGGCGAATCCCCTTTTAAAATTGAAATCCCAATGAATTTCTGATTTACCAAGGAAAAGGCCTTTCATATGGACGGGCAGAAGTATCATATTGTGGGGCCCGACGGGTCAATCGCGATCGGAGATCGGGGCATGGAAGTGATTTCAATCGCAACGGGGAGGAAGGAGCGATCGGGGTGGTGAGGTAATCGGAGAGGTGTGATGACCCGATCAATTGCATCGCAAATTTTTGCGAGGGATTAATCGGAACAGTTGTAACTCAACTCTCGATTGGAACGGACATTGCGATTGCGATTCATAAACGAGGTTTTATATACATAAAACTTTATAATGAAGCTTCATAACGATGCACAGCGGGGAAGTGGTTTGAGCTTGCGGCAAAGGGGGCCAGGCCTTAATGTGGTATTTGAATATGGAATTTCGGCCCATTTGAATAATTAGATGAAGATCTGGTTGGGTACAACACTTCTCTCTGCAATCAAGGCTCGAACTTTATTATAGGTTTGGTGAAGATACAGTGGTACAAAAGCTTGGTGAAGTTACAGTACCGTGGTTCAGTGAAATGATCTTTATGCTTGGTGAAAGCGCAGTGGCTTGGTATCTATGGCTCGGTCTCTATGCTCGGTGAAAGAACAATGGTACAATGGCTTGGTAATATGATGCTATATAATCTTTGTGACATATTCTTGGTGCTACGATACATAAAAATCGTTGCTACAAATACTGTTGTCATCTTAGTAAATTCGGTGCTATAAAGAACTCATTTTTATCTCGGTCATGATGTTTGATGATATGATGCTATCTCATTATGATTTTCGGTGATATGTTATGATGCTCGATGATGCTATCTCATGCTCTGAAAATTGTTCGAAAATGAGGATGAAGTTTTTGAATTGCAAGCAAAGGAGATCTCGGTGTCTTGGATATCTCGGTGCTAACACATCGAATGGTGTTGCGATTCAACACCCACACATAGTTCATTAAGCACCTGGTTGCATTAAGCACCCAAACTAGGTTGGGGCCCATAGTGCCTATTTTTGGGTGCATGCCTATTTTTATTATCCCTTAATTTAGATGGACATTAAGTAATATATTCTCGATAGCAGACTTGAAATAGTTAAGCGAGTGGAAAATTTAGTTAGCTAGTGGATTTCGAGTTAGAGGTTGGTTGGTGGGACATGCGGAAGTAAATACTTGTAACGAGTTCGAAGTGCGGTGGTGCATGAGTTGGTGTAAGTTGTAAATAGTTTAACTCGGTTAAGTGAGTTAAACTCGGTTGTGCTTTAGTTGTAGCGAAGATACACTAGTGAGAGATCTAGTGAATTAAATATTAATTAATTCACAATTAGTGATCTCACATGCAGCGAGGATTTGCTATTTTTAGTTGCATGCATGTCGGATCCGATTGGAACTCGGTGGGTTCTGGGTGAAAGGAGGTGGTTGAATATCGGTTGTGACATTATTTGCTTGCACACATCGACAAAAAACCCATTAGAGTGCCCATTACATACTTGCGCGGTCAAGGTAGGCAATAATTCACATATTTTAGGGATATTTACCATCGGGGATTACGCAAGCAAGGCGAGGCTATACGGAAATTTGAGAATTGTCTATGTGTTAGTGCGTTTTGCATATGTGGAGTGTGAGAAAATTAGGATATGCGGGGATCACTTGTGAAAAGTTTTGTATGTTATTGTTTCATGATCTATTACTTAATATAAAAATAGAATATAGTGGGGTTTTTAGGCAGCTTTCCCCTAGAAATTATCATGTTGTGTGATATTGATCTTTCTTCATGTTCATGTGATTAGCGATTGTGTTTTTAATTCCACAAAAGATTTGTAGAAGTGATTCGGTATTTAACTTTAGCACCTTGTTAGATCAGGTGAATCAAGATATACATGCTTTTTTTGTATAATTTCTAGATGGTATAAAACCTCGGGGAAATTGCGAAGTGAAGGAGGAGGAGAAGTTTGAGTTTGTGTTGGATCATTAAGGAAATTTTGGGGTCTATAATGGGCCTCCCAAGAAATAATAAAATAATATTTATGAATTTAAAATTCACTTTTTGCTAAAAATCCATGTAACCATGGTTAAATTCAATTGAAAAGTTATGCCAAAATAAAATTAATATAAAAATTGTGTTGGTGTGACTATAAATAAAAATGAGCTTTTCAAGAAAAAGTCATTATCATTGAACAACTAATGCATTTGTAATTTGTACTTAAATAACTTAAAATAAATCATACATATAAATTCATAAATTCTTAGTTGTACAACATACCATTAATTAAAATTTGTATTATTTAAATTATAAAATTAAATTATATAATATATAATTAATATACTATATAAAAATCAAATAATATAATAAAATAAATGTAATATATTATTTTATGTATTAATTTTATATTACATATTGAATTGATTTGATTGATAACATAAGAAAAAATAATATATAATATAAAAATTAATATGATAAATGAAAAGTGTGTAAAAATATGAAGATTACATAGAGATATGCATTGTTTTTCAAAAAATATGAAATGACAATAATAATATTTTATTAGAAAAGTGTGTGAAATGACATTTATTATGAGTATTTTTACTTTGTGGCAGAGCTTTAAAAGTACTTAGAATACACTACCATGGTTAACCATGAGTTTTTATCCACCATTGAGAATGTGACAAGTAAGCACATTTAACTCAAGAAATGCCACCTCAACCATGGGGGATGATGTCATCCCCACAAATGTAATTGGTTCTCATAAAGTGAATTTTGATTGTACATTTTCCTTGGGAGGCCCATTCTTGAGCTCAAAATTCCCACAATGAATTCGAATTTACGAAAGGTTTTCTTGGTTCTACAAGCCGATTCAAGATTGAGATGGATTCCAATGTGGCTTGAGGTTCGTATGCACTTGAGGCAACTCAAAATACATTTCTTGGAAGGACGAGGATGGAGGAAAACCTCGAAATGATGGCTTGAAGGAATTCATTGAAAAAGATGTTCCTAAGCCGGATACGCAATCTTGATGCATGGCAAAATAAAGTGGCAAGGAGAGATCTGGTGGAGGGAGTACGAGACCACATTGTCTCAAGCCTCTGTGGGAAAGCCACACCATATCCTATGTGAAAAGGTTGTGAGATCTATTCCAAAGAAACAACGACCATAGGAAATTGGTGCACAAAAATAAACCCAAGAAGATCAAGATGGAAAAAGGCGACATCATTCCAAAATATCTCACAAAGTTTGTCCGTGTCGGGATGGGCGAGTGTGGGAATAACGATCTACGATGATGATTTGGTGAGCTTAAGCTCTCTATGACTTCCTAGATTTAGCACGATTATCAAGACTGCGATCGCGAAAGGAAAAAATTTCCGGATTGGGAACGTGGTCGGATTTGGTGCGGGGAGGAGTTCATATGGAACACGGGAGATGGATCTTCATATAAGAATGATGATGAAGAGGATTTTGCTTTGGATTCAAGACGAGGAAGGGAGAAGGAAGAAATTCCTATCAAAATTCGAGTGTAAAGGCAAGAGACGGGGACATGTCCAAGGTGAAGTGTTTTTCTTTGTCTGAAACATGGAGCATTTCTTTACTAAGCACATTCACAAAAAAGAAGAACAAGAAGGCTATTTGGATCTACGAACGGTGGAGCCCTTGCCTCGAAATTTGAAACTTGACTTATCATTGATCGCATACGTGGTTTATAGTGCATTAGGATACGTAGTAATTGTTAGATAGTGGTGCTTCCTTTCACATGACGGGAGATAAGGAACTTTTAGTGACTTGGAGGAGAAGAATCTACGAGATGCATATTGAGAGATGAGGCGTCGACAAATGGTACGGTGTTACCAAGATTGGTACCATTACATTTTCAAAAGGAGTCGAATTAAACCATTTTAGTTAAATATGTAATCCATGTCTGGTCACGAGAAGAAAAAGTTTGGTCTCGATCACAATGTTGGAGGACAAAGGCCATGAAATTGTTTTTAGTGATGGAAAATATTTCATGACATAAGCAAATGGGTCGAGCCAGAGGATATGGATTTGAGTTAAGAGATGGTACCACTTATGCATGATGGGAAAAGCAGAAAAAGTGGTGAGCAAGGATAGAAGGTGAATTATGGCACATGCGATTGGGCCATCTTCATCGTGGAGCCTTGAAAGTCATGTAGAAAATTTATAGTGGACTTCCAATGGGAACACTTGCTTAGTTAGATCAATGCAAGGGTTGCACCATGGAAAGCCATGTAAAGTCCACCTTTCATGAGAAAGGAGAACTAAGCTTCGAGGGATACTTGAGAGAGTTCACACGGACGTGCTTGTGGACCATTCTCGGTTGCTTCAACAACAAAACATAAGTACTATGTAATCTTTGTTGATGAATTTTCTCGTAAATCATTTAGGATCTTGTTCATGCGGAGAAGAAATATCAAACATTCTCTAAGTTACGTGAGTTTGGGGCAACGGTAGAGAAAGAGTCGAGAAGCAAGTAGAGCCCTGGAAAGCGATAATGGTGGAGAGCCACATCTCTAACGAATTCAAGAACACGCAACAAATAAAGAACTACGAAGAGAACTCATGGCACCTCATAAACCACAACGGAGAATGGGGTCACGGAGAGGAAGGCGGGCGATCGTGGGTGCAACACGAGCGATGTTGCATGATCGGGGCCTACCCATGCATTTGTGGTCGGTCTACGTAACAAGCAATATTGGCAAAAGTCAGATCCGATTATCATTTCAACCAGCACAGGGATTCTGGGATCTAGCCCTCTGAATCTGGGAGAGGATCTCTCAAATATGTACAAAGATGGATATTGTCTTTGAAGTTTAGGATAATGATATTAGGCTAGTTATGAAGGCCAAGGGTTTTGTTTGGTTTTCTCGAGATGGTAGAACATAATTATTTGACTATAGGCAGGAAGATCTATACTTCAAATAGGGGTTCAAAGGTGAGAAGTTGCAAGTGAACAAAATAAACTTTGATTCTAAAGAAAGATGATGGCAAGTTTTCAATCCAATGGGCTATGGAGTCATAAGAGAATTTAATTGAAACAACCAGGTTCAAGAGTAATCTATGGGGCAAGTCATCTAGGCCTAAGGATCTCTTTGAAGTTTGATTTATGGAATGGGGTGATACAAAGAAAGGGAATTTAACAGATGCAGAACAAAGAGTGCACCAAAAGATCCGTGTTACTTAGCACTAGGGCCTACCTTTCGACCTCGGCATCAAGAAATAGAAGCAAACTAGGATCTGGTAAGTACTTTGAAACTATCCAGCCTTTGATACACTTCTAATAGAAAACATTAAAAACAAAACTTAAAGGCAACCCTTTGAGCAGTAGACTAGCTAAGTAGCCTACCTTTCTCCTCATCTTAGTTCCTCCTTACTTCCGGCCATTTGCATATAATCACCAAGATGAAACAGACTACCCAAGATCCTATAAGTACTGAAACACATTTTTTGGATATTACATCCTAAGGGAACAGCATATAGTTGAGAAAACAAGAAAGGGACCTGTGGCTAACATTTGATTTCCTCAATTCATTCCTTACACAACATATATAGAAAGTAACATTTAAAAATAACATCCAGCAGTAACGAAAAGATGAGGGAACGCCAGCATCTCTGTACTTAGACTGAATTAAATCATTTTTAAATAACACAATTAGAAGAAAACATTGGGATAAAGATTTTTTCACCGCAGAAGATCACTCAGTATCGCATCACTGCCCAACACCGTTTAAACCGTTGTTTTAGTGGAAATGAACAAATAAAACCAAAATAAAAGGACAAGTTGCTAAAGTGAGAGAGTCGGTGACCTTCCAAAAGGTAAAGATCTCATAACCGCCTTGTGTATTGGACTGTTCAAACCCAAGCATAATCTTCAAGTCCAATGTTTTAATTCACCTCTCTTCACAACCTAACCTATTTGTTACAAGCATAGCTCCAAGAGCCCATGAAACCGCTATTTACAGTCAAGAGTTTTCCACTCAGAAACAGCTATAATACTTCAGCAATTACATTGACAACCAACTAATCCAACCCCTCACTCATCTTCTATTGAAGTATTTATAGAAGAATGAGGAGGTGAGATCTGATGAAAAGATCTCAAACACAATCAATGCGTACCGCTGTCTTCCGACCTAGGAGGCTCACGGGAAGAAATCTACAAAGTGTGTTATGGCTGTGGCCACGGATCCATAACTTGGGCAGCTGGGCTCGAAGAGAGCTTATATTGACCTTTGAGGCTCTGCGTACTGTTAGGGTTACTCTGCAAACATTCCGTCGTTGAAATCCGGTGCAGTAATAACTTCTTTGGTTGTTCGAGGCATAATATCTGATCCTGTTCAATAAATTCATCCTCTGATTGAGCGTTCTGAGGCAATAGGTGGCACTGTGGTGGTTGAGGAATCAATTCGCCTCAAAGTATGGCGGTGGAGGCAATCTGTCTTTTGAACACTTTTAGGTTTTGTTTTAATCCGTGTTCTGAGCCGGGGATTAGGCTTTTGATAACCGTCTTAGCCGTAATCCCCGCCAATCTTCTCACAAAACCACTGCTCTGGTTCATTCTATCTTCAATCCGATATTTTTTCTCTGCTCTGATATTGGCGGCATCCTTAAGGCTTTACAGGGACGTGCGGCGACCAAAGCTCATGAAATTTTGTGGATATCTTTGTTCTTCTTCGTATGATCGATTCCCTGGACAAATCGGGAGGACTGGAGTCGTCACCCTCATCCCTTAGATTTTCATAGAATACGAAGAAAAAACCTTAAAAACCTGCAAAAAACAAGAAAAATGAGGAAATCCTGTGTTATATGGATAGACTGCATCGGAGGGCGTGCGGGAGAATGGAGAGATCGGGACCGTTGATCGCATCGCGATCAACGGTTGGGAGCAAACTGAACAGTCAACGGGAAAAGGCGGACTATACAACAGAATCGGGAGAAACGAACGAGAGCCGTCGATCCTCGGAGATCGACGGTGGGGATCGACTCTTGGAAGCGCCGGAGAAGATTTAACGGGCGGGCGAGTTCATTAAAGGGTGAGCGGAAAAGGTGATCGGGGACCGTCGGATGGGAGGGCCCAGATCCGACGGTGGGGATGAATCCCACTGCACGGCCATAGGACGAGGTTTAACGCGCGGGAGATGGACATGGCATGGCGGTTTTAAGGGTGAGGTGGAGAACACGTGTCGGCCAGCGTGTGGAATCGCTGCCCGACGTTCTAAAACTGCTTCCGGACGAAAGGTGGTGCGGGCACAAAACCGGTGGTTATGGAAAACAGTGCGGCGAAAAAGGGGGGGGTCCACCAGGTGGGAGGTATACTCGGCACCGTCGATCCGAGGGACAGATCGACGGCTGAGTTTTAATACGATTTTCTTGGGTGGAAAAATAAAATAAACCCGACCTTGCGTTTTACAAAGGTTTTCAATGTTTTCGGGTGATAAACTATTTCTGAGGGTTAAGCGCCCTGCGGACTTTAACACACGGTTCCGGCGGGGGAACATATGGATGGAGAGAAAGCGGGGGCTTAGCCTGAGGGGCTAAAGCCCAACGCATAGAAAATGTATGTTTTTCTATGGTTTTTTAATGACTTTTGCAAAGGGGAAATAGTGCCCGATAGGTCAAAAGGAAGGACCTTAGGAAATGAGATCAATGGAGGAATAAGGGATATAAAAGGGTTTGATGGGTTTTTTTACGGATGAAAGGATACTTGAAGAAATGAAGGGAAGATGGAAGAAGGGGGGAGGAAAAAGGGGAAGGATGCAGCAATATTTGATTAGGATTTTCATGGAACATCAGAGGCAGAGAAGATGAGGAGTTTGCAGAACCGAACAGTAATTTGGACTCTTACCAACAGACTTCAAGTACCAACAATTTTCAGGATTAAGCTTGTTTCTTGAAGGCTGCAAAGAACATTTAGCCACCAACTGCTATAATTGAAAAATATGGGTGGCTAACAGTGGCTCCACTTGGGGATGGTGTCTTCTTGAAGACATCAAGAATTCAGACTTGATTTCTCTGGGATGCTGACTGGTGTCTGACCCATCCCTTGCTCTTGCTTTCCTTTTGGACAAAATGAGGTCAGTCATGAAAGAAAGATGAATTTCATCAATACAACTTCTACCTACCCCAATCCTACTGATCTAACATTTTTCGTCATCAGAGTGCACTTGGATTGGCAAACTCTTAACACAACATTTTATTCTTTTGAAAGCAGTAAATCTAATCTACTTCTACTCCTTATTTCTCCCTGAACTCAGATTAAACAGTTGAGTTCAGATATTCCTCTACCTATTCTACTGTTTGTTGGGTTTAAACAGTCCAACAAACTTTCATTCTCTAAATTCTTACAACAGAAATTTAAAAATAGCTAAGCCAAGATTGAACTGTTTGACTTGCTATGATCTATGGCATAAAGACAAGCTGCACATAGATTATTATTTGCAGAAAATTTAAAATCAAAACAGAAGGCTTAAGATCTGAAAATTTTCTCATTATGGCCTTTCCTCATATTCACAGCTCTGTTCTCTCTTTCCAGTGAGCCATCTTTGCTTCTCTTCTGGTTCAAGTTTTGAGTGAATTAGAACCAGGTCTTTTCTCTTTGACTCATAAATTGGAGTAGTTTTGAGTCAGTTCTTTGGAAAATTTGGTTTAGATTTTGAGTTTGTTTGAACCTTCATTTCTACCCTAATCTATCTACTGATAAGCCAAGATTAAATAGTTTGGCAAATCAAATTTTCTATCCTATCAGCAGAAAATTGAAAGCTAATCAGTCAAGATTAAACAGTTTGACCAATTAGAAGTGTGTTTCAAGGAGTGGCATTTAGACTTGCACACTTTCAAATTCATTTCTCTTTTTTGGCATGGGGCTTTGCCTTTCTTGTTTTCATTTCTGCCCTCTTTTCTTTCTTTCTTTGTTTTTTGTATTTTTTGATTTTTCATAACTTAAAATGCAATAGTGGATGAGATATTTACAGTGGAAAACAGATGAAAAGACTTCAAACATGAAATAATTTTTAAGACCGGTAATGCTTAAGCATCCTGCCATTGACAGGACCCCCAAACAATTCTGTTCCATTCAGTTCTTGTAAGAAGAATTCATTGTTTCCAGCAACTGAATGAATGGAGTAAGGGCCAAGCCACAGATTGTCAAATTTACCATGCTTTCCCTTGTCCTCCCTCTTTGAGTCCCACTTTAAAACTTTGTCCCCAACTTTGAAATTACTGGCCTTTGTTCTTCTGTCAAATATCTTCTTGATATTGTCTTGCTTCTGTAATGCTTTGTGGTACACTTCCTCTCTGGTTTGCTGAAGATGGATGGTCTGATTTATTCTTCTGATTATGTCATTCTCTTCAGTCTGCAACTCTTGAATTAACTTCATAACTGGTACACCAAGGCTGTTAGGAAAAATTGCATCTGTACCGTATACAAGCTGGAAGGGTGACATACCAATGGATTTCTTCAATGTTAATCTGTCAGCCCAAAGTGCATGAATCAGCTTCGTGTGCCAAGACTTCTTGTTGTGCTCCAACAGTTTCTTTATTATGTTCACCAAGCTTTTGTTGGAAGACTCTGCAAGTCCGTTACCTTGAGGGTAATAAGCCGTGGAGTGCCCCAATGTTATCTGATACTTATGACAGAATTCAACCATTTTATTTGATCCAAATGCTGCTGCATTATCTGTAATGATCTTGGTAGGACAGCCAAATCTGGAAAGGATATTGGTTTCTATGAATTTTATGATAACTGAATCATTGGCCTGTCTACAAGGAATGGCTTCTATCCACTTAGTGAAATAGTCTGTGGCAGTGAGGATCCACTGGTGTTGGGCAGAGGATGAAGGGTGGATTTCTCCTATAAAGTCAAGTCCCCACTGTTGAAAAGGGGCTTCAACAGTAATTGGATGCAGAGGAAGGGGTAGTAATTTTCTCTTGCCTTCGAACAATTGGCATTTATGGCAAGTGGTTGTCAGTTTATGTACATCAGGAAACAGAGTAGGCCAATATAAACCAGCCCTCAAAATTTTGTTGGCTGTTGACTTCTAGTACAAATGGCCTCCACACTCTCCTTCATGGAACTCCTGCTTAATCTTTTCTGCATCAAACTCAAGCAAAAATTTAAGCAATATACCACTAGCATTTTTCCAATAAAGACATTTATCAATAATGCAATAGTTTACAGCTTTTAACTTTAGGAATCTTGCCTTTGTTTTGGATAAACCAGGAGGTGTGTTTAAGTTAAGCAAAACATAAACAATATCATAATACCAAGGAGAATTCTCAAAATAATCTTCAACAATGGGAGTTGAGAATTCTTCTTGGTCATCCAAAGCATTAATCATATTAATATCAAGAACTTCACAATTTGATTCAGCCATTAACCTAGCTAGACCCTGACCTTTGATGAGCTTAGTGGGTTTAATCTCTAAATCATATTCAAGGGTAACAGCAATCCACTTACCTCTCTTACCATCTGGATCCTGGGTTAGAATATCTTTAACAACTGAATTTGGGACAAAGGCAATGATATGTGAGTGAAGGATGTATACCCTGAAGTCTTTTAAAGCCTTTACCAAAGCAAAAGCCTGTTTTTCCATAATGTTATACCTCAAAGGGGCATCCCTCAATGCCTTGCTAAAGAATGCAATGGGCTGCTCTTGTCCTTGTGGATTTTTCTGTAAAAGGACAGCAGCTATAGTATGTTCTGATGCAAATGAGAAGATATAAAAATCTTTTGAGAAATCCAGACTTATGAGAACTGGTGTTTTGATTAATGCTTGTTTAACCAGTTCAAAAGATGTCTTTGCTTCTGCGGTCCATTTTACTCCTTGCTCCTTTTTCAACATGTTTGTGATATTTCTAAGGAGCTCAGCCAAGTTGGGGATGAACCTTCTCAAAAAGTTAATCTTCTCTATGAAAGACTGCAACTCTTTGATATTCCGAGGATGAGAGATTTGCAATATGGCTTCAATCCTCATGGGATCTATCTTTATGCCCTGCTCTGAAATGATATGCCCAAGAAGCTTACCTTCTTGGAGACCAAATAATGTTTTCTTGGGGTTCAAAGATATCCCAAACTTTCTGCACTTCTCGAAAACTTTCTTCAAGTGTTCCAAATGTTCTTCATCTGTTTTTGAAAAAACAGTTACATCATCAAGATAGATAATGATGAAGAAGCCTAATTCTTCCGAGAATGCTATGTCCATGGCTCTCTGAAAGGTTGCTCCAGCATTCATTAAACCAAAAGGCATTTTCACATACATGAAAGTGCCCCATGGTGTAGTAAAAGCTGTCTTTAACTGATCATCAGGATGGACTAGGACTTGATTATACCCCGAATAGCCATCTAGCAAAGAAATTCTTTTAGACCCCACCACCCTTTGCAAAATATGATCCATTTTGGGCAAAGGGTAGTTGTCTTTCAATGAAGCTTTGTTTAAATTCCTGAAGTCTATACAAAGTCTGATTTCTCCAGTCTTTTTCCTAACAGACACCAGATTAGATACCCACTCGGAATATCTAATAGGGACAATAATACCAGCATCGTGCATCTTCATGATTTCCCTCTTAACCAATGGCAACTGGACAGGGTTGATTCTGCGCAGTTTTTGTTTGAATGGTTTCTGGTTTTCTTTAAGAGGGATTTTGTGTTGTATTATTTCAGTGTCATAGGATTTAAGATCTTCGTAACTCCATGCAAAAACATCAGAAAATTCTTTAAACAGCTCTAAGTATTTGAGTTTAATGTGAGCTGGTAGAGTTTTAGACAGTTTGATCAATCTCGGTTTTTCCTTATTGCCTATATTACACTCCTCCACTTCAGTTTCCACATGTTCCAGTTTTGGTTTGTTGGCCACATCATCAAAATCAAATAGTTCTTCTAGAGGGGCCAAACCCTTGGGCAGACTATCATTATTAGAATGCAGAGTTTCCATTTCTTCTGTTTCAGGTTTTGGACTTAATTCTGTTTGGTGTGTAGATGCGATAGTCTGAAGGTTTATATCTACCAGCTATGGAGATGGTTCTTCTTCACCAAGAAAATTTTCTTCACTGTAGTCTGTATCATAGTCTGAGTCTGAACTATGGGGTTCAAACTCATTTCTGAATTGCATGAAGTCTTCTATTTGTTTATCTCCATCAAATACCTGCCAATATTTTTTGTTATCTGGGATAGCTGGTCTAAATTTTATCTGAGAGGTGTCATCATACAGCATTGGGCAGGTTCTAGCAGCAAAGGCTAAATTGTGGGCTGCAATGTTTCTTTTCCTTGGGACAAAAGATAAGGTGTACTCCTCAAATGTTTTTAAGAGATCAATGACATCATTCCTGTAGGCCCTAAGTCTGGGGTGATTTGCATTGTACTCCCCATTGACTTGCCTAATGATTAATTCAAAATCCCCATATACATCTATTCTCTTGGCACCTAATTTTTTCAAAAGATGCAAGCCTAAGAGAAGGGATTCATATTCTGCTATGTTGTTGGAACACTGAAAGTTTAATTTGCATGAGATACATTCTGTATGATTGTTTTCAGTGTTAGTAATCCAGACACCTGCACCAGCATTTGTTTTGGTGCATGACCCATCAAAATACATAGTCCAGAGAGGCAGATTTTCAGTTTGGTGAATGGACGTTGTATCATTTGATCCCTCAATTTTTTCATCGGGTTGAGGACTGTCTTTCTGACTGTCAAGTTTTGAGCTTAAAGGACTGATAACTTGGAGTTCCATGTCTTTGTTAAGTTTGCTAGGATCTTCAGACACAATAGACCGTTTCGGCATTTCAATCTTGTGTTCCCCCTCTTTTATTTCAACCATCGATTCTATTGAAGCAATTTGTTCGGTGAGTGCTTCATCATTAAACATTATGAAAGAATCAAGGCTTGTGTTTATAGCATAGAGAGGGGAGTTTTGGGGCCGATCCTGACTTGTTACTGTGTACTGCATGTGGGATTCCCTATAAAGCTTCCTAGTCTGATTGAAAACAGGGATAGTTGCATAGGTCATGTCCATTTGCATGGTTCCCTGTAACTTAGCCCCCCAAGACCTTGATAACAGCATTCCGTACTTCGGGGGGACATCAGCCACAACAACATCCATGACTAAACATTTGGCTGGAATTTGGGCTAAATTAACACAGAGATCTTTAATCAATCCAAGACACCTAACTCTGTTTGAGTCAAAAGAGTACAGATATTTGTAAGGTCTGGTAATTTCAAGACCTAGGCTCTCCATTACAGCTTTTGGCATTAAATTATGGGAAGCACCTGAATCATGCATAGCATTATGCAGAATTTTGTCATGAATGTTTAAGCTTACATAAAAGGGAGGGACAGGACCTTCTTGGAATTTTCCTTCAATCTTTGGACCAAAAATAAGCTCTGGTTGGTCATCATTAAGATTGAGAGTATCTTCATTATCTTCTAAGTTTAAAGCCTTCAAAATTTTGGACCTATATACATGTTGGTCCGCTAACTCAGTCAAAGGAACAGAGATTTTGATCTTTGAGATTTCCTGTTCTAGGCTAAAAAGGTTTTGACTCTTCAAAGTATTGACTTCAGCCCTGTTTACTGCCACTTTATCAGCAATAACAGCTTGCTGATTTGGTTTATCTATAGTTGAAACAGTTGTCTTTCCAGGAGTACTAACTGAGGTGCTAGTACTACTAACGTTTGCACTCTGTTTTTCGATGTTTTGAGTGTCTTTCTCTTTATCATTACCAGAATCAACAGCCACCGCTTTGTCCTTTTGTTTGATTGTTTTAGACTTGGTTGCAGTGCTGTTTTGAGAAGGTTTGTCAGAGGTTTTATTGTTGGGGGTTTGTTGATTAGATCTACTTCTGAGTTCATATTCCCTTAAAGGCTCTATGACAGCGTTTTCCATATTTTGATAGTAATTCTGATTGTCATCTCTCCTGTCATCACAAGGTGTATAAAAACCTTGCTTTTCATCATAATGAACCTCAAAGTCATCATAATCTACCCCAAATAAGTTTATATCATCTTCCTCTGTTATTTGATCTGTTTTTTCAACCTCACTTAAAAAGTTCTGATGAAAGGGAGGAATGACCTGCTGATCATCTTCCCTGGGTCTGTTTGGAGGCTGATTTCTTCTAAGATTCTGATTCTGGTTTTGGTTTCTGTTTTGAGGAGCGTTTTGATTTAAACTTTCTTGCGCTCTCTCTAGAATGCTCATTTTCTTCATCATTTCTTCCATCATTCTTTCCATCTTTGAGCTTGAAGTAGAAGGGGAGGATTCCTCTCTAAAAGATACTCTCTTTTCAGCTTTCATCCTTGCTCTTTTCTCCATAAGGTTCACCTCTACAGAAAGGGCACCTCTTTGCATATCTTCAAGGGTTGCAAAGACTCTTTCTCTGAGTGAATATGTCATGTCTGGATCAAACCCTTCAGGAAATTTGTTTAAGGCCGATCCCTGAGGAGGTTTCAGTTCAGGGGAAAGTGCATTATACACACTGTTGAACCTGGTACAATAAGCTTGTACACTTTCCCCAGGGTTCCTATGGAGATTGTTGTAGTCGGCAAGGACTTGGAGAGGGTTTTTCCTTACTTCCCATTTGTTTAAAAATGTTTGATGGAAGGCTTGAAGGTCGTTAATACTATGGGGGGTTAAACCTTTAAACCATTTTCTCACATCTCCCCCCAAACTTTGAGCAAACAATATGATTTTGACAGATTCATTATCGATTTCATTTCTGTCGAAGTAGTCATTCATCTTGTCCACATGTTGAGATGCTGTTATGGTATTATTAGCATCATATAATGGAATTTTGGACTGATAATCTTGTGGAAGATTGACTAATGGTATAGGAAGGACTAAGGGAGCATACCATGCTGCCATGATATGTGGTGGGGGTGGGTTTACAAGTGGAGGTGGGGGTTGAAGTGGAGTGGTTTGAACAGTGGATGAAAGATGAACAGAAGTGGATGGAACAGCAGTAGATCTCTGAGCTGATCTCGGATGAGAGACACCTAGATTATGTAAGAAATGTAAATCAGGAGGTGTCGATTCTCTATTCCCAAGAGTCTCACTGGTTTCGGGAGATGAAAGGGTAGGCTCAGAATCTAACTGATCTAAATCACCAAATGACCTAGTTCTGAATGGGTTTAATAAGTCAATTTGTGATTCATGAAGAGCTGAAAGGTTTTCAGGGACTGAATTGGCTCTTAGGGGTGGTCTGAAGATAGTCGAGGATTGTATCCTAGGAGACTTCCTAAGAATTCTTTCTGGGTTGTCAACTATTTCAGGAGGATCGGTGTCAGGATGGGCTCTAGTGTGAATCTTTTTAGGAGCCACAATGTTTATATATTTAGACCCAACTTTAAACAAGAGAGGTTCAACCAGATATGACAATCTTTAGATGGTTAACTAATCTTGTTTTCTCAATTCAAATCCTGCAGTATTATAACTGAGTTTGAAGGATTTAATAATGATAAGGGTTCTTCCCAGTGGAGTCTTAAGGTCTGTTCAGGATGGTGGAGTCGCCAGGTGGAAGGTTCAGAGTGTTTTCAAAGGAATGCACTGTCCACCACAGTGTTTGCGAAACATTCTTTTTCAAGGATATCTCAAAACACAACAAACTCTAAGAAGAGATTGACTGGGGGCCATTCACCAGATATGTCACCCTCAAAAGAGGATGAGATCCAGAGGCTACCTGGCCCTTTCCAGACTCTGTCTAAGAGTATAGGGTAAAACACATCAAAGACGTAGACAAGATATCAAAACTAGTGTTTCACTACCAATCTGAAATGTTTTTGGTATTTTCTGAATTGTTTATATTGTGGTTTAAAAGAATGTCCTAACTTTGCCTCAAAACTTAGCTACGGTTATGAAACAAAGACAGTCTTTCCTTATGGCTAAGCTAGCTGATTTTCCAAGGTTAGATAAAAACTTAAAAGAACCCTAGGATTGACCTAGTTTGTCACTGATTCAAACAAGTTTTATCATGATTACCATTCTTTGGTAGTGCTTGAAAAGGCTGCTTTTTACTCTCAAGGTGTTATATGAAAATAAAGGGGAGAAAGATGAAAACTCAAGTCATATCCCCAGCGGAGTCGCCAGAAATGTTAGTTCCTGGTGGCTCAAGCTGGTTAATAAAGCAGGTGCTTCATGAACTCCAACGCAAGCTTCTTTATGAATAGATTTGAATGTAGAAGTTTCTGAGTTTTTCCCCAGTGGAGTCGCCAGAAATGTTAGGTCTCTGTAATAAGCAAGATTGGAAAAGTCCGATCACAGAGTTAACATCATTTCAACCAACTTTGGGATTCTAGGATCTAGCCCTCCTGAATCCGGAGAGGGATCTCTCCAATATGTACAAAGATGGATATTGTCTTTGAAGTTTAGGATAATGATATTAGGCTAGTTATGAAGGCCAAGGGTTTTTTTTTGGTTTTCTCAGATGGTGGAACATAATTGCTGTTCTAAGACGGAAAGATCTATATGCAAATAGGTTCAAAGGTGAGAAGTTGCAAGTAACAAAATAAACTTTGATTCTAAAGAAAGATGGTGGCAAGTTTTCAATCCATTGGGCTATGGAGTCATAAGAGAATTTAATTGAAACAACCAGGTTCAAGGGTAATCTATGGGGCAAGTCATCTAGGCCTAAGGATCTCTTTGAAGTTTGATTTATGGAATGGGGTGATGCGAAAAGAAAGGGAATTAACAGATGCAGAACAAAGAGCAACCCAGGATCTGGTAAGTACTTTGAAACTAGCCAGCCTTTGACCAGGCACTTAAGAAAAACATAGAAGCAAACTAGGATCTGGTAAGTACTTTGAAACTAGCCAGCCTTTGATACACTTCTAATAGAAAACAGATTAAAAACAAAGGGAAACTCGAAGGCAACCTTTGGAGCAGAAACTAGTGGGCAGGGCTCACCTTTCTCCTCATCTTAGTTCTCCTTTACTTAGTTACTTTCAAGACAATCACCGAGATAACACATAATGGCCCAAGATCTGATAAGTACTTTGAAACTAGTCAGCTTTTGACACATCCTAAGGGAAACAGACAAATAGTTGAGCAAACAAGAAAGGGACTCAGGGCTAACCTTTGATTTCCTCAATTCATTCCTCACACAACATATATGAAAGTAACATTTAAAAACAACATTCAGCAGTGACGAAAAGATGAGGGAACGCCAGCATCTCTGTGCTTAGACTGAATTAAATCATTTCTAAATAACACAATAAGAAGAAAACATTGGGATAAAGATTTTTCAGCCAGAGAAGATCACTGGTATACAACAAATTCTAACACTGTTTAAACTGTTCTTTATAGTGGAAAATGAAACAAATTGAAAACTGAAATAAATGACAAGTTACAGTGAGAATAACATCACCATCAGCGTAGACCAGGATCCCATAAATCAGCTTGTATTGATTGCTTCAAACCGGTTACAATCTTCAAGTCCAATGTTTTAATACATCTCTCTTCACAACCTAACCTATTTGTTACAAGTAGAGCTCCAAGAGCCCATGAAACCACTATTTACAGTCAAGAGTTCTCCACTCAGAAATAGCTACAGCGCTTCAGCAATTACATTGACAACCAACTAACAAAAAACCAACCCCTCACTCATCTTCTATTGAAGTATTTATAGAAGGATGAGGAGGTGAGATCTGATTAAAAGATCTCAAACACAATCAATGCAGAATTAATGTCTTCCTGACCCCGTGAGGTTCGGTGAAGAAATTCTACAGGTGTTACATTGCATTAATGTGTTTATACTTAAGAAGTAAGCTCGAAGAGAGCTTATATTGACCTTTGAGGCTCTGCGTACTGTTAGGGTTACTCTGCAAACATTCTGTCGTTGAAATCTGGTGCAGTAATAACTTCTTTGGTTGTTCGAGGCATAATATCTGATCTTGCTCAATAAATTCATCCTCTGATTGAGCTTTCTGAGGCAATAGGTGGCACTGGGGCGGTTGAGGAATCAATTCGCCTCAAAGTATGGCGGTGGAGGCGATCTTTCCGATGAACACTTTTAGGTTTTGCTTTAATCCGTGTTCTGAGCCGGGGATTAGGGTTTTGATAACTGTTTTAGCCGTAATCCCCGCCAATCTTCTCAAAAAACTACTGCTCTGGTTCACTCTGTCTTCAATCCGATACTCTTTCTCTACTCTGATATTAACGGCATTCTTCAAGCTTTACAGGGATGTGCTGCAACCAAAGCTCATGAAACTTTGTAGATATCTTTGTTCTTCTCCGTATGACCGATTCCCTGGATAAATCGGAAGGATTGGAGTCGTCACCCTCATCCTTTAGATTTCGTAGAATACGAAGAAAAAACCTTAAAAACCTGCAAAAAACAAGAAAAATGAGGAAATCCTGCGTTATATGGATAGACTGCATCGGAGGGCGTGCGGGAGAATGGAGAGATCGGGGCCGTTGATCGCATCGCGATCAACGGTTGGGAGCAAATCGAACAGTCAACGGGGAGGAAAGTGGACTGTACAACAAAATCGGGAGAAACGAACGAGAGCCGTCGATCCGCGGAGATCGACAGTGGGGATCGGCTCTTGGAAGCGCCGGAGAAGATTTTAACGGGTGGGCGAGTTTGTTAAAGGGTGAGCGGGAAAGGCGATCAAGAACCGTCGGATGGGAGGGCCCAGATCCGACGGCGGGGATGAATCCCGCTGCGGGGCCATAGGACGAGGTTTAACGCGCGGGGAAAAGGCACAGAACGGCGGTTTTGGGGGTGAGGTGGAGAACACGTGTCGGCCAGCGTGTGGGATCGCTGGCCGACGGCACAAAACCGCTTCCGGACGAAAGGTGGTGCGGGCACGAAACAGGCGGAAATGAAAAACAGCGCGGCGAAAAAGGGGGGGGGGTCCACCAGATGACGGTACACTCCGCACCGTTGATCCGTGGGACAGATCGACGGCGGAGTTTTAATATGATTTTCCTCGGTGGAAAAAATAAAATAAACCCGACTTTACTTTTTACAAAGGTTTTCAATGTTTTCGGGTGATAAATTATTTCTGAGGGTTAAGCGCCCTGCGGACTTTAGCACACGGTTCTGGCGGGGGGACATATGGATGGAGAGAAAGCGGGGGCTTAGCCTGAGGGGCCAAAGCCCAACGCATAGAAAATGTATGTTTTTCTATGGTTTTTTAATGACTTTTGCAAGAGGGGAAAGGCTCCGATAGGTCAAAAAGTGGGTTTTTGACCTTAGGAAATGAGATCAATGGAGGAATAAGGGATATAAAAGGGTCTGATGGGGTTTTTTATGGATGAAAGGAGACTTGAAGAAATGAAGGGAAGATGGAAGAAGGGGGGAGGAAAAAGGGGAAGGACGCAGCAATATTTGATTCAGATTTACATGGAACATCAGAGGTAGAGAAGAAGAGGAGTATGCAGAACCGAACAGTAATTTGGACTCTTACCAACAGACTTCAAGTACCAACAATTTTCAGGATTAAACTTGTTTCTTGAAGGCTGCAAAGAACATTTAGCCACCAACTGCTATAATTGAAAAATATGGGTGGCTAACAGTTACCCATTTCTAGCCTGGAACTGCATTGAAAAAGGTTGAAAACCCAGATTTGGACATATATGGGTCTTAGCCCCCTACAGGCCAGCCCCCTTGACCTTTTCTAGCATGTGACCCGAACGCCAAGACCAGGCGTCAGGGCGGAAGGTTCTTATTGCAAAATCCATATCGGGTTCGTTTTAAACCGTCGATCCGTATAGATCGGACAGTCGTCGCGCCCCCACAACGTCCACCATTCACTCTATTTGCCGCCTCGATCACGCATCCACCGTCCATTTTCCCGCAGATCAACGGTCAGCGTTTTCCCCCGCCCGGTGGTCCCCGCAACTACAACTATTCCAAATCCACCGGTTTCCATCGCACCACCTTTGGAGGGCAGGCGGTATTTTCCATTTCGGAACGATTCCACTCACCACCCGACGCGTGGCACTGTCACTATTTCAAAACCGCCCCCCCATCGCGCATTATCGTTCGGCATTTGACCTGGCACGATATGGATATACGCCATCCGATCTGGGGCTCTCCATCCAATGGTCATCGTACCCCGCAGTTGCGCGGAAGTTAACCCAAGGCATCCGTACCCCTGGCCCACCATCCGTCGCCCTCCGCTGCATTTCCAGCCGTAGATCTCCTCCTAAGATCGGACGGTCCAGATTCAATTGCATGTCCTGCCATTGACCCTATACTGCAACCTCACCAATTCCATGTGTGTTCATCGCTTTCTCGTCTATTCCCCTTTATAATTCGTTCAAGGGTCACATTTTAATGTTTTATGTTGAAATTTTCCACCTCGCCGGCCTCGAGAGCATATCCTGCTGATCCACTGTGTTCTTCCATGAAATCCTCTACATTCATTATGCCATGTCGCCATTCTTTGCAGTCATCCATGTCACCCTCCCCATGCATGTTTTTCTTAACGTTTTTCATGTTTTGCAGGGTTACAGGTGGCGAAAAACCGCCATGATTCATATTCACTATTGTGGTGGTACAGTGAGTAGAAGGAGCTGAATTCAGAGCCTGATACATACAGGGAAATGTCTGGAAAGGTGTCTGCGACATAAATTTCATCGAAGGATAGAATACAAGCTCTGCAAAACCTCTCTGGCGCCATTAAAGCACAGATTTCGCAGTCAGAGGAAATCGTGAAAACGGAAAAGAGTATCAGTGGGACAGTAGAGTGTTTAAGGCCTGTAATTGCAAATTATAAGCCTTAATCCAATTATTCAAAGGTAGGGTACCAAAATTAGAGACCCCGTGGATCACTCAAAAGGTCTAATGCACAGAAAACCATACTATCAGGGTTTCCGTATCAGCAGAACGTTCTTCCATAAAAGGACAAGGCACCCATACCGTCTGCATTCTATACCGTGTTCTAGGGAGATTTTTCTGCCCTGACAGCAGTCCTATGCTACCAGTGCATTAGTTATATAGTATGGTAGACCCTAGAATCATCGTTCTGCATTTTTTTCAGTACACCAGAGACATACCTGGAGTAAATGGAAACCTGACGAAGACCACTCCATCATCCAACGAGTACCAGAGACAAATGCCCAGAATTTAAACTGAATGGAGCCTCGGCCCTCCTGCTGCTTCAGAGTTTTAATGCTGCATTTAAGTTTACATCTACTCCTGTTATTATTTTCTCCAATAAGATTCCTGAAGAACATATTGTAAAGGGTTTTTGTTATTCAGTTACTGCCGTTGTAGTTAGAGGGATTCAGTTTTGACTGTTAGAACAGTTTGGGAGAGAGTAGCATAATAGTTTGTATTGTAGTAGGCTGTGAGGAGAAGTTTGGATTGTAACAGCCATTGAGCTCAGTGTATGTGACTGGTTTTGCATCGATTAATCAAAGAACATTTCTTTGGATCCTGGTCTATTACTACGGGTGATGTTTCTCTTATCTTATCGTTTAATTACATTTTCATGCTGTTCATTGTTCTTCTGGGCTCGCATCAAAAATATGGCATAGGATTTACCCTTGTTAGGTACCCTATGTCTCTGCTCTCCTTGGCTTAAATGTTTTCTGCTATATGTGTTAGCTGAAGGCTGATGTCAGTTAATTTAACCAGTGTAGTGGATGTCATTGCCTTCTAGCTGATGTATGAATTAATGGAATCTATCTTTAGTTGTTCTTGTTGGGTTTAAGCTGGAAGATTTGGGAACACTGGGGATTAGAGTTATCCGTGTCCACTAGGATCCTTGTACGACCAGCTGGCCTTTCTAAGATCTCTTGTTAAACTTATCTCTGTTTTCTTTTGGAGCATGCTAAAGGTGACCTAGAGTTAAATGACCTCTGGTCCGATCTATAAGCTGCCCCTTTGTCCCTCCTTTGAGAGCTGCCTTTGAGTATGTCCAAGCATGTCTGGAGTTAAATGACCTCTGACCTGATCTATAGATAGAAATTGGGTTTTTTTCTTTCTTTCACTTTCAATCCTTAATGTTCCATCCCACCATCTATCTAAAAGATCTTTTAGTGTAGGTGACTTTCCCTCTGAAAGCTTTGGCTAGTTGTGTGCAAGTAATTCCCTTTCATGACTCCATAGCCCAATGGATGGCATGTTCTTGACCTATTCTCTTTGCTGAAACATCCTGCTGCTCTACTCCTTTCCTTCCATTGCTTTCTTTGTTTATGATCTCATGACCAACCTAGCAACCAACCAACCAAATCATTTTAAACCCCTCTTTGTACTTCATACCTAGCCTAATACCTCATTTTGAGCTTCAAAGATATACCATTCTTTGCTCCATTTGGAGAGATCCCTCTCTGGGTCCAGGAGGGCTAGATCCTAGGGCCCCAAAGTGGTTATGATTTTCTCTCATCTTTTGGTCTTGCCAATCTGGCCAAAACATGGGAACCCCAACATAATGGCGACTCCGTTGGGGACTTGAGTGCATTTATCTTACATACTTTTAGGCACTCAAAAGACCCAGAATCTCTGGTTAGATTGGTATCTCATTGCTGATGGTGTACATCAGCCTGCTCCAAACAGTGAAATTCATCCACCTGGCGACTCCACACTCCATAAATCTCAAAGACACCATTGGATGAAGAACCTAAAATATGGCCAAACCTCATAGAAGGATAGAACACATGGGTTGGATTTGGTTTAAAGAATTCATTGCCTTTTTCTACCACTATGTTCTGTCCTATTTTAAGCCTAATCAAGTGTACAAAGATGAGACCCACAATGAATATGGGAAAGATCTCAAGCCTCAGTCTGGAGACCATCAACAGACCTATACTCCTGTGAAGAACCTGGTGGAACAAGAGGCTCATGTTGTATCTCCCACTCCTGAAGAAGCTTCAAGCAGCCATGAGCCCATTGTTATACCACCTACACCTACAAAGGTCATAGAAAGATATAAACGTTTGGTTTTACCTCTTATCTTCCAACCCCTTCCTTCAGAACTTATAAACCAACTGCCTCTTTTTGATGGGGAAAATAAAATGGCCACTGTTGAAGAACATGTTCAAAACCTTGAGGATTTACTTGAATTGTATGAAATAGAAGAAGATGATGTGTGCATTAGAATGTTTACCTTGTCATTACAAGGAAATGTTAAGAATTGGTTCAAAGGCCTTCCAGCGGCAAGCATTTTCAGCTTTCATCAATTTTCTCAAGTTTTCCTTGATAAATGGGCAGCCCCTAAGAATGCTCTCCTCATCGTAGGAGAGTATCAAAATTTGAAAATGCGGCCAGGAGAGACAGTACAAGAATTTTCAGCCAGGTTCAATAAGGTATATCATGCAATACCTTCTGACATAAAACCACCTCTAGGATGGGCCCTAGTGGACTATCCAAGTTCTTTTGACCCCGAGGTGGAATTCCATATAAGGGAAAGAGAGCCTTCGAGCCTGGAAGAAATGCATAATATATAAATTACTGTCGAACACAACATAAAGTGCAGGGAGGAAAGTTTAAAAGCCGCAAAGAAAGACCGAGCAGAGCAAATAAGGTAGATTTATTTAGAAAACAATCTAGAAAGATTGATAGAGACTGCCAATACCCTGCTGAACATAGAAGAGGAAGAATATGAGGCTGAAACTAGAAATAATGATTGGAAAAGACCTGCTCCTTTTCCTCAAGAAATAAAAACCGGATCACTGCAAGACAGAAGCCACATGCCAAGCATGTATGATGAAATAAAGCTTGAATCAAAAAATGAACTTGCAGACTATTTTGAAGAAAGACTTACTGAGAGTCCTGAAGATTTGATGGGTGACAATGCTTATAATTATGATTTCTTTGATGTTGATATGACTGATGATAATTTTTTCCAAAGGGAAATTGAGCTTGCAGGGCCATCATCAGTAGATTCATGGGAGGAAGATCACGACCATCAAATTCAAGAAAGGGATGAGCCAACGTAGGCCATCTATGATACTAATGAAGAAAGTGTTGAAAGCACGATAGAAGAGGAAGATTCATTGAATCTTCTCTCTGTTTTATATCCGAACATCAGTTATACTTACCAAGAGGATGGAAGCCAGTAGCTCTTCAGCGCAGAGGACAAGGAGAAAAGAGATGAAGAAAATCTTGAGCGGAATGAATATCTAGAGCCTTATCCCAAAAGGATTAAGGTAATCAAAGAATCCCCCACTCAAGAATATGTTGATTTTTTCACAGATTTCAGTCCGTTTCAGTAGAACCAGCTTGCGTCACTAGAGGACAACACTGTCGAATATAACGAGCCCTCTAGCTCAAGCTGCAGTGAAGATGAGCGAGATCTTCTTTCACACAGACATCTTTGTCTTGATCCTGAGGAAGAAGAGGTATTCCTGGTTTATGCTCATCTGCCAAATACTCCCAACTAGGAAAAGGAGGAGTGTGATTACAGAGGCCACAATGCAGATGCAATGATTGGAACTGCCTAGGATGCTGACAGCCTACCAGTCATGGGAGGCTTTGAAGAAAAAGGTTTTCATCATGTTTTTGTTGATCCTGTGGACGAATACATGGAGGCCTTAATTGGCTCAGTCCCTCAAGCATTAATATTTTTCAAGAGCCAAATACATCTGAATTGGTCACCACTGCTGGTGGCCTCAGTTTTGAAGATGCACATGCAGAGCATCCTACGGTTATCTCTGATGAGCAGTTAGCTCTTCTTCCCTTTTTTGCTATTGCTTGACTGGTTTCATTGGCATTATTGTATCACTTAGAGCATCATAGATTTCCAGTTAGAGTAGGGTAGGTAGGAAAAGCTTAATAAAGCTCAGTCAGTGAGCATGTAGTTAATTTTTTTTAATTTCTGCAAAGTCTAGCAAGTCGGACAGTCCAATCCTGGCTGGACTGTTTTCAATTTCTGTTGTAGAATGTAGAGAAAAAATCCGCTGGACAGTCTAATCCTAGCAGGTATTATATTAGGTAGAGAAGTATATGATACCAACAGTCTAATCTGGTCTCATGGAGTAATAAGGGTAGAAATAGAATAGGTTTATTTTTCTTGTTTGTAAAAAATAAATGATGTAAAGGGTCTGCTAGTCCAAATGCACCCTAAAAGAAAAATTCTAGGATTGTAGTCTGGGTAGGTATATTGTTCGAGAATGTTTCTGCTAATTTGATGTCTTCACAATCTGTGGCAGCTGATCCAAGAGAAGAAAGTATGGGTCAATTACCAAGCATCTGGCCTACACCAAAGATTTGTTTTCTGAATTCTTGACTCCTTCAAGAAGAAGCCATCCCCATGTGGAGCCACTGTTAGCCCCCTATAAATTTTTGTCAAGCAAACAGGGGGCTAAAATGTTTCTGAGCCTTCAAGGAATGCATTTCCTCTGAAAACACATCATCCTTGAAGTCTCCTGTGCCTTTTCCTTTGATAAATTCCCTCTGTTGACTCCCATTATAAGGTCTCACTGAATGCAAAAAATTGTTCTCCAAAAGGCCTACTTTTTCCCCTTGTACCCCTGTAGAATGCCCCATTTTAACCTTTGTTTTCCCCTTGTCAAATTCCCCTATGATCCCCTAAATTATCCCAAAATCCCCTTCAAATCCTACACCCATCCCTTGTTTGGTTTAATTCCCCTCTTTTTCTCTATCGTTACCCATTTCTGGCCTCGAACTGCATTGAAAAAGGTTGAAAACCCAGATTTGGACATATATGGGTCTTAGCCCCCTTCAGGCCAGCCCCCTTGACCTTTTCCACCATGTGACCCGAGCGCCAGGGCGGAAGGCGCTTATTGCAAAATCCATATCGGGCGCGTTTTAAATCATCAATCCATATAGATCGGACAATCATTGCACCCCCACAATGTCCACAGTTCACTCCGTTTGCCGCCCCGATCACGCATCCACCATCCATTTTCCCGCAGATCAACGGTCAGTGTTTTCCCCAGCCCGATGGTCCCCGCAACTACAACTATTCCAAATCCACTGGTTTCCATCTCACCACCTTTGGAGGGCGGGCAGTATTTTCCATTTCGGATCGATTCCACTCATCGCCAGACACGTGGCACCGTCACTATTTCAAAACCACCCCCCCATCGCGCGTTATCATTCAACGTTTGACCTGGCGCAATATGCATATACGCCGTCTAATCTAGGGCTCTCCATCCAACGGTCATCGCACCCCGAAGTTGCGCGGAAGTTAACTGAAGGAATTCGTACCCCTGGCCCACCATCCGTCGCCCTCTGCTTCATTTCCAGCCATCGATCTCCTCCTGAGATTGGACGGTCTAGATTCAATTTCATGTCCCATTCCACGTGTGTTCGTCGCTTTCTCATCCATTCCCTTTTATAATTCGTTTAAGGGTCACATTTTAATGTTTTATGTTAAAATTTTCCACCTCGACGACCTCCAGAGCATATCCAGCTGATCCACCGTGTTCTTCCACGAAATCCCTTGCATTCATCATGCCACGTCGCCATTCTTTGCAGTCATCCATGTTACCCTCCCCATGCATTTGTTTCTTAACGTTTTTCATGTTTTGCAGGGTTACATGCGGCGAAAAACTGCCATGATTCATATTCACTATTATGGTGGTATAGTGCGCAGAAGGAGCTGAATTCAGAGCCTGATATTACAGGGAAATGTCCGGAAAGGTGTCTGCGACATAAATTTCATCGAAGGACAGAATTCAAGCTCTGAAAAACCTCTCTGGCGCCATTAAAGTACAGATTTCGCAATTAGAGGAAATCGTGAAAGCGACAAAGAGTATCAGTGGGACAGTAGAGCGTTTAAGGCCTGTAATTGCAAATTATAAGCCTTAATCCAATTATTCAAAGGTAGGGTACCAAAATTAGAGACCCTGTGGATCGCTCAGAAGGTCCAATGCATAGAAAACCATACTATCAGGGTTTCCATATCAGCAAAACGTCCATAAAAGGACAAGGCGCCCATACCGTCTGCATTCTATACCATGTTCTAGGGAGATTTTTCAGCCCTGACAACAGTCCTATGCTACCAGTGCATTAGTTATACAGTACGGCAGATCCTATCATCATTGTTCTGCATTTTTTTCATTACACCAGAGACATAGCTGGAGTAAATGGAAACCTGACGAAGACCACTCCATCATCCAACGAGTACCAGAGATAAATGCCTAGAATTTAAACTGAATGGAGCCTCGGCCCTCCTGTTGCTTCAGAGTTTTAATGCTGCATTTCAGTTTACATCTACTCTTGTTATTCTTTTCTCCTATAAGAATCCTGAAGAACATATTGTAAAGGGTTGTTGTTGTTTGGCTGCTGCCGTTGTAGTTAGAGGGATTCATTTTTTACTGTTAGAACAGTTTGGGAGAGAGTAGCAGAGTAGTTTTTATTGTAGTTGGCTTGGAGGAGAATTTTGGATTGTAACAGCCATTGAGCTCAGTGTATGTGACTGGTTTTGCATCGATTAATCAAAGCACATTTCTTTGGATCCTGGTCTATTACTACGGGTGATGTTTCTCTTATCTTATCATTTAATTACATTTTCATGCTGTTCATTGTTCTTCTGGGCTCACATCAGAAATATGGCATAGGATTTACCCTTGTTAGGTACCCTATGTCTCTGCTCTCCTTGCCTTAAATGTTTTCTGCTGTATGTGTTAGCTGAAGGTTGATTTCAGTTAATTTAACCAGTGTAGTGGATGTCATTGCCTGCTAGCTGATGTATGAATTAATGGAATCTGTCTTTGGTTGTTCTTGTTGGGTTTAAGCTGGAATATTTGGGAACACTGGGGATTAGAGTTAGCCTTGTCCACTAGGATCCTTGTACGACTAGCTGGCCTTTCTAAGATCTCTTGTTAAACTTATCTCTGTTTTCCTTTGGAGCATGCTAAAGGTGACCTAGAGTTAAATGACCTCTGGTCCGATCTATAAGCTGCCCATTTGTCCCTTTTTTGAGACCTGCCTTTGAGTATGTCCAAGCAGGCCTGGAGTTAAATGACCTCTGACCTGATCTATAGATAGAAATTGGGTTGTTTTCTTTCTTTCACTTTCAATCCTTAATTTTCCATCCCACCATCTATCTAAAAGATCCTTTACTGTACATGACTTTCCCTCTGAAAGCTTTGGCTAGTTGTGTGCAAGTAATTCCCTTTCATGACTCCATAGCCCAATGGATGGCACTTTCTTGACCTATCCTCTTTGCTGAAACATCTTGCTGCTCTACTCCTTTCCTTCCATTGCTTTCTCAGTTTATGATCTCATGACCAACCCAGCAACCAACCAACCAAATCATTTTAAACCCCTCTTTGTGCTTCATACCTAGCCTAATACCTCATTTTGAGCTTCAAAGATATACCATTCTTTGCTCCATTTGGAGAGATCCCTCTCCAAGTCCAGGAGGGCTAGATCTTAGGGCCCCAAAGTGGTTATGATGTTGTCTCAGATTTTGGTCTTGCAAATCTGGCCAAAACATGGGAACCCCAACACTTCACAATATAAATATTCTGAAAACTTGTTTTTCTTATCAAAGCGGAAGACAATCATAGAACTAAGTATTTTTAAGATATGTCCTGCAAGAACTGTTATGGATTTTAGTATGGTTTCAAAACCTGTTACAATTACTCTGACATACTGGGCACCATGACAACCATTTTTGAATATGAGGATTTGTATAGGAAAGGAGTTGGGGGTGTAATCCCCCTTGCCTACATTTCATATTTCCATATCCACCTTTCAGAATATTGCAATGTGGAAAACTGACACCATGAAGGTCCAGTACAAGAGAATTAAGTGTGTGAAGGGGTGGGAAAAGAGGTTCATCATGGCTAGAACTAAAATCAATCTTGCATAAGGGCATTGTTGCCAGAATGCACAAGTTCAATTATATAGGGTTTTATATATTGAATGATGGACTCCAAAGTCTTTATAGAATAGTTTTATTTTCACTCTATGCTTGAGTTTTGTTATTTAATATGCTTTATAACAACATTAAAGAAAACCATGATGAGAAAACAAGTCTCCGCAATTATCAACCTCACCAATGAACAAATAGTTGTCGGAAAATTAAACTAAATTTGCCTAAAATATATGCTATTAAAGCAGTATACATCTTATTTCCTCCAATATCTTTTCGTTTCTTTTTTGGGTTTGGTAAATGATCATCTGTTCATAGATTCTATGACCAAGGGATGTGTATTATGTCAAATTCATCAAGGGTTTGCACCCGCCCTCATCTGTTGAGATCTTAGTGTCTTTGTGGGCCATCAAGATCGCTGTAACTTTCACCTAGTCCTGGATGCAATAGTAACTCAGTTGGCCACGTCAACATGCCTTCCAGGGGTTGTGAACTCGGATCTAAGCACTGAAAGTGCTTTGATTTAACCACCTAACAACAACCCACTTGACTATAATAAAAAAGATAATCTATTATTATTTAATGTAATTTACTAGTGCATGAATCTTAACAAGCAGCTTGCATGACCCAACGCCAGAATCTCGAACCAATTGTTTTCTTTTGGAGTAAACCAAAAATCAAATAAAAATTTGTTATGAACACTACGACAAAGAAAAAAAATGGAGGGGCGACGTACAGACCTATGCCTTAAGAATCATGCGATCCACATAACTCAAAGACTCCGTGAAGAACCAAAATTTCTCCTGCTTGACCAAATAGTCCACATCAAACACCACGTTGGGACCAAAAGTGGTTGCATTGAACTGATAAACCTCCTGCTGGCTCAAATCGGACTTTGGGCCTTGATAAATGTGATATTTTTTTATCAGGAGCTTGATGGAAAACACGTTCCCCAACTTGGGGTACTCTTCTCAGAGCATTGCAATGGGACCTTTCAAGAACTTCATTAGACCTCCAACAATAGGCCATGTAGGGACCATGTGAGGAAGATTTTTGGAGGATCAAGAGCCCAATATGTTTGATACATGTTTTGCAAGTACGAGGGTTGCTAATATCAGGAGACCTTCTTGAACATGTATGTTTTGAATGAAATCCATCTTGATATTGGATTCAGAGCCCTCTTTTGTACCAGATTTGAAAACCCACTTGATAGATTGTTGAAATGTAGATGCCCAATACTTCACATCACATAAATTTTACTCGAACCGATTGGAGGATGAGCCCTCGCACTTTCTAACGATCCCAAATTCATTGAATCCTGAATAACTTGAATTATGCACTGCAGGCATGTTATAGAGAATATTGCGTGAATATTTCTGAGCATATTTTAGAGTATTATATCATTTGTACCGGATGGTGACTGCCTGTATTTGAAAAATTGTGGTATGCCCACAGGTTCATAGCTGAGAAACTATGATTTATGGTTTTTCATAGCTATTGTTATTTTGATGTAAGTGCAAGTTTTTAATTAGGGGTTTGGGTTTTGCATGACAGCTTACTACCACTGAGTCCTAACCTTTCAAGCATTAGAATTTTAAAAAATTGACGCGCTCTAACAGGCTACAACACTTCTGGTGACATTTTATAATATTATTCAATTTTTTTTTAACTTGTAAAAATCCAAATTTAAATTTTTTTTACTAGTAAATTCCTTTCCCTACTTCTCTGATGTACAAAAGGCCCTTTAAAGGGCTCTGACGTGTTCAATTTTGACCCCTGGTGGTGACAAATAGAGGACTCTCACTTTCCTTTGGCATAAATGGCTTGATTCATTCATTATATATATTCCATGTAAAAGTGTTGGTTTTCGACTATGCCATAGGTGGTGGCACCTTTGTGGATGTTACTATTGCTGCTAATGTCAGTATACTGTGGAGTGTTATTTACTACTTGTTAGAGTCGGTCTTTACAGTCCTCTGTCAGAGATCATTTCTCTTACTGCATTTCATTGTTTAGGTGTCTCGTTCTGCTCATTCATCTGCATTCTGTTAGGGTCATGCCATTGACTGACGGAAGGGTGTTATTCTCTCATGTTCCCTCATGCTTGTACCTGCTGGTTTAGTCAAAATTCCTCAAAAATCATCAAAGTTCATTTCAAGTCATTTACAGTCATAAATGGTTATTTTTATCATAAAGAGTCATTTAGTTTTTGAGTCTAGGGTTTAGTCTTCTGAAATGTGAAATAATGCCCGTAGGCTATGAGGAGGTTTTTCATATGTTTTCAGTTCAAAATTTTATCATCAAACATATTCGAGGACATTTCTTGTTCAAAATTCTGTTTTGAATAAGAAATTGTCAAATTTTGTTTTTGTAATAAAAAGTATTTTTCCACCATGTTGTACTTCACCATGCGAACTTTGGTCATCCTTTGCCAAGAATAATTGCCAATGTCCCTGCAAGAAATCAACCAATTTCATCATTCAGAAAATCAATGAGGAAACAAAGGACAAAGGTTGTATCAAGTGAAAAGTGCCAAAGGTAAATTTTTTTTTTTACAAACTAGGTTTTGAAAAAGTAAAAATCAAGGCTATCTCTTTTCAAGATATTTCTCAAGGTTTTTATATTCATTTGCAACAAGCTTCATTCAAAAAATCCAAGGGAGAAGTCGAGTTTTGGAGTGAAAGAGCAAATTGTGTTTTACGAAAGGCCGTGACTATGAGTTAAGACTGAGGACGGCGCACTGGGCAAAGGTGCGGCGCATTGGGCCTGCGCGCGGTGCACATGATCGACAGGCCTAAAATTGATAGTGTTAATTGCCACAGGCGCGACGCACCCAAAGGCCGCGACGCATTGGGCCTGCGCGCGGCGCACAGGGTCGACAGGCCTAAAAAACGTCTTTTTTGTCCCAAACTCAAATCATTTCGGTGCATTTTCCTCCAAGTAAGTTGTGTGTGCTTACCATTTGAGTTTAAATTCTTGTTGGGTGTCATTTGAAGGTAAAATTCAAGAGCTTAATTGGTGAAAGAAAAAATCCTATACTCACATTGAAATATGCACCATAGGGTTTGAAAGAGGTGATTAAAATTTGATAATTGGTGCACTCCATTGTCTCTTGTGCTCTCAACACTGTTATCACTATTGTCATACTGTTGTCATATTGTTATCATGATTCCTCCCTCTGTCCCATATCCCTCAAGCCCTTTTGATCTTTGTGTGTTAGTCCTCAAACCCTACTACTCACTATCCATTGACTAAACCTAATCTCCATAACATTCAAAGGCTAACTTGTGTCTTTGATTTCGTTTATATATTCCCATTTCATTGACTCATTCCCATCACTATCACCCATTCCCATCACCTATAAATCCCCAAATTCCTAAATTTCCCAAACAGTGACTATCCTCATACTTATATCTCATTTGACAGTCCTTTTCTCACTATGATACCTCTTCATAGCACCTTATCATATATGTGAAACATTTGGCATTAAAGCATGCACCAAACTATTGTTATCACCATATATATATCAACACACACTCATAGAGTTGCGGCAAATCCGTGAAGACAGTGAATTGGCCCGGAAGAGACCAGGTGGCATGACACCGGTTGAGCGAGAGACTTGCCTTATGCATGTTAAAATTCATCTAGAAATGCTCTTGGAGAAGGCCAACAGGGACAAAGACATGCTTATACATATGAAGAATCACTATTGGGCCCGCACGCACGTTTGCAGAGAAAAAATGAAGATCCTGAAAGCAAGGCTGGAAAAGCACTGAAACATCGAAAGAGGCCGGATCCACTCCGAATCTTGGCTGAAGCTTCCTTGGCTGAGCATGAGACATGATGGGAGACCTTCACTCCAAATTTCATCAAATTTGGAGAAGATTTTGTCATTTTGAAAATTTTGGTTGCAAAACAGGTTTTTCTGCCCGATGCGTCGCGCCACCCGACGTGCGCTTATGATTGGGACACATTATGGAGGAAAAATTGACATTTTTGGATTTTTCATGATATATTATGTATTTTTAGGAATGGACGAAGCATTTCATCACATTCTGGGCTGCCTAAAGGGCCAAAAACACCATGAAAATACCTTTCTGCCACTTTTTGCACCAACAGGAAGTACTTTTGGGAGATTGAAGCTTTGGAGGGGCGAATGAGCTCCAAATTGAAAAATTCCACTTGGGTTGGATAGAATACGTCTAGGGCTTTCCAACGAGCTATCATGAGCTCAATTAGGACTTCAGAAAGTGCTTCAAAATCAGGTCCAAAGTAGCGCAGCGCATAGAGCTTTAGAGCGTGGCGCATAGAGGAATTCAGCCTATTTTTCACCTTCCAGCTCAGAAATTCGGCCAGTATTGACTAAGTTTCACCTCTTGATGTAATTTTTGATCTATATTGATGTAATTTGGTAACCATGATGTAATTTTGGCATGTATTTACTTTTTCTAGATGATTCATTCACAAAAAAATGAAAATCAAGTGAATGGATCAGTTTCCTAGCATATAGAGGCAAGTTGTTTGGCTGCCTAGATTTTAGCTCCCTGTTTAGAATTGGTTGAAACAGCCCCTAGAAAGATGATATCAACCCCTAGAGGCATGGGAAGGGGTTAGGATGGTCTATATGATGTATTTTCTCAATCATTTTCAGAGGGTTGGACTGGTTGGATACTTGGGAAAAGTTTGGCACCTCATTGTACATACATTTTCAGTTTTTTGGCAAAGGAAAGACCAGAGTTTTGCAACACTTGTTGGGATCCTTGTGGCTTCTGAGTTTTGATGATGTTTCTTCTCATGTTATTGTAAGTTTCATTAATGCTATATGTATGCCATCCTTCTCTATTCTTCTGAATTAAACAAATGAGTATTCGAGGTAGAATTCATTGATTTGCTGGTGCTCTGCCTTAGACTTTTGTTTAGTTTTATATGTTTTCGTCAGTTTGGAGAGGATCCTTGTACTCTCTTGCCATATTCATCTCCTCAATAGTCTTTTCCATCCATTCATTCGATCTTATACATCAAAGCCATTGCCTACCCTGCCCCAACTTGAATTCTGCAAGATCTGGCCTCATCCCCAAGCCCAAAAATTGTTTTTCCCTTTTTCAACAAAAAACCCCTAAAAATAAAAATCAAACCCTCCTATTTATTTATCTAGCCTAAGATCAGTTTTTTTTATCATCATCTCAAGCTCCTTTGAACATTTTTCATTGAGATTGACCCGGAGAGAGCCCTCTCCTGTCCTTGTAGGGCTAGCTACGAGGCTGAGCGTGGTTTGGTGTTGTCCTTCTTCTGCCTTATTTCAGCCTAAGGTGGATTTGGGAACTAACATAGTGGTGAACATAATGGGGAACTTTTCTGTTCCTTAGTGTTGTTTGATTTACAGCTACAGACGGAGCCTGAAGTCACGCCAGGTAGCCTTCGAACTGCTCTTGCTCTGCGAGTGCATAGTAGATAAATGCTACTTCAGTCGATCTCCGGTCTAGCTTGTAATCGTAACACTTAACTTATAAATTTCCCCAGTACATGTAATCAAGTTTAGATCTGATTGTTGATGGTGGACAACGATCAGACATCATAAGGCTGAAATCATTCACTTGGCGATTTCACTGAAAAATCCAATAATCAATGCTTCATGGTGACTCCACTGCAGATTTTCAAGATGGATTGAGTTGCAAGAAGAGACGCTCCCATGAGCCGAGATCACATCCCAGGTTTTCCAAATAAGATGCCCAAGGTAGATTGGCCTCAGAATTTGCCTATGTTCAGAAATGAGGAAGGTAATGATGCTGCTCTTCATCTCGTGAAATTTCACATTCATGTGCATAAATTAAAAATCAATTTTCTTGAAGACTGTTTGATGAAAATGTTTATGGCTACTCTGGAGGATGAAGCCCGATCTTGGTATGAAAGTTTGCCACCTGCTTCTATTTATTATCTTAAGGATTTTCATTCAATATTCTTTGAAAGGTACAGAGAATCTTGTCCGTCTTTAATGTTAGTGCAAAATTGTTGTGAACACATTAGTAATTTCATTGAAGATCTTGAGAATTGTTATGGGGATAATGAACTGATGGACAGAGAAATCCTGGAAGCATTGTATGAAAATCCGTTAGAGAAACACACAGAAATCTTAAAGGACACTTATCAAAATCAGCAGGTTAAAGATTGCCATATGGCTGAAAATGATGAAAGAGAAAGTTTCGTTTCAGATCTGTCCATAGAAGAAGACAACATGCAGGAAAGTCATGTTTCTATTGCAGATTGTGATAATATCCAGTCAGTTATTTCAGATCTACATTTAGATTTTGATGACCAAGAGCACCTTGTGCTAAATCTCATGAAGGAGAACTCTGTTGTTGAGGTCATCTGGAATGAAGAAGACAGAGAAAACAGAGTTTTGGATCCAAATGTTCTCAGTTCATTAGAACACAGCCTGCATGAGGAGGTAATCCAATCAGCTCATGAAAAACAAGATAAGATCTTTGTTCAAGTAAGTGATAAATCTTCTTTCGATAACTCGGTGATAAATGATAATTTTATTGCCATGTCATATGAAGAAAATTACTGTGTGAGAAAAAGAAAGCAAAAAGCATTATCTCCTTTGTCTGAAGATGAGATAGATCAACTCTTGAAAGGTGATGTTACAGCCCAAGCTAAAGAAGATTTGCAGTGCACACTTGGTCAAGAAAGTGTTGGTGAAACTTCTTCCTCTTTTGAAAATGATGATGGTCTTGTAATTAAATTTATAGATCAGCAAACATATAATATTTCCTTTCATGAAGATGATAAGGCTGTCATGTTTGATAATCTTGAAGATTGTTTTTTTTTAAGAATGACCTAGATCATGAAGTTGAGGAATATGAGCTTGAGAGAGACAATATGCCAAAATTTCTCATGGTCAAGGAACCTACAACTAACACTCAGATGGTAGAGGCACATACCTCTCTGTGCATTCCTATCCCTTAGAAATCAATTGTTCTTTCAGATCATAATGGAGGGAGTACTTGTATTTTTGCAGCTGGATCCCCAGATAAGCCAGCGCTTCAGGATTTTCAAGATCCCTTCAGCATTCTTCTACAAGCATTAGAAAAGATCAATATCGCCTGGTTCATTATCATAAGCTTTGGTTTCAGTGGTTATTTTGATTTGCCTATAGGTTCATCGTTCCGCCTGCTCGAGAAAAGTGAGAGAAGAAATTTGGTATGTAGCCATCTACTGGATTGGTTACATTGGAAAGCTCACTATACATGATTGTATATATTTCATCAATATGAAGGTGGTTGTCATCATGCTTTCAAATCTTGATGAACTGCTGCCTTTTTTCAAAATATTTGTAAATACTTGTTTTCATTAAGTCAGTCACGAGTCATTTAGTCAGTTTGTTTTAGTCATTTCTATTTTAAGAAGTTGAGTCAGTTTAAGTTAAATTTTCAGTCAAATAAATTCAGTCAATAGTCTTGAGTTGTTTTGTCAAATAATGGATTCCATAGCCTAATGGATAAGGCACTGGTATGCTCTCCCAAAGATCTGCCATTCTTAGCACCTCCAAGGAGCTACCATCCCCATTGGAGCCAATGTTAGAGTCGGTCTTTACAGCCCTCCGTCAGAGATCATTTCTCTTATCGCATTTCATTGTTTAGGTGTCTCGTTCCGCTCATTCATCTGCATTCCGTTAGGGGCATGCCATTGACTGATGGAAGGGTGTTATTCTCTCATGTTCCCTCATGCTTGTACCTACTGGTTTAGTCAAAATTCCTCAAAAATCATCAAAGTTCATTTCAAGTCATTTACAGTCATAAATGGTTATTTTTATCATAAAGAGTCATTTAGTTTCTGAGTCTAGGGTTTAGTCTTCTGAAATGTGAAATAATGCCCGTAGGCCATGAGGAGGTTTTTCATATGTTTTCAGTTCAAAATTTTATCATCAAACATATTCGAGGACATTTCTTGTTCAAAATTCTGTTTTGAATAAGAAATTGTCAAATTTTGTTTTTGTAATAAAAATTGTTTTTCCACCATGTTGTACTTCACCATGCGAACTCTGGTCATCCTTTGCCAAGAATAATTGCCAATGTCCCTGCAAGAAATCAACCAATTTCATCATTCAGAAAATAAATGAGGAAACAAAGGACAAAGGTTGTATCAAGTGAAAAGTGCCAAAGGTAAAAAAAAAAATTTACAAACTGGGTTTTGAAAAAGTAAAAATCAAGGCTATCTCTTTTCAAGATATTTCTCAAGGTTTTTATATTCATTTGAAACAAGCTTCATTCAAAAAATCCAAGGGAGAAGTCGAGTTTTGGAGTGAAAGAGAAAATTGTGTTTTAAGAAAGGCCGTGACTGTGAGTTAAGACTGAGCGCGGCACACGGGGCAGAGGCACGACGCATAGGCTGCGTGCGGCGCATTGGGCCAAAATTGACAGTGTTAATTGCCACAGGCGCAACACACCCAAAGGCCGCGGCGCATTGGGCCTGCGCGCGGCGCACAGGGTCGACAGGCCTAAAAAACGTCTTTTTTGTCCCAAAATCAAATCATTTCGGTGCATTTTCCTCCAAGTAAGTTGTGTGCGCTTACCATTTGAGTTTAAATTCTTGTTCGGTGTCATTTGAAGGTAAAATTCAAGAGCTTAATTGGTGAAAGAAAAAACCCTATACTCACATTGAAATCTGCTCCATAGGGTTTGAAAGAGGTGATTAAAATTTGATAATTGGTGCACTCCATTGTCTCTTGTGCTCTCAACACTGTTATCACTATTGTCATACTGTTTTCATATTGTTATCACGATTCCTCCCTCTGTCCCATATCCCTCATGCCCTTTTGATCTTTGTGTGTTAGTCCTCAAACCCTACTACTCACTATCCATTGACTAAATCTAATATCCATAACATTCAAAGGCTAACTTGTGTCTTTGATTTAATTTATATATTCCCATTTCATTGACTCATTCCCATCACTATCACCCATTCCCATCACCTATAAATCCCCAAATTCCTAAATTTCCCAAACAGTGACTATCCTCACACTTATATCTCATTTGACAGTCCTTTTCTCACTATGATACCTCTTCATAGCACCTTATCATATATGTGACACATTTGGCATTAAATCATGCACAAAAATATTTTTCTCACCATATATATATCAGCACACACTCATAGAGTTGCGGCAAATCCGTGAAGACAGTGAATTGGCCCGGAAGAGACCAGGTGACATGACACCGGTTGAGCGAGAGACTTGCCTTACGCATGTTAACATTCATCTGGAAAAGCTCTTGGAGAAGGCCAACAGGGACAAAGACATGCTTAGACATATGAAGAATCACTATTGGGCCCGCACGCACGTTTGCAAATCAAAAATGAAGATCCTGAAAGCAAGGCTGGAAAAAGCACTGAAACGTCGAAAGAGGCCGGATCCACTCCGAATCTTGGCCGAAGATTCCTTGGCTGAGCATGAGACATGATGGGAGACCTTCACTCCAAATTTCATCAAATTTGGAGAAGATTTTGTCATTTTGAAAATTTTGGTTGCAAAACAGGTTTTCCTGCCCGACGCATCGCGCCACCCGACGCGTGCTTATGATTGGGACACCTTCTGGAGGAAAAATTGACATTTTTGGATTTTTCATGATATATTATGTATGATTAGGAATGGCCGAAGCATTTCATCACATTCTGGGCTGCCTAAAGGGCCAAAAACACCATGAAAATCACCTTTCTGCCACTTTTTGCACCAGCCTGAAGTAATTTTGGGAGATTGAAGCTTTGGAGGGGAAAATGAGCTCCAAATTGAACAATTCCACTTGGGTTGGATAGCATATATCCAGGGCTTTCCAACGAGCTATCATGAGATCAATTTGGACTTCGGGAAGTGCTCCAAAAGTAGGTAAAGCAGCGCGGTGCATAGAGCTTTGGAGCGCAGCGCATAGAGGAATTCAGCCTATTTTTCACCTTCCAGCTCAGAAATTCGGTCAGTATTGACTAAGTTTCACCTCTTGATGTAATTTTTTATCTAGCTTGATGTAATTTGGTAACCATGATGTAATTTTGGCATGCATTTACTTGTTCTAGATGATTCATTCACAAAAAAGTGAAAATCAAGTGAATGGATCAGTTTCCTAGCATATAGAGGCAAGTTGTTTGGCTGCCTAGATTTTAGCTCCCTATTTAGAATTGGTTGAAACAGCCCCTAGAAGGATTAGCTCGACCCCTAGAGGCATGGGAAGTGGTTAGGATGGTCTATATGATGTATTTTCTCAATCATTTTCAGAGGGTTGCACTGGTTGGATACTTGGGAAAAGTTTGGCACCTCATTGTACATACATTTTCAGTTTTTTGGCAAAGGAAAGCCTAGAGTTTTGCAGCACTTGTTGGGATCCTTGTGGCTTCTGAGTTTTGATGATTTTTCTTCTCATGTTATTTTAAGTTTCATTAATGTTATATGTATGCTATCCTTCTCTATGCTTCTGAATTAAACAAATGAGTATTCGAGGTAGAATTCATTGATTTGCTGGTGCTCTGCCTTAGACTTTTTTTTAGTTTTATATGTATTCGTCAGTTTGGAGAGGATCCTTGTACTCTCTTGCCCTCTTCAGCTCCTCAACAGTCTTTTCTATCCATTCATTCGATCTTAGACATCAAAGCCATTGCCTACCCTGCCCCAACTTGAATTCTGCAAGATTTGGCCTCATCCCCAAGCCCAAAAATTGTTTTTCCCTTTTTCAACAAAAAACCCCTAAAAATCAAAATCAAACCCTCCTATTTGTTTATCTATCCTAAGATCATTTTTTTTATCGTCATCTCAAGCCCGTTTGAACATTTTTCATTGAGATTGACCCGGAGAGAGCCCTCTCCTGTCCTCGTAGGGCTAGCTACGAGGCTGAGCACGGTTTGGTGTTGTCCTTCTTCTGCCTTATTTCAGACTAAGGTGGATTTGGGAACTAACACTACTGACGGTCGGGACTAATCTACTCATTCCAACTAATTGGAATAATGGTTTCATGGGCTAAATAGCATGGTGGAATGAGCCTCATATTGGGTACCAACCAGGACTTTACATATGTAGGTATATCATTCGACAAACATGCATTGGATTTAATGGGGTACTGGTTTTTTCAGCTAAATTTCTGATCCAGAACTCTCAGAATTGGCCACATTTTACGGGCACCACCAAATTCAAATACATTATGAATGGAATTAATGTTGGGATGTACTAAACACTCCAGGAATCAGTCCAACTTGATCCTCGATCCTCCTTGGAATGAATTATCCCTTAATTAAGCCAATAATTCATACACTATAGGCCATCCCTATTTACTTCTCTATAGATCGTGCTAACATTATCTAGACACACCACTTCTTGGGATCCAACCTCTTTACTTAGTGCATTCATGCCCAATTTTGGTTTCCCCATTGGGAATCATGATATTTATATCTTCCCTGATATTACATTGTAGGACAAAATTCCCAATTTATGGCTAGCGGATTGCTCTTTCCAGTCTCATTATTATGCAAGCCAATTGGTTTGTAGTGGAGCACGGTCACTGTGACCTAGTGAACATTCTCGAGGTAGTATTCACACGGTCTGACAAACTTGTCATATTCTATTCTACGATTTCATATCTCCTTCAGGATGGCTTGTACATGATGGCACGTATTGTGGAATATTTGACATGTTTCGAGGCAAACGTCATTGGAAGGAAGAAATTATCGAGGTTGTGCAGGTTGTTTAATATGGGAATAGGGAAATCAGGAATAGGGTACATGTGGTGTATCGTTCGACCAATATTCCCAAGCCATTCAACTACACAAATGATGCGCATGGAGGGTATGAGCAACATTGGCAGGGAAAAAAGTCCAGGCCACAATAGGATCATGATAAACCACATAGACTTGCTTCTGAAGTTAAGCTACTTAGTTTTGGATACAATGTAATATGGGATCAGGTGGCTAGCCTTCGGAAATGAGCACTCATCGTAACGTAGTATTTTGATCATGAAAATGACCACGACATGCAGGATTGGGTTGGTGGATAGTGGACACACCTCCTTAGATATCTGCAAAAGGTTTGTTTCCTAATGAACGACTGGTACAACATCAATTTCATGTCTCAGAAGGATGTCACCTATGTCTTGAACATTCCATGGGCTTGCGGTTGATGCTTCTCTCACTAAACACCTTGTATATTAGTTTCAACTCGAATCGTGAGATTCCTAGAAAACATATTTTATGAGATAAGTTAACCCACCTCCCACTGGAATTTTGGACAAGAGACGTCATGGCATTGATTGGTAATTCCATCTATTGTTTCATATACACAGACCCAAAATTCTTGGGTCAGCGAGACAAACGTATTGCGTAGATTCTAGTTGAGACTGGTTTCACAAGTGCACTTCTAGCAGAAATTGATCTCGCATGGGAATATGTTGTCCATCGGTAGTGGTTGGACTCTTAGTGTGTCCCATTATATTTCCTTCTATTTCATCATACAAGACACCTCCTCAATATTTTCCAAGATCATTTTGGACAACAGGGTCATCGTCAATCTCATCAAGAGAGGCGAAACACTCTGTCACCAATTTCAGCACCATAATATTCTCCAAATTCACCGAGACCTGCACGTGAGGTTTCCTCCCACCTCCACCCCCCACCCCCCATGTCAATCTCCTCACCTAGTGGAGCATTATCCGTAACATACATCTCCCGCATTGCATTGCACCTCGTCACTGAATCAAATCTCTATATCATCTACTAGTGGTGATTTACATGAATCAATTTAGGTGGTGTGGAATTCACATGCTATCATGGATCCTCTTTTTCGATCCTATTCCCTTTCCTCCTCTCCCATTTCTCCCAACGATGCCTAATTATCGACTCCCCCGACCCAATCAACTTTGAATTCCCTGACCCGACTCACTGAGCCATTGTCCCACCAAAATTTGGTGGGTAGAGACGTGGTTTTTGTTATCCAAAACCATAAAATTTATTTCTCTTTTTTTCCATTCACAAGATGCTGACCCTATCCCCTCCCATACCCATCTTCCCTCTATTAGCAAAAATTCCACGACTCGCCGAAAGGGTGGTTGTAATGGTCGGGGTAAACAATGGTTGGCTTCCTCATCCCTCGAATTGGAGAATATATGTGAGATTACCATAAAAAATATGTACAATCAGGTTCTTAGAGAACTCTCACTTGATAAGGTGTTCCCATGATGAATTGTATCTCCATCAATCGACGTGGCTTGGGGGACCACTCAAAATTTTTATCGCTAAAAAATTTCCTTACCTCATGTTTCCATTTCTTAGTTCTCTGTGAGGAAACCATGACTTGTTCTGAATAGATTTACTCATTCTTTTGTGACATGTTCCCACATTGGAAAAATTTTACAATGGACTCGCTCGGATTATCAAGCGGCCTTCTGGCACTTTGGGATCGACTTCTTGCAAATTTCAAGGCCTAGAAATTATTTTGTTGGGATTTTATTGTCTGGATATGATCGTGGACTCTTCGAGCACATATAATTCCTCAAGCTATATTCTCCTTATTCAGACTGACTTAGTTTGTCACGTCGCATGGCAGACTATGAAATTCTAAAAAATAGATATATGTTTTTTGAGAGGATTATAATGCCACCATATCTGATTAGGAACCTGGGTACAAATGAGTCATAACAATCCCATGGGGGAATAAATCAATGATATTTTCTGTATTAATTACCTTTGCGATACCTTCCCATCCAAACTATGCCTTACTTGGTATGATGGACGCTCCGATGTGGGCTATATTGCAAAAAGTCTTTCCAAGTTCATGCTCCTTGAGAATCTCCTGGAGCTCATAGGAACTATTACACCATGGGTGGCAGATGTGCTAATCTCCGACCACCACCCTATAGTCATGAATTGCTAGGTGGAAAAATCTAACACGAGGATACCCTTCAAGTTTAAAGGTCCTGGCTAGTGGACCTACATTTTAATTGGTGCTGGGACATTGGAATACTTTGGCACGGGGGTTACCACTTCTCCTATGGCACACATGATGGTTACACTAAAACAACTGAAAATAAAAGTAAGGACATGGGAGAGGGAAAAAAAACGTCTTATAAAGGAAATTTTCGGTATTATATAGGAGATCCAGGAGGAAATCCATTTACTCGATGAATAAGAAAATCCGAATGAATTATGGGACAAAATTAAAAAGCTAGAGGGAAGGAAGAGACATATTCTACAGATAGAGGAACAAACATGGTGACGAAAGAGCCATGAAATTTGGCTACAGGATGGTGACCAAAACAATAAATATTTTCACAATTTTGCCAACTAGAAATGTAAAAGAAACAATATCTTGAAGATTAGAACTGCACTAGGTCATTCGTTACATTCCACGGCAGATATCCAAGTAGAGGGTCTTCGACATTTTTATTCGTTATTTTGAAAGTGTTCGGGGGATCATATTGATGATAAGTTATGGGCAATGGAGGATCTCCCCATCATGTTTAATGTTGCATAAAATAACACTATCTATAGGGTGGTGTCATTGGACATGGTGTTTAAGGTATTAAAATATTTCGTGCCAGAAAAAAGTTCGGTGTCAGACAACTGGACAATGGAATTTTTCATACATTTTTATGACATCCTCGCACATGAATTGACTATGATGGTGCAGAAGTCATGTGTGTGTGGCTATATATTTGGTGCTATAAACTATACATTTATCACACTTATTCCAAAAGGGTCAACTCCAATCTCCTTTTTGTAATATCATCCCATATCACTATGTAATATTACATATAAACTCATATAAAAGATTACTATGGAAAGAATTAAGTCTGTTTTCTCCTGCCACATATCCAAGGATTAATTCAGATTTCTCCATAATAGGTTGATCCACGATGCCATGGCCATATCGCAAGAGACCGCACATACTATACAAACTCGGAAAATCGAGGCACTCACGATGAATATTGACTCTTCAAGGCATACGACTGTGTTTATTGGGAGTTCCTATGACTCATCCTTATAAAAATTGGCTTATACATACAAATCATTGAATGGATTATGTGATGTGTTAACTCGGTGCACATTTTTTTTATTATAAAAGGGCTCCCATCAATTTTTTTCATGGCCAAGCGGGGTCTATGATAGGCCTACTCATTATCCCTCCCCCCTCTGCTATTCACTTTGGTGATGGACAACCTTAGCATAAAGTTCCATGGTGTTATTAAGGCGAGTCAATTTTGTGGCATCAAGGCCAGGGGGTTGGTGGTGACCTCTCATAATATATTTGTGGTGGCATCATGATATTTGGGCATCTATACATTAGACAATGGCGAAACCTTCATGAAATCGTTCTCAAATTTGCAAATGCATCGGTTATGCTGGAAAATGAGCATAAATCTTCGATCTTATTCTCTACAAGTGAAAAGGAGGACATAGAAAAAATTCCAGATTATTCAATTTTAAGTTATGCTATATATCGAAGGGATTTATATAGCAGGGCTAGCCTGCAATACCCAGAATCTCTAAACACCATGCATTAAACATGTATCTCAGTAAATGCCAAAATAAAATCCTTAATCACTCGCAAATTCACACTTTACCATTTGCATGCGGAAGCTTTTCAAAATATGGTTTAAAAACATTGTATAAAAGAATCATTTCATTGGGATCAATAACCATTACATAAGCGGAAGCTTCTACAAACATGTGACTCAAAATCATTCAACATATATACTCCTTCAAAAGTCTTAAGAAAAGACTTTAATTAAAACCCCATTTATTTAAATTCTTCACCAAAGCTCAACTCAGAAATTCCCATATGACGTGCGCCCGTGCCTTTTCATTATCACCCATATCCAATGTATGCAATTGAGCCATTACTAATTAATGTGAACAATAGAACCAGCGGTCAAATTCTCCTTCAACATCCATTTATTTCCCAACATTCACATATGGGTTTTAATGCCGGATTCCCAAATAAAAATTCCATAAACAAATGCGTCCATGTGTTATAAACTGAATCTGGCAATTTAATACCACCATATATCGATTTCATGCATTACAATTTCATGCAAACACCGTCATACCTTACTCCGTTCGAACTCCTGCAATATGTCAACTCCTGGACTGCGCCTTCAATTTCTAGCAGATCACCTTGTCAATCTTTTCGGTCCTCTCTCAAACTGCAACATGCAACTTGAATTTTCAATCATCAGCAAACAACCAGATATTATAATTTAGAACATGGCGATTAGCTTACCTTCTATTCTGCTTCCCATTTCCACGGTTCCACTCTTCAGCTCCTTACTAACGCACCTTACTTCTGCAATAAACCAGTTCACATTAATCATTCCAGCATCGATTTGTGAACTTTGTTCTTGTGCCTTCCAACGAATTCGATTTGTCAGAATCGATCTGCCAATAGATAATCGATGTCCTTCCTTTCTAGATTGACATTGAATTCATAAAAATTCGTAAAAACTGTTTAATCCAATCAAAGGAGATATCGCTTAATCAAATCTGCGCCCTTTTCATGTATACAGTCATTCAAATTCATTTAAAACACTATGCAATAATGAAATCGACTTCTTACAAGCCGATATAAAATATCAATTTACTTGATACTCGATTCAGCTCTCCACAAGACTGATCGATACCTTTACCCTGCAATGTTCCACCTTTACACTGCACGAACTCAACTAGATGAAAAAAACCGATTCCAGCAACAATGTTCAACTGTAGCAATCCGGCAAGTATAGCAACTCCAGAAAACCCACTACTTCTGGGCATATTAGAGCTGGCTTCAACGCATTAAACTAATAGTGATTTATGATAAATTCATGTCGATTTCACTCCAGTCAATTCCTCTGGTTTCATAGGGCTTTAACACCACTTACATTTATAACAACCCAAACCCAAAGGAACAACGCTGTGTTCTCTGGATTCACCACCAAAATCATCGACCCAATACATTTGAAATTAACCATTCACGTCAAGATTCGATGCCTCCTACGTTCAACAATTATACTCATGATTCTGCATCGGTTTTGTAACATAAAAATCGACATGGATTTACAAAATCGGATCCTCAATCTCCATAGGATAGCGATTGTTTTGACAAAGATTTTATAGATGGCCAAGTAGAATCTAAGGAAACAACGATGTTTTAAACTGGTTTCTTTAAAAACTGCGCCGGATTCAAAAGTATTCGAATTAAACTTCATTCCTGGAACATTAACCCCTGTGTTTTAAAGATTCCTGACTTGCAGGATTGTAAATTCAGCACTTTGGGCAAAATTAAATTGACTGTGTTTCTTCTATACAATTGTAAACGGTCAATTCGTTGTGGGGAACTTTATACACAAAAATCGAACCTTTAAAATTGTTCCTTCATCTTCTATGAACTCATCAACAGATCAATGTTTATAGACTGTTATGAGATTGAAACCTTAGCGCATTCACATTCATTTAGTTTTGTATTGTGTTTTTTTACAAAATTGGCATCGATTATTCAAATCGAACTGTCAATCCCATACAAAATTTGATTCATTCAATTGTCTTTGAATTCATAAACACATCCAATTCAAATGCGCATAATTCAACTCCCAGTTTCAGAATCTAACAAGAAACAACCAATATATATAATCCCAATCAACCAATATATATAATTTGAAACAAATAAAATTGCTTACAAACTCTTGATTTGGCCAGATATTCGAGATCTATGGCCCTTTACAATCGCCTGAAGGCTCTCAAGTAGAAACCCTCTCACTACTCACAACTCTTCAACTATTCAAGTGTATTTTCCTCTCAAAAACCACTCATATTTATACATAGATAATGCATTTAATTCACTCAAAATATCTCTCCACCTAATCCTCAACTAATCTATATTTTAGGTGTGGACTCAACAAAGTCCCATACATAGAATTCCTAATCCCAAATTTTTCTCCTCATCTATTTCTCTCATATCCTTTTAATTAATAAAAGAATATTTACATAATCCTCACTTTTCATAATTATCTCCTATTTTATTAAAAATAACAATTTAATTAATAAAATATTAAAAATGTCACACCCCCCTTTTCTAACATATTTACAAATGAAAAAAATGGTCTTGATGTATTTTGCATGGAACTCAAAAAGATTGAAAATTAATCATGATCGCACAATCTGTGTTTGAATCTGTAGGATACATATTTTGTGTTTTATAAATTTCCACTTATCGTTATACCATCTTGTTGTTCTTCTCCACATGTCTCCACTTTGCGAGTGCCTTGTGACTAGGCTTTCACAATCTTCTGTTGTCTTTCTTTTTCTGCTTCTCCTTTGTTTTACTGCTGCTGGCCTCTTCCGAGATATTTTCATCATCATCCACCTCATCAGTTCAATTTCTCTGTCTAATAGATTTTCTCCAGCATCTGCAATAAAACCTGTACTCACAAAACAATTGTTAAAACAAAAAACATAAGGCTTCAGTGCCCTTTCTGCTGCTGCTGCTGGCAACATTTTAGTATCCTGCTCTGAAATATCCTTGTTCATCAGCACATCAGTATGTTGATTCTCTTTGCCCAAAGAATTCTCTGAAGAACTCTCAAGACTGTCAACCAGTCTTTCCTTCACACCATCTGTCTCCAAGATGTCTTTATGCTCTCGTTCACTGTACTGAACTCTTTCGTCTGCTGCAATCTCTCTATCATACTCTGAATTTATCAATAAGTATTCCAACAATGCAATTTCTCTGTAGCATTGCTGAAGCATATCATCATCACCTGCATTCATACATAAAATTTCAGTTTGCATATCAAAATGTTCAAAATTATCAATTGTTACTTCCCCTATCTGCGATTCAGACTGATTCTCTTCTTCAGCATCCACAAGAATTTTCTCCTGTACTGTAATAGAAAAAGCATCACTGCTTTCTTTTTCAGAGTACTTATCATTTTCTGCTTCCTTTGTCTTCATTTCCTCCTGAGATCTTGCTATCTCAGCATCGATCTGAACAGTCTTCAGATTCAACTCTTCTTGAACAAACTCTAAAGCTTTCTCATCTCCCTGTACTGTACCTGCAAACATACACAACTCATTAGTTTTAAAACTACAAGACTTTTCAGTCTTGACTACTCCCTCCAGCACTTCCCTTTGAACAAATCTGCATGTGGAATCTTCAAATTCCATCTCTAGCTCAAGAACTCTAAGTCCTTTCTTCAATAAGGCAATCACACTTTACCTCAACTTCGCCTGCAATGGTTGCCAAATCACTCTCTTTCCCTTTAGTGGAAAGATCCATCCTCCTTTTTTATTTTCCTGCTCTTGCAGCCATTCCTCTAGTACCTGCAATTGTACCTTCATTACTGCAATTTCTTTTTCTCGGGCTTCATCAATCATCTCACCTCTGTGGAATTCTTCTGAACCTCTTTTCTGATCCTCCATGATCATATTCTCCATGAGTTTCTCATTCACCATGAGTTGCACTAGCCTCTACAATAGTAAGCTCTCCTGTCCTGCCGCCACTTACCTCACCAAGCTCTCCTCACTCAGTCTTTTGGTAAGTACTGGTTCACTACCTCTGGAACCTCTTTAGCACTCTCCTCTGCTCTCTCTCTAGGCTATCTCTTCAACTCACTTCCTCTTCTTCAGGACACTGCAATTTTCCTCCCTATCCATCCTTTAGCTGAATGTCAGGTTCACTGCCATCATCTTGTCTGCAACCATAAACTTCAATCATAAATTTCAAATCAGAAAATCATATCACCTTTAAGATCTTGCATGATCTTGTCCTCCTTTCACTTCTTCCATCCTGTTCACTGCGATTGTGTAGCTTGCATAACAGATTAAAACACATTCAAATAAAGCACTTCAGTTCTCAACAGAACTTTCCTGTCCTCATTCAGAAAACCAACATCTTCAACAGAGCATTCCATCTCTGATACCAAAAATGATGCAGGGCTAGCCTGCAATACCCAGAATCTCTAAACACCATGCATTAAACATGCATCTCAGTAAATGCCCAAATCAAATCCTTAATCACTGGAAAATTCACACTTTACCATTTGCATGTGGAAGCTTTTCAACATATGGTTTAAAAACATTGTATAAAAGAATTATTTCATTGGGATAAATAACCATTACATAAGTGGAAGCTTCTACAAACATGTGACTCAAAATCATTCAACATATATACTCCTTCAAAAGTCTTAAGAAAAGACTTTAATTAAAACCCCATTTATTTAAATTCTTCACCAAAGCTCAACTCAGAAATTCCCATATGATGTGCGCCCTTGCCTTTTCATTATCACCCATATCCAATGTATGCAATTGAGCCATTACTAATTAATGTGAACAATAGAACCAGCGGTCAAATTCTCCTTCAACATCCATTTATTTCCCAACATTCACATATGGTTTTTAATGCCGGATTCCCAAATAAAAATTCCATAAACAAATGCGCCCATGTGTTATAAACTGAATCTGGAAATTTAATACCACCATATATCGATTTCATGCATTACAATTTCATGCAAACACCATCATACCTTACTCCGTTCGAACTCCTGCAATATGTCAACTCCTGGACCGTGCCTTCAATTTCTAGCAGATCACCTTGTCAATCTTTTCGGTCCTCTCTCAAACTGCAACGCGCAACTTGAATTTGCAATCATCAGCAAATAACCATATATTAGAATTTAGAACCTGGCAATTAGCTTACCTTCTATTCTGCTTGCCATTTCCACGGTTCCGCTCTTCAGCTCCTTGCTAACGCACCTTACTTCTACAATAAACCAGTTCACATTAATCATTCCAGCATCGATTTGTGAACTCTGTTCTTGCGCCTTCCAACGAATTCGATTTTTCAGAATCGATCTGCCAATAGATAATCGACGTCCTTCCTTTCCAGATTGACATTGAATTCATAAAAATTCATAAAAAATGTTTAATCCAATCAAAGGAGATAGCACTTAATCAACTCTGCACCCTTTTCATGTATACAATCATTCAGATTCATTTAAAACACTATGCAATAATGAAATCGACTTCTTACAAGCTGATATAAAATATCAATTTACTTGATACTCGATTCAGCTCTCCACAAGAATGATCAATCCCTTTACCCTGCAATGTTCCACCTTTACACTGCACGAACTCAACCATATGAAAAAAACCGATTCCAGCAACAATGTTCAACTGTAGCAATCCGGCAAGTATAGCAACTCCAGAAAACCCACTACTTCTAGGCATATTAAAGCTGGCTTCAATGTATTAAACTAATAGTGATTTCTGCAATCAATTCACTATCGATTTCCGCAATCAATTCACTACCGATTTCCGCAGGCTTTTAACACCACTTACATTTATAACAACCCAAACCCAAAGGAACAGCGCTGTGTTCTCTGGATTCACCACCAAAATCATCGACCCAATACATTTGAAATTAACCATTCACGTCAAGATTTGATGCCTCCTACGTTCAACAATTATACTCATGATTCTGCATCGGTTTTGTAACATAAAAATCGACATAGACTTACAAAATCGGATCCCCTCCAATCTCACACAGCGATTGTTTTGACAGAGATTTATATAGATGGCCAAAATGAAATCTAAGAGCAACAGTCTTATAAAATAGTTCAACACAAAAACTCGCGGATTCAAAAGTATTGAATTAAAACCATTCCACAGAGGTTAACGCCCCTATATTCAAAGATTCATGACTTACCAGATTGTAATTCTTTTTGCGAGGCCAAGAATAAATTGACTACGTTTCTTCTATACAATTATAACCGGGCAATTCGCTGTAGGAAACTTTATACACAAAATCGAACCTTTAAAACTGTTCCTCCATCTGCTGTGAACTCATCAACTGATAAATTTTTATGGACTGTTATGATATTGAAACCTTAGCGCATTCACATTCATCGGTTTTGTATTGTGTTACAAAATCGGCATTGATTATTCAAATCGAACATTCAAACCCATACAAAATTCGAGTCTTTCAACTGTCTTTGAATTCAATAACACATCCAATTCAAATGCGCACAATTCATTCCCAGCTTCATAATTTAACAAGAAACAACCAATATATATAATCTGAAATAAACCGAAATTACTTACAAACTCCTGATTTGGCCAGATATTCGAGATCTATGGCCCTTTACAACCTGCCCGAAGGCTTCCAAGGAGAAACCCTTGCTCCCTTCTCACACTCTCACTCTCTCTGCAACTATTCAATTGTATTTTCCTCTCAAAACCACTCATATTTATACATAGATAATGCATTTAATTCACTCAAAATATCTCTCCATCTAATCCTCAACTAAATCTATATTTTAGGTGTGGACTCAACAAAGTCCCATACATAGAATTCCTAATCCCAAATTTTGCTCCTCATCTATTTCTCTCATATCCTTTTAATTAATAAAAGAATATTTACATAATCCTCACTTTTCATAATTATCTCCTATTTTATTAAAAATAAAAATTTAATTAATAAAATAATAAAAATGTCACACCCCCTTTTATTACATATTTACAAATGAAAAATACCCTTGATGCTCCTGCAT
>CM076576.1:723609806-723657766 GCA_034641835.2 Pinus albicaulis
CCGCAGGAGGGAATGATCTGGGTAGGATGTATACTACTCACACGCCGACAGTGAGGTGGATTGTGGGAGCTACCGGAGGTGTAGCTTGTGCTCAGGCCGTGAAATTAACCATAGGCATGGATGGTGCCATCCGGTTTATCGGCGGGAAAGATGAATTCAGGGGTGGACATGGCTTCGATGATGTCATCATCGTAATAGAAGATTGAGTGACTAGAGGAAGGGAGACCACATGATGCGGCGAATCTACCTGATTCATCATCATGAGAATAAAGGTTCACATGGGCATCGTCATGGGGGGTGATGGAAGAACAAGCAGATAACGGATCCACTGATGTTGAGCCCAGGGTGATCACTAAAGATAGGTCGAGAAAAATGGAAGGGGAAGTCTCAGAGGGAGCTTCCACTGTGGATCTCATGAATGATGATAGGTATTGGACAGTGGCCAAAGACTCTGTCATTTCAACATCCATAGGGGGAATGTCTATGGGAGTCAATGTGTCCTCTCATTCTGCTGAAGCAAAACACGCAAATAAGTGAGCGGTGGACTCATTGCGCTTGGCCTCGAATTGGCGAACTGCTGCTAGATAGGTTCGGAAGTCCTCAAGGCGGGGGAAAAGGTGGGTATAATGGCCATGGAGATCACACAAAGCACAGGGATCGTTGGTGTGAATAGTCTTGGGGTTCCTAGCTACAGTCGAGGAAGGAACAGAGATTTCTAGGACCATAGACTCAGGGAACGCGACATTAACCATGGGCGTGAGATGAGGCAACTCCGGACAAATATGGGTTGCATGACTGACAACATCACAAAAAGCACACTCGATGGTATGCTTTGGAGGCCGAGGAGGGGCAAGGTTTGTTGGGGTGGCCTTGTCTTTGGTTTCCTTCTTGTTGGATTTTCCCCCGTTATGCGAAGCTGTTGCAACAGGGGGAGGTTCCTGTTGAGGTGACTGAGGCACTGTAGTAGCATGAGAATTCATAGGGACTGGTTGAACCAGGGTCAAGGCAAGATAATTTTTGGGTTGACCAGGCGGGGTAGTAGCTGGGGGATCAAGGTACTAGACGAGAATACCTAGGGTCAAGTTAGGAAGAGAAAGGGTACCCATGACAGGTACCGAATACACTCCAGGAGGGGGAGCTAGGAACGATATCTGACCAAAGCGGTAATGGCTAACCGGGATGGCTCCAAGATGGCTAAGGCCTGGAGGAACTGTTCTAGGAGGGTAGATGAGCTCATGAACACCAGCTGTAGGTAAAGGGCTAGGAGGAGGAGGTATATAAGGCTAAATCGAAGGGCTAGGAGTAGGCTATGCAGGGCAAGGAGGCTGCTGACTAGCCGAAGCAGGCCGCTTGAGGGCAGCTCGAGACAATTGCATCATGCAAACATTCGATGCATTGGGATTGGAGATAGGAGGAGGAAGACCAGGGAATTTACCAAGAAATGAGGAGTCTTTGTAGACTACAGGTGATACACTGGTCAAAGGATCAACGGTTTGTTTATTGGCCATTGAAGAGATGATGGAGTCAGGGGAGGTCTGAGACTTCGGTTCATAATATGTCAATTGGTCAATGGTGACTATCTTTCCGTTATGAGGGAAGTACATCTTGTGGTGAACCACAGATGGGACAACAGACATCGCATAAGTGTAGCTACAACCCAATAGAATGTTGTAATCTAAGGGGGCATCTATGACTTATACATCAATGCAAACAGTCTTGCCTGCAAGAGTAATAGGACAATTGTAGACTAAGCCAATGGGATGGGAGGCATGGCCATCCCATGCTCGTATAGTGATCATGGAAGGGCCAATTCCGGTGATCCAAGTTGCTTCCAAGCTGAAGCAGACATCACATAGGTGGATGCCCCCTTCTCAATAATGCATCGGGAAACGTTAGCGTTCTAGATCTTGACTGGGATTTGGAAGGCGAAGGAAGCAGGGAGAGAAGGATGTTCTGACCAGTCAACATAAAAGACAATCAATCGATCATCGGAAGGATCTACAACACCTTTGGAAGATAGTAAATATTTTCGTTGTGAAGGGCACGATTGGAGGAGTTCCACCATTGAAATGGTGGCAGGAGATTGCGCCAAATCATCTACTATGCTATACGAATGGGAAAATTTTCTAGAAGCAGCATTTTGGCATAGTTGTCCCTTAGGGATCTTGGTATGAACCTCTGCCTTAGCGTGAGGGATCTACAAGGTACCATTAGGTGTCGAAAGAGGCTCTGTAGAGACTGAAGGAGGCAGCTCAGGGACAGACGTAGCGGGAGGCTTTTTGTACTGACGGGACCAAGTCTCAATATTGAAATCTACGGTTATAGGTTGATCAGAATTCATCATGAGAATATGGTAATCGGGGTTACCAGATGGAAGAGGTTGAGTGGCCACCTCACCTTCAGGTGGTTGGGTAGCCACAAATCCTTGCTGAGGGAAAGGATTAGTAAACACAGCCGGCTGACTAGGCGCAACACTAGGAGGGATGGAAGGGAAGGCTTGATGTCCTCACAATGTTGCGTGAGACTCCCACATCTTCTTCATCTGTGGTAAAAGAGGGAAATCATGCATGTAATGACCATAAACACCACAAAAAGAACACGGCTTGTTCATGCGAACAGGCCTGTCCTGCTTGAGCTGAGTGCCCTATTGTTGGTTAGTAGTGTTAGGAGCATAATTATACGGATTAGGTCCAGGATTACCGGGAGCAGATTGATTTTGAGTGCCTTTCCTCTTCCTTTTGGAGGGAGGATGATTAGTTGCACCTTGCTGTGTATAGACCTACCCTTGAGGGGGTGGTGGCTGTTGTTGTGGGGGTTGAGAAGGCAAGGGAGGAGGAGGTGCTAATGTTGGAGAAGCTGGAGCACCAAGCTGTGGATACGGATAATAAGGAGGTTGGGTAACAGTGTGGTAAACAGGAGGTTGGGAAAAAATGGGAGGCATGCCGTATCCTGGATACATGCTATCGAGAGGGGGAAAAGTGCAGGAGGTTCTGGCCCCCCCGTGAGGAAAACCATAGCCCATGGGAGGCAAAGAAGATGGATGAGAGAGAGCTCCAATGATACCGTCAGTGGCATGAGATTCCCCTGGTGCATTGGCACCATCGGGTCTAGGAAGATCAGGTAGAATGTTATAAACATAACCCGACTGAGTGTAGATCAGGTCATATTTTAACGCAATTTGGAGAGCGACTTCTTTTGTTTGAGGGAAATGCGATGTGACATCTTTGTCGATAGGGGGCAAGAGATATCTAAGGAACCATTCCATGTAGACACGGTCTTCGAAGGTAGGGGCTCGACATAGGCTCTTTCTTCTCCACCATTCTTGGACATGATCAGATAGGCGGGTCGAGACGACCGATGGAAATAAGTCAAAATAGGGCAAAAGATGGCTACCAAATATCTTCATGATATGCAATTATTTTATCAAGATAAATTCTCGCAAAAATCTAGTCGTATGCATCAAAAGATATTACTGTAAATAAACAAGATTTTCTCCATGCATCCAATAGACAAGACAAGAATATGTTGAATGAATTTTATATTAAGGGCACCTGGGAGAAAAACATAGAAGGATGTTACCAGTTCTCCTCAATGGGATGGGTTCTTGTAAGTCCTCAGCACTTCAGATCTAAAATTCCTCTCTCTTGATGGTGTGGAAAACCCAGACAAAAATGGAACTCAAAGGGAGCTCACAAGAAAAAGGATAGAAAAATATGACAATGATGGTGGATCAAAGTTAGACCAAAAGTATAGATCCAGAGTGATCTTAGGCAACAAAAGGTGATGAATGAATGGAAAAAACCTTCTATTTATAACAAAATATTGAGTTAGTCTAGATATTGGTGCATAATTAAAATATTATTAACCAAATCAAGATCCAACTTTTATGGAATATTTTATTATATTTGTTGGAGGGAAAAATAATTTGACTTGGGTCAAATCCATTTATTTGTAAATAATAAATAAATAAATGATTTATTTATTATTTTAAGGATGTGGTTGAGTAATAATCAAATAAATAATGATTTATTTAATTATTTGTGAGTGATTTAGTCAAATTTAATAAGGAATATTATTTAAATAAGGTTTAAATAATTATTCCTAGAAAATAATAAGATAAATAATAATTTATCTAATTAATTTTCCTGTTTTGGGTTAAATATGACCAGGAATATTAATTAAACTACTGTTTAACTAATTATTCCTTGAGGAAAATCAAACAAATGTGGTTTTATTTAATATTTCCTCATGGGGTTTCCTATTTAGACCATAAACAACTTAATAAATGTGTTTTACTAAATTATTTTTCATAGTGAAAGCAATTTTACTTAGGGTAAAATTGGTCTTACATGGTGTACTTAGGTCCATCTAATAGTAACAAGTTAGATGACCAAAAAATGGTGTAACACCATCAGAAATTACATCAGCTGATATAGTGAAATTAACCCCTGCAATCATTACCTTGTCCTTTTTGAGCTGAGTGGAAAACAATTTAGTCAATGTGGCATGGTATTTGACTTTCTCTACTTGTTCAAAAAAAGGAAGACATCCTACCCTTTGAAAACACTACTTGTATTGTCATGAATGTATCACTTGATGAGTGGTTAAGGGATCATATCTTATCAGATGGCCTTCCTTATTGTAAGTCTTCTTCTCCTCCATTTGATTATTTGCAAGGGAAAAACCCTAATGGGACAAAAAAATGGAAGGGAGTGAAGGAATAGGATTAATGGGTTAGGGAAGGGAGATGGGAGTAGGAAAATTCATGGGGTAGAAAAGGGTCTTAGGAAACTTTATGAAGTGGAATGGAGTGAAATGCTTATGGGAATTGAGCTAGGGAATTTTTAAATAGTCCTATCGAGGAAAACTGCCAAAATTTTCACTATTAGGCTAGGGTTTAGGTTTTGGGGCTTAGGAAATGGGAGGGATATGGGAGATGGTTTTGGGTGTGAGGGAGGGTAAAAATAATTTTGGATAATGTTTTTTTCTTGAAATTTTTTGAAAAGATGGGCCAGCCACTAAAACACAGCGTAGGGGCCAATGGAGGGTTTTCACTCTAAATCAATGAAATTGAGCTACAAGGAGGGGTTACATGAGTTGTAACATACTTTTCCACTGATGCTAGACATGTTGATAGCATTCAGAAACCTTGACAAGTTGATTTGATTCCTTTGAGAGAGAAAACATAGTGTATCGAAGAAAGTGCAATGTGTAGCTAAGAAAGCACAACTTAGTTGCTTTGGCATCAAATTTTGGATTGTCTTTGACATGAATTTATGGAATTTTTCTTGGTAAGTGAGAGATAGCTCTTCTTCAATGAGGTGAATGAGAAAATGAGCTTGGATTGGCCTGTTATAGCTTATGGTGGTCACTTTTCTTCATAGTAGTGGGATGGCCCACTACATGTCTTTTCACATTTCTTTGAAACTTGTAGATTCGAAACTTTCTATGCTGATTTTAGGAACATTAGGAACTTATTACATATTTGAAACACAAATTGCAATTTGAAACCAAAATTCATTTAAAAAATGTGCCTATTACCACTCCCTCTTTATTGGATTTTATGCATGGAATGACCGATTTCGGATGACTGAAACCCTAATGACCTAATGGAGACACTGAAATGAATGAAATCATGATGATTTTGACTGTAGTGATGATTCTTATATTTCAATGATGCTACACTCAACTGAGTGATGACAAATACCGGCATGTAAAATTTTTGAAAGGAGTGGAAATGGCCCTAGACACACTATCTAATGACTAAATATTTATTTGAAAACCTAATGAAATGACAAAAAATTGACTTTCAGAACCTAACAAGACATGATAAGAGCATGTTTTATCACTGGTGATAGGTTGAATAGATTTACACTAACATTAACTCCAGTTGGGGATGGAAGCTCCTTGGAGTTGTCAAGAACATCATAGACCAATTAGCCTTACCATTGGGCATGAAGTAAAAATAAAAAGACGAGACTAAATAATAATAACTGACTCAAAACTAAACTGAATTGACTTTTACTGAACTTAGAAATGAACAAAAAATCAAGGGAGATTTATGGGCTTCACTTTGGGCTCCATGCTCCGATGACTCTCTCCTTCACACTTTGACAGAAAAATTAAACTGATATGTACAATGAGATTAAGAAACTTCAGAAATCTGCTCAGAAAAGGTAGTGCTTAAGAAGCCTACCATTGACTAGTCCTCCTATACAATCTTCTCCATTCATTTCCTCCAATATATAATCATTTTGACCTATTGAAGCTAAAATATTGTATGGTCCCTTCCATAAGTTATCAAATTTACCGTGTTTCCCTTTCTCTTAATTTCTAGGATCCCAATGGAGGACCACATCACCAATTTTGAAATCATCTATATTTGTCTTAAGGTCATATACCTTCTTAATTCTCTCTTGAAGCTTAGATGTATTTTGAAACCCCTCATCCCTGGTTTGTTGCAGATGAATCATATGATTGATTTGGAATTGGACATCATTCGTTTCACTACCTGCTTCGTGTAATAATTTCATAATTGGGACTGCAATTGATGTAGGGAAAATTGTGTCGAATCCATATACCAATTGGAAAGGGGACATACCTATTGACTTTTTTCTACTCACTCTTCCCACCCACAAGGAATTGATAATTTTTTTATGACAGTTTTTCTTGTTTTCCTCCAACGTCTTCTTTATAATGTTGACCAAATATTTGTTTGAATATTCGGCCAATCCATTACCTTGTGTATAATATGCATTCAAGAGACCCAATTTGATGTTGTATTTGTCGCCAAACTCAACCATTTTCTTGGACTTGAATGTAGTCACATTATCTACAATTATTTTGTGGGAAAACCAAATCAAGAAAAAATATTAGTTTCCAAAAAACGAATAATCACTAAATCAATAGCTTGCCTTGTTTTTATTACTTCAATCCATTTGGTGAAGTAGCCGGTAGCTTTGTAGATACAATTATGTTGGGTGGAAGATGCAGGGTAGATTTCTCCAAGGCCACATTGCCGAAATGGCGCTTACATAGATATGGGCTACAAATATAGTAGGATAAAATTCCTCTTACCTTGAAATATCTGGCATTCGTGACAACTCATCACAGTTTTATAGAAATCATCAAAGAGAGAAGGCCAATAATAACCATCCCTCAACACTTTATTTGCCATATTTTTCCAAAACAAATGACCTCAATAGTCTCCCTTGTGGAAATCACTCATTACCTCCATGGCTTCAATTTCTACCAGAAAATTTAACAAGACACCTCCCAGGTATTTCCAATAAAGAGTGTTGTCTAAAATGCAGTACTTGGAAGCTTTTAACGTTAATGATATACCCTTGATTTTAGACATATCTAGGGGAGGATTAAGATTCTGAAGAATGCAAATGATGTTGTCATAAGAAGGATATGTGAGAAAATTTTTTGATACATGTATGAGTGAGTCATCATCTTCTTCTTCGGACAAAACTGAAATGAGATTGATGTCAAGTTCATGTAAATTGGATTCAGCCATCAATTTTGCTAATCCCTATTCATTTATCATCTTTGTAGGCTTGATATCAAGATCATACTCTATCATAGCTACTATCCAATTTCCTCTTCTGCCTTCCTGGTCAGTTTGCATTAGGACATCCTTCACTGTTGCATTAGGAACATAGGCTAGAATGTGTGAATGAAGGATATACAATCGAAAGTCCTTGAATGCCTTTACTAGGGCTAAGGATTTCTTCTCAATGAAGTTATATCTAAGGGCATCATATCTGATGGTACAAATGAAGAAAGAAATGGTTTTCTTGGTCTTATCCTTCTTTTGCATCAAAACAATCCCAAAGTATGCTCAGAGGAAAATGAAAATATGATGAAATCAATGGTATAGTCGGGGTTGATAAACATAGGATTTGTTTTCAAGGAAAAATTAACTGAATTAAATGAATTTTTAGCATCCTCTGATGACCTTAACTCACTATCCTTTTTAAGCATATTGGTCATCTCTCGAAGATGCTCAACAAGATTTGGGATAAATATTCTCATGAAATTCCTCTTACCATTAAATAATTGGATCTCCTTCTTATTGCATGGAAAATCTATTTTTTGAATGGATTCAATCCGGGAGGGATCAATACGGATACCATCTTTGGAGATGATATGGCCAAGAAGCTTTCCCTCCTCCATGGAAAAAATAGCCTTTTTGGGATTGATTGAAATCCAGAACTCTTTGCACTTCTAAAATACAACTCTAAAATGATATAAATGCTCATCATTAGAATGGGATAAAATAATGAGATCATCAAGGTGAACTACTATAAAAAAAATCATTTTCATTCGTGAAAGTGATGTCCATTGCTCGCTGAAAAGTGGCTCCTGGATTCTTGAGCCCAAATGGATTTTTTCTCATACTTGAAGGTGCCCCAAGGTGTCGTGAAAGTAGTTTTTTCTTGGTCATCCTTATGCACTAAAATTTGATTATATCCCAAATATCCATGAAGAAGTGACATTTGAGAGGACCCAATCTCTGTAGGATATGGTCCATCTTAGGAAGGGGATAATTATATTTTAAAGACACCTTATTAATTTTTCTCAAATCAATACAAATATAGATTTCTCCCATTTTCTTTCTCACCAAAAAAATATCTGACATCCATTCAAAAAATCTAATGGAAACAATGATACTATCTTTAAAGAGACTGTTTGCCTCTTTCTCTATTAACTGTAACAATCATGGATTAATTCTTCTCAATTTTTTTTAGAAGGGATTTTATCGGATTTGACCAGAATTATATGTTAAATGATATTTTTGTCATATACTTTTAGGTCTGCATAGCCCAAAGCAAACACATCATAAAATTAAGATAACAAGGCTATGTATTTATCTTTCATCTATGGAGATAAGGACTTGGACAGCTTAACCATTTTGAGATTGTGTTTTATTCCAATATTCACATCTTTGACACCCTTCTCAGTAGGAACCATGGTTGTCTTCATTGAACAAAAATTTCGAAGGTACCAGACCCCCTGGAATATTACTATCTGTAATTTATAACACATCAACTTCAGTAGCCTCGATCACTTGATCATATTTATCATATACCTCATCAATATAATAATTTTCGAACCCACCTCCATCTGCAGAAAATTATTCACATGTTTTTCATCCCAGAACACTTGCCAATACCTAAAGTTTCTAGGGATAGTTGGTCAGTGTTTGACATGACTTTCAAATTTCCTATTAGAGAATATTGGAATCTAAAAATTGCTTTTCGATGTGGCAAGTGAATCTGCCATAAGATTCTGACTTCATGGAATGACCGAAAATGTATATTCAAGAAAACTTTTAAGAATGTCAAGTACATCATTTCAATATGCTCTCATCCTCTTGATTCTTTTTCTAGTATTCCCCTTTTACCTTCTTGATTAAAAGTTCGGAGTCACCATAAACATAAATTCTCCTTGCACCTAAATTTTCCAAAATTTTGAGGCCGATGAGAAATGCCTCGTACTCAGCTTCATTATTAGAGAAATCAAAAGCTAACCTATAGGAACACAGTATCACACTTTTTTGAAGTTTACCTAATTGATGAATTGGACTACCGATCCAGGTTCTGATGCCTATGCCATATTTTCATAAGGCACCGTAAAAATCCATGGTCCAAAGACCATTTTCATCATCAAGAAGCTAGAATTATGGATTCTGATTTGTTTCTTCCTTTTGGGCCATTCTTTCAACATGTTCAGTTCATTTTTCTGATTTTTATGATATCTTCTCTAAAGTACTAGGCTGATTGCCTTTTCCATCATCCAAAACTGCTTGGGCACTATTTGAAATTTTTGGAATTTCCTCAACTTCTATAATATTACTATCCAAATCATCAAAACTACTATCATTAAAAAAAATAAAGGACTCTAGATTAGTATGTATAGAATTGATAGGGTGATTATTTGGTTTCTCTTTACTGGTGATCATATACTTCATTTTCATCTCTTGGTAAAATTCCTTAGTTTCCCAAAAGCCGAGATAGTGGCATAAGAGAAATCCAATTGCAGAGCACCTCTTGACTTTGTTCCCCATTACCTTGATAGCAACATGCCATGCCGCGGAGGTATATCAACCACTGCCACATCCATTAAGACATTTTTAGAAGGAGTTTCCTCAAGTGAAACCACCAAGTCCTTTATAAGACCGAGACATCGTACTCTACCATAATCAAAAGAGTAAATATCATCGTAAGTTTGGGCTATGGACAAGCCAAAATTTTCCATTATGGCCTTTAGCATCAGGTTATGAGAAGATCCGGAATCAAGCATGGAATTATGGAGGATACACTGATGAATCTTCAAACTGAGATAAAACGGGGGAACTTCACTATCTTCTAAGTGACCATCTATGGCTAGACCAAAAAGAAGCTCGGATTAATCATCTTCCACATGAACCATGCCTGACATAGGGTCTACTTTAAAAAATTTAGCAGCATGAGTTTTGTATTGGTTATTTTTCACAAGCTCAGTCAAGTGTATAGAAACATTCAAGTTAGAGATTTCATTTTCTAAGCTAAACAAACTGGATTGTTTATCTACCTCTTTTACAGCAATGTCCCTCTTGTCGGGCTAGTCTTTTGTTGCAGATTCCTTCATTTTTATTTATTTCTCTTTGTTTGGTGTACTTTTATATGCCTAGTTTTTCTTGCTTTCATTTGTAGCTACAGGCTCCTTTCCCTTGTTTTGACTAGCATGGGGATTTTGTTTGGGATGAGTATCTTTTTGTTGAGTTGTCCTCTTATAAATAGGAGTGATCCTCTTCTAAATAGGAGTGATATGAACATCTCATTTTCTCAAATAATATTGTCTCTGATATGAGAAGAGAGAATTAAGATACCCCCATTGATAGTCATCATATTGGTCCTCGAAATCATCATCATTTGCAAGCATATAGTCATCATCTTTCGGTAAATATTTTGTTTTCAATGTATTCTTCATCCTCTGTAAGGAAGATATATTGTCCATATTCTGTGAAGAAATTATTCTCTTCTAAAATACCATCTTCCTCTTCAACCCCTTGAGCATAATTCTACTGCAAACGATTGTGGATCTGCTATTTTTTTGGCTTCTCTGGAGCTCTTTTTTTCCTATGTTTAATCCTAAACTGAGGCTGTTGTTTCTAACCTAGGAAATTAGGATTCTAAACCTATGTTTCTGGTTGGATTTTAGTGATAGACATTATATCCACCATTCTCTCCACAATCCTGATCAAAGTATTTAATTTGGAATTAGATGATGTGGATGGTTCTTCCTTGATTGTCACCTTTCTTTCACCTTTGGTCTTTGACTTTTTTATCGTCAAATTTTCTTGGACACTAACCGTGTTTTTCTGCATCTCCTCAAGTGTTACATGCCTTATTTCTCTGAACTTGTATGCTATATCAGGGTCAAAAGCATCAAGATAGTGCAAGAGAGCCAAACCTAAAGGAGGCTTGATATCATTGGGGATTGAGTTATATACCTGGTTAAAGCAAGCACTGAAATCGCGCACAGACTCATTTGGATTTATTTCTAAATTTTCATATTTTAAAAAAACCTGAAGTGGATTATTTTTCGAACCCCATCTAGCTATAAATTCATTAGTTAATTGCCCTAAATTTTCTATGGAATGGGCATTCAAATAATGAAACCATTTTTTTAAATCCTCATAAAATCTTTGGGAACTGATCCTCATTTCTGCATCATCGGCATCAATCTATTCTAAATAAATGAAATTAGTAACTTTCACTAGGATTTGTTAGGCACTAATCTCCGAGGTTTCATCAAATAAAGGAAGCCTTTGACCATAGCCTTGTTGTAAGGATGAAAGTTGACCAGGTAAAACTAGAGGTGAAAATATTGCCATGAAACTTGCTGAATGTGGTGCAGGAGTAATAATGGGAAGGGTAAACTGAGAAGGATTATGAGGAGGAAATTTTGTAGAAGGGATGGAGGAAGTCGCAACAACTGATTGAGATGGTGTTGGCGTGAACAAATATTCTTGTTGATATTGGATGATAGAATTCTAATATGTATACTTGAGCTGGTTAGCAAGTTTATCAAGTTTATCAAACTGACTCCATATTTTCCTATCAAAATCTGACTTAGATTTGGATTCTACAGATGGTGTACTATCTTCCAGATTTAGAGAATCAAGTACTATTTCAGATAATAATGTAACTTCAGAAAACCACAAAGGATCAAACACTATTTTAGGAAAGGAAGTTTCTAACTTTGATCTAAACAGAGATGATTCAAATTTTAGATAGAATGGAATATCTTCAAATGATAATATTTTTGCAGGTAATTGTAGAAATTTTCTGAATAATGAAGATTTATCCATTGAGATTATCCCGGTCACACACTAATTCTAATTTATGCATAACACATAACCTCTTCTACAATTGATCATCAATTTGCGGAAATAGAAACAGTCGCATGCGCACATAAACACAATATGTAATGGGGAAAGCTTATAGCTGAAAACCCCCAGCTATTTTGTATATTATAATGGAAGAGAACATGTAACAATCTCAATACAATACTCCTCACAAGTACTCAGTACTGTCTCCAAAAGTTACACACAAACTAGCTCAGTTTTGAACAAGTCACAGGTTCAAAACTCATCCACTATTTGCCTGCCTCTATTGCGCAATCCAAGTTGGTGTAATGAGAGATCCAAGTTCGAATCTCCTTGGCTTCAACTGCGCAATCCTCATGGGAAATATCCTCCAATGCTTGTGCAAATCTCATGCACAACTGATGTCGCAACTAATAGCAAACTCACCCTTTCATCTACCTCTTCCACTAGTCTTCACTCAACTGTCCATGCATTGTAGTAAACTGATGTGTTCTTGAGTTGAATAATGAGTTAATAATTAGTGAATTAAATAATATTTAATTCACTCCACTCATCTCTAGTGTATTAGCCAGTTAAACTAAATACAACTAGTTCAACTAAGTTAAACAGAACACAACTCCACCAACTGCCTCATCAACTCCACCAAACTCCGCCACTTGAGTTCTAACTGAAGTCAACCATGCATGAGCTCACCAAACCCCTAGGAATAGCGTAATTCCTTCTGTCAGGTGCATGGGCCACATCTGTAGCTCCAACTGAAGTGCTACAAGAGGATAAACTGAAGTTTATAGTCCAAATATTATTAAGGGCTAATAATATTTGACTGACCTATTTTTAGACAGGCAGTCTAAAAATAGACTTCGACCTGTATGTCTAAAAATAGAGGTCCATCTATTTTTACCAACTAGACCAATCATCCAAGAATAACATAATGCAACTCCTAGACCATGCTCCATATGTCTAAAAATAGACATAGTCTAAAAATAGACTTTGCGCCAAAAATAGCCTGCGGGCCCACTTAGTGAAGGCGACTTCATTTCACTAAGCTCCATCATCTGGTTGCATTTTCAACACTCCCTCTCAACAATATATGGATTATCTGCTACCCCTATCCTACCTCTGTGGAATTCAAATTTTCTCCTGGTGAGCGTCTTCTTCAAGATGTCAGCATCCTGATCCTCCGTGGGAACATATGAAAGTAACATGATTCTCCGCTGCACACAATCTCTGATATGATGGTACCTGATGTCGATGTGTTTGGATCTATCATGAAATAATGGATTAGCCAAGAGTTTAATGAAACTCTGTTTATCACAATAAATCATAGTAGGCTCCAAGTGCGACCCGAAAAATCCGACGAGGATCTTCCTCATCCAAATAGCCTCGCATGCAGCCAAGCTTGCTGCCATGTACTTGGCCTCTGCTGAACTGAGTGCGATAGATCTCTGCTTCCTGCTGTACCAGGAAACTACTATCGACCCAATACTGAAGACTCCTCCAGATGTTCTCTTTCTGTCCGTTGGGCTCCCTGTCCAATCTGCATCAGTGAAGCCGGAAAGCTTCGCTCCATCCTCCTGTCTGTACCATAGACCATATCCCGATGTGCCACTAAGATAACGCAATACATGCTTGCCTGCCTTCCATAAGAGCTTGGTAGGCTTAACCATAGCTTGCGAAAGCTGGTTAACAGCATAGCATATATCGGGTCGTGTATTGACCAGATACATAAGCGACCCCACCAACTGTCGATAGACAGTGGCATCCACTACCTCCGTCGAAGTAGCATCCTCCTTCCTCCAACCACCAGGAAGAGGAGTGTCAACAGGCTTGCAGCCTTGCATGTTGAACCTCTCCAGAATCTCCCGGGCATACTTGCCCCGAGAAACAAACAGTCCTCCGCTGCGCTGCCAAATCTCCAATCCCAGGAAATAATGAAGGATGCCCAAGTCCTTCATCTCAAACTCTCGTGCAAGATCCTCCTTGCATGAAAATATCAACTGCTCATCGCCAGTCAAAATCAGATCATCTACATACAGTACGATGATCAACAGCTTCCCCTCCACCACAATCTGGTACAGGTTAGGATCCGCCTCACTCTTGGAGAATCCAAGCTCGGTGAAGTAGCTGTCTATCCGAGTGTACCAAGCACGAGGTGCTTGCTTCACCCCGTACAGTGCTCTCTTGAGTCGGCACACATGCGACTCACTGCTGAAGATCTCGAAACCTTCAGGCTGCTCTATGTACACCTCCTCCTCAATGACTCCGTTGAGGAACGCAGTCTTCACATCCATCTAATGGATGTGCCATCCCATCTGCGCTGAGAGAGCTAGGATCGTCCGTATGGAAGAGTACCTTGCGACAGGTGCAAAGGTCTCCTCATAATCGATCCCCTTGATCTGTGAGAAGCCACGGGCGACAAATCTCGCCTTGTACTTCTCCACACTCCCGTCAGCCGCCTGCTTCACTTTGTAGATCCATCGCGAACCCACCACCGATTTCCCCTCCGGTCTTGGGACAATCTCCCATGCACTGTTTCTGACGATCGAATCATATTCTTCGATCATGGCATCTACCCATGCGGGTTCCTCCACAGCTTCCTCAAAAGAGGATGGCTCCGTCACAACACATTGACTCACAAGAGCCATGTATCCAATGTACCGATCCGGTGACTGTCTCTGTCTGCGCTGTGCTGTAGGTGGTCCTACAACCTTCTCTGCATCCCGAGCCAGTCGCTCAGCTTCTGTAGTGCGCATGCGCCCTCTGATGGTTGGCGCTGCATGGGTGGTTTCTTCCACCTCCTGAACTTCCTCTTGTGGCCGATCCACATCCGGAAGCTCCTCCTTAGGAACTAACAGCTCCTCATCTGCATGCAAGTGTAGCTCCCTCTCAAGCGAACACTGCATGGATTTCTCCTCCTGAAATTTTATATCCCGTCGCACAACAGTCTTGCGACTGTCTGGCACATACACCCGATATTTGTGAGGTGTATCAGTGTACCCCACAAATATTCCAACCTTAGCAGTTGGATCCAGCTTCCTTCTCGCATCCTTCGTCACATGCATGTAGACAGGAGAGCCAAAAATCCGCAAATGGGAAATATCAGGCCTCTTGCCAGAATAAGCCTCCTCTGGTGTACTCATGCCAAGAACCTTGTGAGGACAACGGTTCTGCACATACACTGCTGTATTGCATGCCTCAGCCCACAAGTGAAGGGGTAGGCCCTTATCATGCAACATTGCCCGTGCAGCACCCACGATCGTTCTGTTCTTCCGCTCAGCCACCCCGTTCTGCTGTGGGTTATGGGGTACGATGAGCTCTCTCTGAATCCCTTCTGCGTTGCAGAACTCCTTGAATTCAGCCGAGATGAATTCACCACCGTTATCACTCCTTAGAGCAATCACCTTCTTCCCCGACTCCTTCTCGACCAGTGCTTTAAACTCACAGAACTTCGCGAATGTATCGCTCTTCTTCTGCATGAAGAAGATCCGGCACTTTCGAGAGAAATCATCAACAAAGATCACATAATACTTGTGCTTTGCTGTCGAAGCAACTGAGAAAGGACCACACACGTCTGTGTGAACTCTCTCAAGGATCATCGTGGCATGACTATCCTTCTCGTGAAAGGTGGCTTTCACATACTTCCCCAAGGTACACCCCTTGCACTGATCTGACTGCGCAAGAGTGCCCTTAGGAAGCCCGGTAGAAATCTGCTGCAGGATCTTCAAAGCTCCATGGTGAAGGTGGCCCAATCTCCTGTGCCACAGTTCGCCCTCATCATCCTGGCTCACTGCCTTCGCCTTCCATGCCATTCTTTGCGCGACCATGTATAGGCGGTAAAGGTTCTTGGCTCGAACTATCTTTCGGCTCTCTACGGTTGTCTTCTTGCGCGAGAGAAAGCCTTTCCTTCGTTGAAGACCACATCATACCCCTTGTCTTCCAACATCGCCACAGAGATCAAATTCTTCTTCAATCCTGGAACATGCATCACTTCCTTCAATATGAAGGGTTTACAAGACTCCCTCTCAAAGGAAATGGTACCGATACCGGTCGCACTGTATCTACCATCATCGCCCATCTCGATGTGCACTCCAAGATCTTTTTCCTCCAGATCTGAAAACAGATCTCGATCTCTTGTCATGTGAAATGACGCACCACTATCCAAGAACCATACTGATCCCATCACACTTGAGACCAAGCATGCGATCAGTGAAAAATCCAGTTCAAACTGGGAGGCCAATGCCTCTCTCGCTGCAGATCCAGCAGCCTTCTTATTTTTCTTCTTCTGCAGACAATTTGTGGCATAGTGTCCATGCTGGTGACAGTGAAAACACTTCACCTTGGACATGTATTTCTTCTTGCCTTTCGCACCAGACTGAGAAGCTTTATTGCTCTTCCCCTTCTTTGCTTTGGCAGCCAAAGCACAATTTTCTTCATCAGATGCCTTTGATGAAGATCTGTCCCTGGTAGTCTGCCTTATCTCCTCCTGCATGAGATCCGCCCAAAGTCGCTCCCATCCTGGCAACTTCTCCCGACCATTGACAGATTCCTGATAGGAATGCCAACTCTTCGGAAGACCAAGGAGAGCCAGGTCCACCAAGTTCTCTTCATCGATAGTCACCCCCACACTTCCCAGCTCATCTCTGCATTGAGTGAACTTCGTGAGGTACTTGGCGATACTGTCGCCTTTCTCCATCTTAATGTTTCTGAGTTTATCCTTGAGCGCCAGCTTCCTTTGGTCGCTCTTTCTCTGGAATAGATCTGTCAACACTTTCCACATCAAATATGGAGAAGCTTTTCCATGCAGGCTGGATACAATGTGATCCTTCACGCCCTCCAACAGAATCCTTCGACATTTCGCCATCTTCTTTTTCCAAGCCTCAACTTCAGCAGGATCAGTAGGCTTTTGGACATCCATATCTACGAACTCCTTCAGCCCATTATCTTCTAATACTCCCTCCATCTGATCTTTCCATGCAACATAATTTGAACTGCCTTCAAGAGCATATTCGAGTCGCAAACCATTGAAAGACATTTCAACTCCGGCACCAAGAAAACAAGCTGCTGCAAAATTCGAGTTCCAAACTCAAAAACTCAACTGCTTCTGGATCTGTGAGAACAAATTATTTCTAGCACAGAGATCGACTGTAAGGGCATTTACTGGATATATCACCTTTCAGAGAAAGGATGGATCCAGAGGCTACCTGGCCCGTTACAGACTCTGTCTACCGAAATAAAATTGTAATCACTATAATAGATCCCGATGATCAATTCGCTCCAATACCATGTAGAAATTTGATGAATAATGAAGATTTATCCACTGAGATTATCTTGGTCACACACTAATTCGAATTCATGCATAACACATAACCTCTTCTACAATTAATCATCAATTTGCGGAAATAGAAACAGTCGCATGCGCACATAAACACAATATGTAATGGGGAAAGCTTATAGCTGAAAACCCCCAGCTATTTTGTATATTATAATAGAAGAGAACATGTAACAATCTCAATACAATACTCCTCACAAGTACTCAGTACTGTCTCCAAAAGTTACACACAAACTAGCTCAGTTTTGAACAAGTCACAGGTTCAAAACTCATCCACTATTTGCCTGCCTCTATTGCGCAATCCAAGTTGGTGTAATGAGAGATCCAAGTTCTAATCTCCTTGGCTTCAACTCATAATCTCATGGGGTAACTCTCTCCAATGTTTGTGCAAATCTTTCACACAAATAATGTCGCAATCCAATAGCACCACCACTCACCTTCTTCCAATTCACCATCAACTGTCTATGCACCAGAAAATTGATGTGTTCTTGAGTTGAATAATGAGTTAATAATTAGTGAATTAAATAATATTTAATTCACTCCACTCATCTCTAGTGTATTAGCCAATTAAACTAAATACAAATAGTTCAACTAAGTTAAACAGAACACAACTTCACCAACTGTCTCATCAACTCCACCAAACTCCGCCACTTGAGTTCTAACTGAAGTCAACCATGCATGAGCTCACCAAACCCCTAGGAATAGCGTAATTCATTCTGTCAGGTGCATGGGCCACATCCGTAGCTCCAATTGAAGTGCTGCAAGAGGATAAACTGAAGTTTATAGTCCAAATATTATTAAGGGCTAATAATATTTGACTGACCTATTTTTAGATAGGCAGTCTAAAAATAGACTTCGACCTGCATGTCTAAAAATAGAGGTCCATCTATTTTTACGAACTCGACCAATCATCCAAGAATAGCATATTGCAACTCCTAGACCATGCTCCATATGTCTAAAAATAGACATAGTCTAAAAATAGACTTTGCGCCAAAAATAGCCTGCGGGTCCACTTAGTGAAAGCGACTTCATTTCACTAAGCTCCATCATCTTGTTGCATTTTCAACATTTGGTAGGTTAACTAGCTCACTAGTTCTAGAATTTCTGGTTTTTAGAGTAGTAATTTTCTGCTATTTTTTAGCACATCTTAACAAGGGTATTTTTGAATAATTCCACTTGGATTTGAGTCGTATGACATCCAAATTAATATTTTTTTTTATCCCAACTCATTTTCATTCAATTTTTTTGGGCATTAGGCAAGCTAAGTTGAGAGACAAACATTCTGTTGCGATATTGTAACAATCATGTAGCAATTTTCTTTCGAGACCTTCCTTGCCCATATTCCATCCACATTCATGGTAGAAGTATATTTATAGCATATGAATGCTCTGAGGCCACTTTGGTTGAGCTGAGTCTTTGTTAGATCACCATTGAGCTCTTACAGTTCTTGCGTCTTGAATGTTGATCTCTGCAATTAGTCTATATTTTCTTTCCCCAATTTACTTTTTGCAAAGTGTGTTTTCCTTCTTATAAGAGTAATATAGGACTTTTCCTTTCTTAAAAAATTAATATATTTCCTTTAATGTAACTTCCTTTCCAACAAGATAGATTAGATTTATTTAGTTGTCATTATGATTTGCATTTTTGCAAATATAAAATATTTCCTTTCCTTTCGAGTAAAAAAAAGAATAGGCGTGTTTATTGTTGGCGACTTACCTAGAAATTTTATCATTTTTGAATTTTTTTCATTGTATTCTTTCACTTGCATAAAAGGGAGTCAGAAATATTATTGCTCAGATGACTAAATGAGGGAAACTTAAGCGTATTGAACCTCAAGGGGCTGATTTAATAGATTCCAAACCAAATGTGAGGAGGTTTTTTGTACAGGCTGGATGGTACCCATTTTTCTCAAGGTTAGGAAGCTCTCATCTAGGAGTAGCAAAAGAATTTTCCCTCTCATTCGATGGACAAGAAGCAAATTTTTATGGCCTCAAACTGCATGTATCAACATAATCCATTGTTGAAGCTTTCCACCTCCCACAAGAAGGAGAGAAATGGTTCAAAAACTAAGTTATTACTAGAGGAGTCCTGAACAAATTCATCAAGGATGAATAAAGAGACCCTAAATGGGATAAAGGGATTCCTAGTAGTTATCTCAAGGATGAATGACCTGAAACTTTCAAGCTCATTAAGATCTATCTTACTTGTGAGAGGAGGTATATTATTGTATTTCTGTATCACATGAGGTTTTTGTTTCACCTTGCAGGTATGAAGACTCTCAACCTACCTTTCTTCCTGCTAAAAATATTGACTAAGATGTCATATAGAATACAAACCCATGCGACAACTCCAGATTATAGCATCTACCATCAAGATCTTATCAAGGTGCTGATTGTTGAAGAACTCAAAAGAAGAAACCAGTATTGGGAGCATTTCCTATTTACAGGGCAGGCCAACCTGTACCTACACAAAACATTCCCGCTCAGCAACCTCCAGCCTCACAACAACATTCTCAACCTGTTGAGCAGAAGGAAGAAAGTCAGAAACCAACTACTTCATCAGTTGGTAAAACGACTAAAAGAAAAGCAAAGAAGGTAAATATTTACAAGAAGGCTAAGGACAAAAAGGAAAAGGAAAAGACTCCCCCAACCAAAGTTGAAGAGAAGTTGGAAAAAGGAGAAGGTTCATATATTAGCAAGCCCAAAAAAATGAAGATTGTGCCTCCTGTTTCTCCTTTTCCAAAGGTATATGCCAAAGGGCAGAAAGGAAAGACTGCAGCAATAAAAAAATCAAAAGAATAGGTGCTATCAGAAGTTCCGGTAGCAAACATTCAACCTATGGTTTAGGAGGATTAACATCCCCCCAAATCAGATGAGGAGCTCTGGAAGTATGCAGGATATGTTGTTATCAGTAGGAAAAAACAAACAAGAACTAGCAACAAATTCAGGCTGAGATCCAAAGCCCTATATAACCCAAGCTTGAAGACATAAGTTATAGATGCAGAGAAGCAATCTGAAGGGTTACAGACTATAAATCCTTCAATTGCAGAATCTAGTGGGTTCAAGAATAAAGAAAAGGGTAAAGCTCCTTCAGACCAGCAAACATGAACCTCCAAGAGAAGAAAAATCCAGAAGAGCTCATAAGAGAAAAAGGCCATTGCAAAAGGGAAAACCACCGGGATTACAAGGTCACAATCAACAGTTGACAGTAAAATAGGTTTAGACCGTAGAAATTATATAACATATGCATTATATATACATATTATCCTGATCTCAAAATATTTATCTTCTTGCAAAATACAAAATCCTTCCACTGTTAATATTTTGCGGAAATTTAAAAACTCAATTACAAACACGTGAAGCAATAAAAACAATCGCACATAACACAGTTTTTTAACGGGAAAGCCTGAAGCTAAAAAATCCAACTATCATATATTATGTATCATGGGGGTCATGTAACAATCTCATACAAAGCTTAGTACATCAATCTCTCAGTACAATCAATCGTCACACACTATCATGAAGAAATTTGCAAATCCATGCACTGATTTCTTGCCTCCTGATAGCCTGCCTCCACTGCGCGATCCCTGCTGAAGAAGACCCCTAAATGAATTCGAATTGGCCTTGCCTTGACTACGAAATCCTCATTGGAAACTCCAATGTGTGTGTGATGCAATAAATGCATCACTATAGTCACAACGGATAGTACATCTCACCCTTTCACCTATCTCTCCACTGGGTCTCCACTGGAACTGACATGTACTGTAGTTAACTGCTGTATTTGTTGAGTTGATTAGTGAGTTATTATTTGTGAATTAATTAACTAATTAATTCACTCCACTCTCACTAGTGTATCATTCAGTTAGACTAGATACAACTAGCTCAACTGAGTTTAACTCCATTAACTGAGTTAAACTGAATAACAACTCCATGAGCTACTCTTTCAACTCTGTCATAACTTTTCCACTTCAGTTCTAACTGAGTCCTCCATGCATGAACCACCAGTAAACTCTAGGAATTGCGTAATTCCTTCAACCCACTGATTTTCCAAATCTATATACTAAAATAAAGTGCTCTAAGAGAATAAGTTGTTGTTTATTTTTGGATTATTATTAAGAGCTAATAATAATCGACATGCATCTATTTTTAGATTTACGATCTATATAGACTTCGCCCAATATTTTAAAAATATAATTTCATCTATTTTTCCAACTTGACCAACCATCCACAAATAGTATCCTGCAACTTCTGAAATATGATCACCATGTCTAAAAATAGACTTACACCTAAAAATGGCCTGTGGGCCCACTTAGTGAAGGTGACTGATTTTCACTAAGCTTCATCATCTTTTTGAATCTCAACACTCCCTCTCAACAAGATAGGGATTATCCTTCACCCCGATCTTGCCTCTATGGTATTTGAATTTGCTCCCAGTGAGCGCCTTCGTTAGAATATCTGCATCCTGATCTTCCGTAGGAATGTAATGAAGGAACATGATCTTCCGCTGCACACAATATCTGATACGATGATACTAGATATCAATATTTTTAGATCTATCATGAAACACATTATTAATAGAGAGTTTAATGCAACTCTGATTATCACAATGTATCACTGTAGGATCTAAATTGAACCGAACAAACTGACCAGGATCTTCCTCATCCATATAGCCTCACATGCTGCTTGAATTGCTGCCATGTATTCTGCTTCCGCTGAACTGAGTGCCACGAATCTTTGTTTCCTGTTGTACTAAGAAACTGCCGTAGATCTGATACTGAAAACCCCTCCTGATGTGCTCTTTCTATCCGTTGGGCTACCTTCCCAATCTGCATTAGTGAAGCCATGCAACTTCACCTCATCCGTCTGTCTGTACCATAAGCCATTACGCAAATGTGCCCTTGAGATACCTCAGGACATGATTTCCTACCTTCCAAAAGAGCTTGGTAGGCTTAACCATCACTTGTGAAAGCTAGTTCACCGCATAGCATACGTCCGGTCTTGTATTAACTAAATACATGAGAAAACCCACCAACTGTCGATAAACAATGGCATCCACTACCTCTGCTGATGTAGCATTCTCTTTCCTACAATTTCCTAGAAGAGGAGTGTCGATAGGCTTGCAGCCTTGCATGTGAAACTTCTCCAGTATCTCTCGGGCATACTTTCCTTGAGACACAAACAGTTCACCTTCCCGCTGCCATATTTCCAATCCAAGGAAATAATGAAGGAGGCCCAAATCCTTCATCTTGAACTCCTTTGCAAGATCTTCCTTGCATGAGTGTATCAACTGCTCATAACCCATTAGTATTAAATCATAAACATAAAGAACAATGATTAAAATCTTACCCTCCACCAAAATTTGGTACAGGTTTGCATCTGCCTCACTCTTGGTGAAACCAAGTCCAGTGAAATAGCTGTCGATTCGAGTGTACCAAGCACGAGGTGCTTGTTTCAGCCCATAAATCACTCTTTTGAGCCTGCACACATGGCTCGCTGATGAATATTTTGAATCCTTCAGGCTTCTCAATGTACACTTCTTCCTCAATGATCCCATTAAGGAACAAAGTCTTCACATCCATCTGATGAATGTGCCAACCCATCTGCGCTGAGAGAGCAAGGATGGTCCTTATGGAAGAATACTGTGCGACAGGTGCAAAGGTTTCTTCATAATAAATCCCCTCGATCTGTGAGAAGCCCCGGGCAAAAAATCTTGCCTTATACTTCTCGACGCTCCCATTGGAAACTTGCTTTACCTTGTAGATCCATCTTGATCCTACAACTGATTTACCCACCGGCCTTGGAACAATCTCCCAAGCACTGTTTCTGAAAATGAAGTCATACTCCTCCACCATGGCATCTACCCATGTGGGCTCCTGCACTACTTCTTTGAAAGAATATGACTATGTCATGACACACTTGCTCATAAGAGCCATGTATCTAGTAAATCGGTCAGGTGAGTGTCTCTGTCTATGTTGTGATGTAGGGACTCCTACATTCTGTGCCACATCAAGATCCAGTCTCTCAGCGTCTGTGGTACGCTTTTTTCCTGTTCTGATATTTGGTTCTGCATGAGTGGACTCCTCCACTCCATGAATCTCCTCCTGTGGCTGATCAACATCTAGAGGCTCATTTTGGGAACAAGTAGCTCCTCCTCTGCATGCAAGTGTAGCTCCCTCTCAAGCGACAACTTCATGGCCTTCACCTCATGGAATTTTATATCCCGTCGCACCACAGTCATCCGATTGTCTGGAAAATACACATGATAATTATGGGGTGTTTCTGTGTACGCCACAAATATCCCAGCTTCTGTAGTTGGCTCTAGCTTCTTCCTGGCATCCTTTGTCACATGAATGTAAACAGATGAGCCAAAAATATTCAAATGAGAAATATCAGGATTCTTACCAGTAAAAGCTTCTTCAGGTGTACTCATGCCAAGTTCTCTATGAGGACAACGATTTTTCACATAAACCGCAGTGCTGCATGCTTCCGCCTACAAGTGCATTGGTAGGCCCTGGTCATGCAGCATAGCTCGTGCAACACCCACGATATTTCTGTTCTTCCTCTCCGCGACCCCATTCTTCTATGGTTTATGAGGCACTGTGAGTTCTCTTTGAATTACTTCTTTGCTACAGAAGTCTTTAAATTCATTCGAGATATATTCACCACCATTATCGCTCCGTAGAGCCTTCACTTGCTTCCCCGACTCCTTCTCCACCAATGATTTAAAATCATATAACTTTGATAATGTTTCGCTCTTATTCTGCATGAATAAGATCCAACATCTACAAGAATATTCATCAACAAAAATAACATAATACCTGTTTTTTTGTTGTTGAAGCAACCGAGAAAGGTCCACACACGTTTGTGTGAATTCTCTCCAGGATCACCGAAGCACGGTTCTCCTTCTCATGAAAGGTGGTCTTCACAAACTTACCCATAGTACATCCCTTGCACTGATCTAACTACACAAGAGTAACCTTGGGAAGTCTAGTAGAAATCTGCTGCAAAATCTCCAAGGTGCCATGGTGAAGATGGCCCAATCTCCTGTGCCATAATTTTCCCTCATCCCGGCTCACCACTTCTTCTGCTTTGCCCATCTTTGTAGTGAAACCATCTACCTCCAGCTTGTAGAGATTATTAACTTGAATCCCTATCATCTTGGTTTGACCCATTTTTTTATGTCGTAGGAAAGCTTTTCCATCGCTGAAAACAACGTCATAACCTCTATCTTCAACGTAGCGACCGAGACCTTCTTCTTCAGACCTGGAACATGCATAACATCTTTCAACATAAATGGTTTACCTGACTCCCTCTCAAAGGTAATGGTCCCAATTCCGGTTGCACTGTATCGACCATCGTTGCCCATATCTATATGCATTTGGAGATCTTTCTCCTCTAGATCACTAAACAAGTCCTTGTCTCCCGTCATATGGAAAAATGCACCACTATCAAGATACCACACCGATCCCATTGAGCTTGAAACCAAGCATGCGATAAAAGAGAAATCAAGTTCAAATTGTGAGGCTAAGGCCTCATCCGATGTAGCTCCAACAACCTTCTTGTTCTTCTTCTTCTGTGGGCAGTTAGTGGCGAAATGCCCATGTTCGTGACAGTGAAGACACTTCACCTTGGAAAAATCTTGCTTCTTGCCTTTAGCCTCGGATTTTGGATGGGATTTATTCCCCTTACCTTTCCTTGCTTTGGCAGCCAAAGCACAATTCTCTTCATCATCATTCTTTGATGAAGAGCCATCCTTGGTACTTCGCCTTATCTCCTCCTGCACAAGATCCAACCAAAGTCGCTCCCAACCCGACAGTTTCTCCCGTCCATTGACAAAGTCTTCGTAGCTATGCCAACTCTTCGGAAGCCCAAGGAGAGCCAAGCTCACCAAGTCATCATCATCAACAGTAATCCCCACACTTCCTAGTTCATCCCTACAGTGGACAAACTTCGTGAGATATTTTGGAATACTGTCGCCCTTCTCCATTTTTATTTTTCTGAGCTTATCTTTCAGCGCCAACTTCATCTGGTCGCTGCTGCTTTGGAACAAATCTGTCAAAGCCTTCCACATTGAAAATGGAGTGGCTTTCCCGTGAAGTCTTGACACAATATGATCCTTCACACCTTCCAACATAATTATTCTTGTCTTTGCTACCTTCTTTTTCCATGCGTCAAGTAATGCAGCATCGCTAGAACCCGGCTTAGGAACATCGCTATCGATGAAATCCTTCAGTCCATTATCTTCCAGCACCGCCTCCATCCTATCCTTTCAGACTATGTAATTCAAGCTACCCTTAAGAGCATACTCCAATCGCAACCCATTGAAAGACATTTCAATGTATACTCAACTGTCGCACCAAGAAATTTATGCAACAAATTCGAATTATCCACCAGCACAAACTCAACAATTCTTCACAATTGCAATCTTCAAGAATTAACACTGCTCTGATACCATGTAGAAATTATATAACATATGCATTGTATATCCAGATTCTCCTGATCTCACAATATTTATCTTCTTGCAAAATACATAATCCTTCCACTGTTAATATTTTGCGGAAATTTAAAAACTCAATTGCAAACACATGAAGCAATAAAAAAAATCGCACATAACATAGTTGTTTAACGGGAAATACTGAAGCTAAAAACCCCAACTATCATATATTATTTATCATGGAGATCATGTAACAATCTCATACAAAGATTAGTACATCAAGCTCTTAGTACAATCAATCGTCACACACTATCATGAAGAAATATGCAAATCCATGCATTGATTTCTTGCCTCCTGATAGCCTACCTCCATTGCGCAATCCTTGTTGAGGAAGACCCCTAAATGAATTTGAATTGGCCTTGCCTTGACTGCGCAATCCTCATTGGCAATTCCATTGTGTGTGTGATGCAATCAATGCATCACTATAGTCACAACGGATAGTCCATCTCACCCTTTCACCTATCTCTCCACTGGGTCTCCACTAGAACTGACATGAACTATAGTTAACTGCTGTATTTGTTCAATTTATTAGTGATTTATTATTTGTGAATTAATTAAATAATTAATTCACTCCACTCTCACTAGTGTATCATTCAGTTAGACTAGATACAACTAGCTCAACTGAGTTTAACTCCATTAATTGAGTTAAACCTAATAACAACTCCATGAACTACTCTTTCAACTCTGTCATAACTTTTCCACTTCAGTTCTAACTGAGTCCTCCATGCATGAACCACCAGTAAACCCTAGGAATTGCGTAATTCCTTCAGCCCACTGATTTTCCAAATATGTATACTGAAATAAAGTGCTCCAAGAGAATAAGTTGTTGTTTATTTTCGGATTATTATTAAGAGCTAATAATAACTGACATGCATCTATTTTTAGATTTACAATCTATAAATAGACTTCGCCCAATATTCTAAAAATACAATTTCATCTATTTTTTCAACTTGACCAACCATCCACAAATAGCATCCTGCAACTTCTGAAATATGATCACCATGTCTAAAAATAGACAGTCTAAAAATAGACTTACCGTCTAAAAATGGCCTGCGGGCCCACTTAGTGAAGGTGACTGATTTTCACTAAGCTTCATCATCTTTTTGAATCTCAACATTGACAAGCTTGCAGAAATTGCAGCTCATATGGAGGAGAGGTAAAATGATGTCCCAATGAAGTATCATTTTCCTATTAGTTATATTTTGGAACAACTCAATTTTTAGAATGTTTTAATTTGCACAAAATGTTTCAAGTATCTTGCTGTGCATTTTTGAAAAGGAAACAGAGCGCTACCATAAATTCCAGTAGCATCACAGTTTTTTGCGCAGTTAGAGGTTTTTACAGGAAGTTCCAGTAGCGTATGTTTTTAATGATTTTTGACAACTGTCAACAGAATTTTCGAGCTATTATAAGGATGATAAGGACTCATAATGATATGGAAATGTAAAGTAATGGTTGATAAGTGGTTTTGAGGTTGTTAAATGACACATTTAATGAAGCTACATGGGTTTTAAAGAACCAAGACCATAGAGAGACAGATCAACAGAAAAGTAGGCATGTTTCCAGCACACTCAGCAACACAGTTCAAATAGTTTTTTTCTTCCTATCTACATCTGTCCTGTTAGTTATAGCTCGATAGGATATGTCTTTAATATGATATAACTCCTATGTAATGAGAGGAAGAGTGGATCCTTCTTTTTAGGTGAGATGGCGTTGGTGCCTCTCTCTATAAATATCATTTGTAAATACCATTTCAGGGTTGGATTTTGGTCGACCTGAAGATTTTTTCATAATAAAGAAATATCCTTTTTGTACTTCATGTTGGAGGACTTTGTGTTTCAAGGACTATCTAATGCATGGTGTGTTTATCTTTTTGTTTTATTCATCTAATTTATGATTTGCAACAGCTAGCAAGTAGGAGTAAGAGCACTGTTAGAGGATCTAATAGTTAATTATCTTCTGTTCAGTCTTCTGCAAATCATCTATATGTTGGGTAGAACATGCTAGTTAAGGTTTCATGAAGGATTTATGAGATTCTTTATGCATGTATTCTGATTTCTAAATGTTGTTTCCTTTACAAAAAACAAAGTTCATGTAAAAGGCCACTCTTATAGATGTGTGACTAATTTAGGATATGTTTATTTCTTAGACTGAGTACCAGCTATCTATCACCTTTCATCTTTCAAAATCTTCTCCCTTATACTCCAAACTTTTCCATACAATTTATACTTGCCACAACTTTCCAAATGCATGACGGTCTAAAAGAGTTGAGATCATTTCAAACTCTTTAAGAAGCCATCCCACCATCGAAAATATTTTGCTTTGAAATGAACTATGATGTGTAAGGCTTAATACTTTGCATTCAAGGAGTGACTCCTTGCGCTAACACCATTCTCATTAGTCTGTGTTAGAATAGGAAATTCCCAAAGACAAGTTCGAGGTGAATCTTTCTCACTTTTTAGAGTCAACCTTGAGTAAATGATGAAGTGTCAGTGATTTAAGTTAGATATTTGCATTCACGAGCTCATGAAAGTTAGGTAACATGACCTTATAGGAAATTCAAAGTGTTCATGATTAGATTAACGTGGTCTGATGCACTGCTAGACCGCGTTAGCACACCCTGTGCTGATTTTTGGGGTGTGTTACCATGGAAAATAGGCCTACAAATTTGGGTTTCTTCGAGTCCAAGTTGGTCTTCTCCTATGAGCTGATGAGGAGGTATTTTATAGTGTAACAAGTTCCAATAGTTATGTGCCATTTCAACACATATGAAGAATTTTTAACAATGAAAATAAAGATAAGGATGTCAAGCAAAAAGGAACATCTTAGTATCGAAATGATATGCTTTAAGGAAAAAGCGAGAGAAGAGGGAAAATATCCAGGCCTTATTAAGAAAATTAAGAGTTTGAAGGAAGACATTTTGAGTTGCAAATTAGCAGATAATGAAAGGCTGATCAAATAATAAGAAAGATAGGAAAAATTGAATGGAGTATTCTTGCAAATTTTGTTTGAAATTTAAAAGCAATTGAAACATGGACCAAATGTTGGCAATGATGGAAAAGACCCATCTAAGAAAATGGATATCCCTTGATAAAATTAGAAGCATGAATTGACCACCAACAATACAAGGAAGAGTACATCTAAGAAAATACATCAAAGTAGGAATGTGACTACTCCCAATGAAGAATCCTCCTTTGATTCCTCCGGTGATGGGACAACTAGTTCATATGGGGTGAGTAGAAAAAAATCACATAATAAAAATAATAACAAGCACTCTTAAGTTAAATTGCATGAATAATTAAAGAAGGAAAAACCACCCACCTTCAATGGTGAGATCAAGAAAGGCGAGGATGTTGAAGCATGGTTGTTAGGATTGAAGAAATACTTTTATGTGCATGACTATTCAACAAAATTGAAGGCTAGAGTGGAAACATTTAACATGCATGGAAATACATCTATATGGTGGGAATATCTCAAGTATATGAAAGGAATCTGAGAGAAGGACATCTCTTGGAAGCAATCAAAAAATTACTTTAGAAAGAAGTACCTATCGTAAAGGTAATAGGATGAAAATGTCAAAGAATTTAACAATTTAAAAATTGGTAAACTCACTATAGAAGACTATGTTAGCAGATTTTTGAAGAGAGAGTGATGATTCAAGGAAGAGAGAGTGATGATTCAAAGATTCATTAGTGGATTTCCTTAGTATTACCAAGATTGGATAGATTTTGATGAGCCAAAGGCTTCGTATCACACCATAAGAAAGGCTAAATGTTGTTATGAACAATCAAAGCATAGAGAATAACAACACAAGTATTGGAAGAGGAAAGGAAAATATGATATGAAGGAAAGGAATTCAAAATTTCCATATCATAAAGTTGATGAAAAGAGTTCAAATAATATTTTTCCAAAATATAAGTAAGCTTTAGCAAAACTATCCTATGCAAAGTGATATGAATCCAGCAATAAGTGTGGAAGGAAAGATAGGGGATCGAAAAAAGTGGCCTTTGAAATGTTGGGGTTGTGGAGAAGAGAAGTTATTTCAAGATCCCCCCCATAGATAAGAGGACAAGAAGAGAAAGGTGTACCAAGTACAAGAGGCTACTATAGTCAATGATGTAGCAAGTGTAGTTCCTATAATTCATTCGACCTTGGATAATCGATAAACATATCATCAAGAATCCATGGTTGAAGTAAAAGGTACAATTACCCATTATCTCATTTCCATCTTGATTGATTATGGAGCTAACCATAGATATGCTGCATCTCAATTTTTTGATGCACGTGTTCTTTAGATAAGTAAGCATAAGAAATCATGGCTAGTTTAGCTAGCCACATGCACAAAAATTAAGGTTACTGGAATGGTAGAAGCATGCCTAATTTTTATGAATGGGTATCAAACCTAGGTAACTTTGAATATATTTCCTTTAGGATCATATGATGTTTTTATTGTAATGGATTGGTTAGAGGCATGTCAAGTTAATTTGGATTGATATCATAATACATTGGAAGGTGTGAATAAGAATGGGATGCCCATAACTCTCAAAGGCATAGCCAAATCTGTAACTAGAAGAAAAGTATTAACAATGCAATTGAAGAAATGTTACAGAAAAGGATGTTAGTTGTATGCCATAAATGTGTTGGGATTAGTAGGCAATACAAAAGAAAAGATTGAAGAATTCAAAATTTTGTAATAATTTCAAGATTTATTTCTGAAATAAATGCTAGGGTTTCTACCTAAAATACATATAGATTTCTTGAAAGATATTATTCCAAGAGAAATTTTGATGTCCAAAGTAACTTATAGGATGAGTAATCCTGAATAGATATAATTAAAGATTCAGTTGAAGGAAATGTTGGACAAAGGGTATATCCAACATAATGTATCTCCTTGGGGAGCACTAACTTTATTTGTGATGAAGAAAGATAACACTCTCAAGTTGTGTATGGATTACATGTAGCTAAACATAGTAACTATTAATAACATGTATCCTCTACCAAAGATTGATGATTTGCTTGAATATCTAAGAGGAACTACAATGTTTTCCAAGATAGACTTAAGGTTTGGGTATAACCAAGTTTGAATAAAATATAAAGGCATCCATAAAACAAATTTCTTGACTAGATATGGGAATTATGAGCTTGTCGTGGTCCCTTTTGGGTTAACTAATGCACCAAATACATTGATGTGTTTGATGAAAAAAAATCCTCATTAAGTATTTGGAAAATTTTGTTTTGGTTTTCACTAAGGATATCCTTATTTATTCAAAGAAAAAATAATCCCACAAGGAGCATCTTCAAATGGTATTGCAAGAGCTCAGAGAGCACAAGTTATATGTCAAGTTTAGACAATGTGATTTCTACCAAAATGAAATCCATTATTTGGGACATATAATTTTGGAGAAAAGAGTTCTGGTGGATTCTGATAAGATAAAGGCCATCGTATATTCTCCTACCCCAATAAATGTCACATAAGTGATATCATTCACAGGACTTGTTGGTTATTATCAAATATTTATCAAAGGATTATCTAAAATTAGTCATCCAATTAATTCATTGAAGAGAAAGGGGGTGATTTTTCTTAGTATAAGGATTGTGAAGAAAGTTTTTAGCAACTAAAATACTTACTTACTAATGCTCATGTGTTAAGAATTTTGGACCCAAGAAAAAAATTCTTATTATGCGCTGATGTTTGCAAGGAAGGAATCAATGGAGTTCTCATGGAAAATGGGTATGTGATATGTTATGAATCCAAAAAATTGAATGGGCGTGAGAGGAATTACATGACTCATGATTCATAGTTGGAAATCATTTTCCATGCACTCAAAATGTGGGGACATTATCTACTTAGTAGTAGATTTATTTTGATGTCAAATCACAATGGACTAAAGTATTTATTTGACTAGCCTCGCTTGAATGGTAGGAAATCTAGGTGGCTTGGGCTGATTAGTGAATTTGAATTCAAAATTAGGGACATAAAATGTAATGAAAATCATGTGGTACATCTAATTCAAAGTTTGAAAGGGAATCAAATTGCAACAATTAGTTCCACTGAAACTAGCTTGAAATCTATGATAAAAGATGCCTTAAAACATGACGAATACTCTTAAAAAATTAGGGAATGTTTTCGAGGAAATGAAGGATCGGGATGTGTGGGATATCAAATAATATAGGATGGAATGTAGTTATATAAAAACATATTGTATGTTCAAAATTCCAATGAATTAAAGAAGTTTATCATGGATGAACTACATAAAAAACCATATTCCAAACACTCGAGATATTAAAAAATGATAACAACAATAAGGAAGCATTTTTATTGGCATGGAATGAAGAGAGATATTGGTGAATACATTGCTAGATGCTTGGAATGTTAGAAATTCATGGATGAACATAAGCACATGGTATGTTTGTTGCAACCTCTTCCAATTCTATAGTGGAAATTGGAGTCCATGGCCATGGATTTTATCACTATGTTGTCCAAGACAAGGAAACAACATGAATCTATCATGGTTGTGATGGATAAGTTAAGTAAAGCAACTCATTTTGTTCAAGTAAAGTCCACTCACAAAGAAGTTGATATTTATGAGATATTTATGAAAGTAATCTTAAAGTTGTTGAGATTTTAGAATACATGCTTCATATGTATGTAATTAGAAGACCAAGTAAATGGGAGTACTATTTTCCATTGGTAGAGTTTGCTTATAATAATGGTTAACAGGAATCATTGAAGATGAGTCACTTTGAAGCAATATATAGCTGGAAATTTCATACACCCATTCGTTGGGATCACCCAGTGGATAAATTTACTCTTGGAATTGATATGTTACAAGAGATGGAACAAGAATTTTTATTAATGAAATGAAAGTTGAAGGAAGCTCAAGATCGTCAGAAGAGATATGTAGACATGAACATCGTTCACAAAGAGTTTAAAGTTGGAGATCATGTGTGATGCAGGAGAATATTAGCTCCAATTCAAAACTCCTTTTGACTAGACCTAAGGGTTTTCATTTACGAATGAAGTTAGTTCCCTAAATTGGATTTAATTATTTAATTTAAAAGTATTTTCCTATGTTTTTAAAATAATTTCACATAAGTGATGAGAGTGAGGAATATTGTAATCAAATATAATATTTAGGAGAGATATCGAGAATATTTAAGAGAGTTAGATAGGTTTGAGGGTCAATTAGATCTCTTGGAGGATATGTGGATATAGAAATAGGGATTTGTTGAGTGATTAGTGGATCTAAACTAGATTATGGTTTCAGAATCCTTTTGTATAATTATGTAACAAAAAGCATGAAATGTATGTATAAGTGTAGAGAGGAGGTCAAGAGTAGAGGAGTGTGGCAAAGTGGGCCAAAAGGGTTGAAATGGGGCCGATTCATTGTAAATCATGCCTAAGAAAGCATAAAGGCCTTTGTAAACTATTTTTATATAGAGGAAATGCTCTCTTCAAGTTTTTGTTATGTCTTTGTGTGTGTTGAACCTTTGTATGTTATTATAGGGAATTGTGTTTCTCCTATTAGGTATGAGTGCGTTGCAGGATTGTAGTAGATAATCTTAGGAGGGGGAGTGTTTTGAGAAGGAGCATTAGAATCAATGCAGAGGAGTTAGATCCTTATTGAAACCAAGCCAAACCTTTATCTTATGGTTCTAACAAGTAATATTATTGATCATTGATTAACCGTTTGATCAATGATCCAAATTTAGTGAAGGATTAAAAGTAGTGCAATATTACTATAGAAGTGATATAGATGGTAAAAATGTGACAGAGATGGTTGCAGAAAAGATCAGAGTGGCATAAAAAAAGTAGTGGAATCCAAAATCTTGAAGATAGATACCTAAGGAGCGAGAGATGTAGTGTTAAAGTCCATATTAGAACATCCTCTTTGCAACAGGGTGACAACATTCTCTTTGCAATAGGGTGACACTTAAGTGAATCTTACATATGGAAGGCCGATATCATAAGTATGATGGACCGAGTATAAAGTGTGAGCCTGTAGTAGAAGCTGAGCACGAAGTATAATGAATAAGGACAAAATCTTAGTTTTAAAATTTTGAAGAAGATAACGTTAATTAATGAATAATGGGAGACATAACTAAAAGTCTTGTTAGATCAATCCTGTCAAGATACGACGCCAGGATAACATGTCCTGGGAGGTTTTCCTTGGAAGGTCGAAGAAGGAGAAACTAAAGGAGTAGTCAGGATGATTAGGCACTGGGAATATGTGGCAGTCAACCAATGAGAAAATTTTCAGGATTATGTAAGCTGGGTGACATGGTTTTCAAAGCATCAAAATTTTGTCAAAGAATGGAGACGAGAATTTTCCCATTCCTTGGGTTCTGCTTCCACGAGGTTAAGTCATTGTGCACCATTAGAAAATAATATAACCACCCTCTTCCCACATTTACCTAAGATAACCGGTCCACCGAGGTAAACATGTTACGAAGAGTTACTATGATATGATTCAACCCCCTAAGTGCAGTTAAGGAAGTAGAACCGACGAACCAACACTTCAGAGACCTCCCTCAGGTGCTACAGGACCCCTAGGAGCTAATCCACCACCCTAGGTGCCCAACCCCTGCACTAACCTAGCCTTTCAATGAATTAAACCCCTAGTTTCTCCCATGACAAGGCATGCATGCAACTGGAACCCTCCAGTCACTCCCACAATGCTTGCAAGGGAGAGACATCAATCTTTTTCAGCCATTTCTATGCTAGAGACTTCGAGATTTAATCCACTTTTTTAGGGCTAGTTTCCAAACTACTTCCAATAACTTGATGAGACTTTCCAAGACAATAAATGACACCAATAAAAATAATATAACACCAAACTTGATCAAGGAATTGACCTAACTGTTGGACTGTATTAATCACTATTAAATGACTAAGACGGTACACATAAATTATCAATCCATGGATGTCTTTTATCTTAATGACAGTTGCACTGTCTGTGCCGATACATCAAACTAGAAGCAATCAAAATAAAGAAGAATCTTCACTGAATCTATTGCTGAAACTTAACACTCGTGCAGGAATAAAAAAAATATACAGGAATGTAATCATGCCTCAATTAAACGATACCTAGCGCGCCACACAACAATTACACTAGCTGGTATCTATAATCACATCTGTGTAACAACATAATAATATCGAAACTGAAGTAGATCTACTTATAGCTAGAAAAACAACAACAACAATCCACTAATACGCATAGAAAATAAGTAATATAGTACAACTAATTTAACCACTGCAGTCCCTGCTAAAGAGGAGGGCCCTTCCTCCCTAGCAAGGCGTAGGAAGAGAGAGAAATTTAATGGAAATTAAACCAGACAACACATGTAACAACAAAAACGTGATAAATTTGTATTAATGTGACCAAAATTACAGAGCCAAAAGTAATATTGTTCTCTAATAATCCCTTGACCTTAAGGGTCGAGAGTTATATATTAGTTACATGTTCAGAAAAACAAGGAACATATTAGTCATGAGAATCTTACGATTCTCATGCTGATCAAAATAAGATACATATAGTTACAACCAAAACTAATAAAAAATCCAACTGGAATAATATGGATTACAATCAAAACTGCCTAAAAGTTGTCATCCTAAAATACAATATGTAATAACTTCTACAATTGTCGTGGAAAATGAGAGCTGTAGTGCAACAACAATTGAGGATAGGCCGACATCTGTAAGTTGACGACATCCAATCAACAATACAACTGTAACAACAATTTGTAATAGCAGGCCTGTAACAGCACCGTGATGTAACAACATTGTAGTGTAATAGCTCACTGTAACATCACACTTTCAAATACTTCTGTACGCCTCATGATATAGATCCTTTGTGCTAAAAATAACATCTGGAAGGACAACAAAAGACTAGAGAATTTCTTCCAACATTCATCCCAGTTAGCCAAAAAAAGGAAACGATACATCATAATAATAAATGAAACGAAAAGATAATGAAATAAGGTAAAAAAACACTATTTAAGATAGAAGGGAAAAAGGAAAATATAATCCCAAGGGTTGAGGTCACAAGGTAAAAATGGGGGAAACAGATGTAGGAAATAAGTACAAAAATGGCACCCAACATTTCACTCCAGCTGAAGCACTTGCATGTCCTCATGCAAAAATATCATCTACCAAGATAATATATCCTGTGAAGGTTAGTGAAGTTAGGGGCATCGACTGTGTATTCATCTGGAAACCTGTACCCATGGTTGGTCACATAGGCTTCAGGATGTGCTGCCGTATTAACCGCCGCAACCATATGCTTAATGTTTCCCAATAAAAATGAGAGGTTGATCTTTTGCTAGTGCCGAAGATGATTTAGTAAAGGGAAGTGGTAATTGAAGATGATTGTAGATCTTCCCTCACAAGTAATGTAATTTATCAGACCTAGGGCGAAATTTTCCCATGGTTGGGGGAGTGATAATCTATCAACCCCTCTTCCCTTCTTTTTGAGCCTTTCCTCTCCTTCAAGAAAATATTCATTCAAAGAAGGGTCATTAATTTTCCTGTTGAACCATCTCTATCCTTCAACTGGAAATGCGGTCACTCAGGCAACCACTTCTTCTGTTACTTCAATTTGTAAGCCCCTGACTCGGGTCTGGTGGTAATTCAAATTCTGAGTGAATTCAATTGCAATAGTCTCTTCTGAGCCTTCCAACTTCTAAAAATATTCAAGCCACCCGACGTCCCTAAATACCTGATAAGCTTCCAGACAGTTCTGTAAAGCTTCCATGGAGTCCAAATCATGTGTTACTGCTGCTCCTCCCATATTTCTGTTATTCTGAATCACTCCTTAAGCTCGACCAACCGTAATATTGCCACACTGCTTGTTTTCTCTCAACACCTTGCTCTGCTTTTCCCGGATGAAGAGTTTCGAACGAGGATACAAGACTTCAACTAAGGGAGGTGATGAGAGGTGACAAGATTTTTGAATTAATAAATTGTACTTCGCACATTCCTGCATTAATGTATAATTATGGAAATTAACGGGCTTTAAGTACAAATGCCTTTTCTGGCCGAATTTGGTCATAATTGGCTATCGTGCTATTTAATTTGATGCATGCGGGGTTAATGACAGTTTCAAGACTATGGATTTATTGCAATGATTATGAGATTTATCCCCCACATATTTAATGGTGATGGTCGCCCACGACTGTAACGATAATGTCATAACTTTCCATTAATCATCATGATGATGTTACCTTTTTAAATGATGTATCTGCGACGATTGTGAAGGAGGAACTTTAATGTGATTGGCGTAACTGCTTCCAGTGATCGTGGCGGTCATGCTTGACTGTTGTAATTATTGCTGCATGTCAAGATAACGACAAGATAAGAAACATTTTTCATGGCTGTTGGCTATTACATGTGTAACAACCAAGACAACCATTGTGTTATTCTTCAGAAAACATGATAATTAGGAAAAATAGATACATAAAAGAAACAAATAAGTAACATCAACTTGTAAAATATATCGGGAAGGAAAGATGATGTTTTGAAAAAGGGAAAAAAATAGGTGTAACAACTGCCACATAAGTGGTTTTCAACTGTTACAAATTGTCTGACTGCGCCCCGAAAAGAGGTTTTCACAATCAAATTTTTATTGTTTTTATTATTATTATTATTATTTTTATTTTTATTTTTTTTTAATTTTAAACAGGTGTAACAACTGCCACAAGAGTGGTTTTTAGCTACTACACTTATTGGAATTTCAAATTTCAGGCTGCACAGGGGAGCATTCCCCTGCTGTTGTAACATAAAGATCAGAGTCCGCGACAATGTTAACAAATGATTCCTTCGAAGCAGGTTGATGATATAACCTTAGATGGTGCCCATTAACCAGTAACAGTGTCTTATCATTATCAATGGTAACAAATTGTATAGTCCCATTGTAAAAGACCGTGTCTACTTCGTAAGGACCTAGCCATCTGGTGCAGAGCTTGCCTTTGAAATCCTTGAATATTGAATTGTACAAAAGAGCCCAATATCCTTTCTGAAATTTCTTCTTCTTCATAAACCTGTCATGCCATCTAGCTCTTTGTTGCTGAATAATCTCTGTCTGCTGAATGGAATCCAACCATTTCTCTTCCAACTCATTGAGTTGGTTCAATATTTGTCTTTGCGCTGTGCTTAAATACAGATTGACCTGCAATTCTGTTCTCAATGTCTTTATTTCGAACTCTACGAGGAATAAATTATTCTTACCATACACCAATTCATACGGTGAGAAGCCTGTAGTATTCCTCCATGTTGTTCTGTAAGCCCACAACACCTCTGGAAGTTTTTCGGCCCAATTTCTTCGGTGGTTGACTACTGTCTTTGTTAAAATTCCCTCAATAACTTTGTTGGTGCTCTCCACTTGGCCATTTTCTTGTGGGTGATAAGGTGGAGTGATCCTGTGATGAATTCCATACTTCTCAACCAGTTTCTGGATCAAATGAGATGTAAATTGAGCCCCCCCATCCGTCACTATCTCCTTGGGTATTCCGAAGCGAACAAAAATATCTTCGAACAGGAAGTCTGAAACAACCGTCTCTGTAGCTCTAGTCAGTGCCTTCGCTTCGACCCACTTTGTGACATAGTCGGTGCATACCAATATGTATGATATTTGCTATGATGAAGGATTAATTGGCCCTACAAAATCCAGGGCCCATTTCTCAAATGGCTCTATCACTATCTGAGGATGAAACAACATCTCATCTGATTTCAGAGGTTGGCCCATCCTTTGGAAACTATCACATCCCTTCACAAACTTCTTGGCATCCTGGAATATAGTTGGCCAGTAGTACCATGTTGAGAGTAATTTATACCCCGTTCTCTTGTCCGCGAAGTGCCCTCCACAGGGTTTCTCATGACAAGATTTCAAGATATCAAATACCTCATCTTCTCTAACACAATGCCAAATCTGAAAGTTTGGTTTGGTGTGATAGAGATTTCCCTCTATCCAGGAGTAAGTAGCACTCTGCTGTATGATCTTCCTCTTTTCTCTGGAAGATAAATGGTGTGGGAATTTTCCTGAAGCAATATAGTTGGCTATATCTGCATACCATGGTGAGTGAGTAGATATGGAAAATATATATTCATCCAGAAAATAATCATCAGTAGGAATGCAATTATCACCTATAGTTAACCTAGAAAGAAAATCAACAACCACATTATCTTTTCCAGGTTTATCTAAAATGGTGATATCTAGTTCTTGTAACACCAATAACCATTGTGTAACTCTGCCATTGGTAACAAGTTTATTCATTAAAAATTGAATTGCAGTGTGGTCTGTGTAATATTCCTTTTTGGGAATTGCTGCATTTTGGACAATGAGAACGCTGTATTCAAAAAATTACGCTATAAAATCATGAAATAGGACTTGGATCCTCTTATATATGATGTACATGTCCTACATACCAAAGGGCATCAGAAACAAATCATTATATCTACATTAAACAGATCTCCCCAGCTCAAAATAGCTCAAAAACACCCCAATCCCATGACTTTCAACTATAGAATTTCTGAAGACTGAAATAGCGTATGTTAAGTCCCTATATTAATAGTTTAGTCCCTTATTATGTTAGTGTAGCCCCCCTTATTGTTATTTTTGTACCCCTGTAATCAGGTCAGACCTGTGGCATTCGAAAGAGAATTCATAGGGCTACCTCAGTGCCAAATTTTAGATATTGAAGATCCAAAATCACAGATATAATTCAGTTTCAATATCGTGCTCCTCAAAAGCAAGAAAAAGGTGTGTATTTGGTTTTTAAAATTGCATAAATTTTGTTTGGAAAAGCAGTTTGACGTGATTCCAAGGGCATATTTTAGAATTTTTATCAGTATTGGGTTCTATAATGGCTCCAAAAAATAATTCCATACCCATTAAGCCCTCAGAAAGCTATACTATGACGCATGAAGAGGAAGAATTGCAGTATGAGATATCAAAATTACTGTACCAAGTGCAAAAAATTTTGATGTTACGAAGAGAAACTGAAGATGACATAGATGGTTTAAAAGCAGAAATGAAGGCTAAGTTGGATGGTTTGAAGGATCAAATAATAGCTAATATGGATGATAAATTAGTGGAAGATCACATCGAGCATCAACAACAAGTTTTCCAACTCTCAAAGGATAACCTAACTTTGGTGCAGAATCTAATGAAACAACAAGAAGATCAACATCACATCGAAAGAATTTTTGAAGCAGTCACAGAAACAAGAACTCGACAAGTACGATCAATTTCAGAGTATCTCATCAAGTGGAAGAACTTTCCTTTAGAAGATTCCACATGGGAGGATGAGAATTTTATACAGAAGCATCAAGAAATAATCAAGCATTGAGGACAACACTTCTTTGAAAGAGAGGGGCATGTTAAGTCCATATATTAATAGTGTAGTCCCTTTTTATGTTAGTGTAGCCCCCCTTATTGTTATTGTTGTACCCCTGTAACCCCCATATTGTTATTATTGTGCCTTTACATTATTATTGTTAGGTCAGCTAGGATTACATTGTGGCCCCACTAGGATTACATTGTGGCCCCATGGACTCCTATATATAGAAAGGAGGTTTTGTCATTTGTATCATCCAAGAATTGTTCATTCATGTAATGTATTGGAGGTTGCCCCCTCGAAGTGGCTTATTTCTAAGGCGTTGATATCTCTTTTCTTCTCTTTTTGGAGCTGGTTTCACAACAATGTAATTCCCATGAGGGTTTCTACAAAAAATGATGAAATAAGACTGATCTGGAGATTATATTAATCATGTAGCAAAGAAATGGAGGTTTAACCTCTTTTACACAAGAAATAAGGCAACCCGGCAAGGGTTTCTGGCTTTACACATGTATAAAAGGCAGTATTGCAGAAAATAACACAATCTATTGCAACTATGCATTTGACATGACTAAATATAACATAAAATAGCTGATCAATATAGAAAATGGCCAAAGGCCCTCCTTAATAGACTTTCCGGAGGGAAATAGACACCTCCTCCTCTAATACAAGCACAAAATCAAGGGGTTTAACCCTGCTACTACTACTCCTGCAGAAAAGACGTAGTTACTGGAAGTGACTATGCTGTAGATGTTGATGGCTGAATGAAATCAAGTCAGATGATGGAAAATTAGCTCAGAAAATTCCCTTTTGATTCCTTAAACAAGCTGATCCAAAGGAGAGGGTGGAATTCCCGCATGAGAATTCTTTGCACTAAACAGTGCTGCAGCTACAGCTAAAAAGCTGAAGCATGCAAGTAGTCAAAAGACAAAAGATAGATGAATACTGAATGCCTTCCTTGTTTCTATCCCCTTATTCTTATCCTTGGTGAGCCTCCTCACCCCGAACCCCACTCATTGATGAGGTGACTTCCTAGAAAAGATTCCTCTACAAAAACTGCGCTATCCTTGTTGGTTTCCCTCCTCTTGTGGCAGCGCTGTTGACTTGGTCAACTGGATCTAGTTCACCTGCATTGCCCCCCTTTCACACCAAGGTGGATTTATTTTCCCTCCTAATCTAATCCCTTTTCACACTGGGATGGTTTTATTTTCCTTTTACTCTTCTACTGCAAAAATGGAGCAATTATAATATTCCAACTAGCAGTGTCTAATTGGGAACATTACAGTCTGTTTGTACAAATACTTGATACCTGGTGATGTAGTGCCAAAATTTGTTGATAGCATCCACTACTTCTAGGAATTTCTTCTCGGTCACTGTGTAGTTGAGCTCAGCTGGAGTTAAATTCTTGCTGATGTAATAAATGGCATAAGGTTTCTTTTCCTCCAGCTGCCCCAAAACAACACCCACAGCTATTTCAGATGCATCTGTAGCGATATGGAATGACAGTCTCCAGTTTGGTCCTCGTAGAATAGGTGTTGCTGTTACACAGTTCTTTAACTTCAAAAAGGCTTGCTCACCCTTCCCTGTCCACAAAAATTCCACATCTTTCATGAGCAAAGAAAACAAAGGAGATGAAATCTTTGAAATTTTTTCTATAAATCTCCTGTAGTACCCTGCATGTCCCAGAAAGATACATACCTCTTTTTGAGTTCTAGGAGTTTGGATTCTCGAGATTACCTCAATTTTTGCAGGGTCTACCTTGATTCCATCTGCCGAAATGAAATGTCCCATCACAATCCCCTCGATCATCATCATGTGGCACTTCTTCGTGCTCAAAGCAACATTATTTTGTTCACAATGTTCCAGTACCTTTTCAAAATTAACTAATGTTGTTTCAAAGGCATCCCCGTAGGGTGTAAAGTCATCCATGAAAATTCTGAGACAGTCATTCAAGAGATCCGAAAAGATACCTAATATTTCCCTTTGAAAAGTTGATGGCGCATTGCAGAGGCCAAAAGGAAGGACTCAGTATGCAAAGGTACCCCATGGGCAGGTAAAGGTTGTCTTGTATTGGTCTTCTAAGGCAATCTGTATTTGATTATAGCCACTGAACCCGTCCAAAAATGAAAAATAATTTTTCCCAGAGAGAGTATCAAAGACCTGGTCAGTGAATGGTAAAGGGAAATGGTCCTTTTGGGTGGCTTGTTAAGTTCTCTATAGTCTACACAGGCTCTCCACTTGGCGTTATTTTTCGGAACACTTACAAGCGAAGATACCCACTTACTGTCAGAAATGGGGTAGATGAAATTAACATTAAGGAGTTTCTGTAATTCCTCTTTCACTATCTCCTTAAGTGCACGATTCATTCGGCGTTGCTGTTGTTTAATTGGTTTGCAACCCTCCTTAAGGTAAATGCGGCGAGTGCATAGGCCAGGGTGGATTCCATTCATATCAGTATAGTCCCATGCAAATTCCTTTTTATATTTTTGTAACAGCTGTATCAACAATCTATTCTGTTCAGCAGTCAAGTTAGGATTAATGTTTAAATATTTCCCTGGCTCAATTTCAACAGGATTGCTGTCAGTATGCAAAGTAGTTTTCAAATTTTCAATATTTATGTCATCTACCTAATATTCTTCCCTTGGATCTCTAATAGAGGCAACAAAGATTGGATTGCTAATAAAGCCATTAATAATGTCATCCTCTGTTTCATCATTAAAGTATTGTGCTTTTCCAAGTGTGAGGAGAGGTAGGGAAAAATCAGAATTAGGTTCAAATTCGTCCCACCAGGGACTATTCAAATCCATATGAGGTTTCACAAGGGGTTAAAGGTTCAGGTTCTTAGTGGTCTGCCCATCTAAGATCACCATAGATCCGGATCTACATCCAATATATACGTTTGCAGTGGCTAGCCATGGTCTTCCCAAGATTAAAGGATGACCCCCAAGTTGGATTTATTTTGTAAAATTAGAAAATCAACCGGGTAATTCCAAGAAGCTACAGTGATCACCACATATTCTATCATTTCCTTAGGATTGAAACGAGATCTATCTACTAATTCAAGCACTGTAGGTGTAGGTCTGAGTCCATGAAGTCCTAGGGAGATAAAAATATATTTGGTAATTACATTAATGGCTGCCCCTAAATCAATCAGAGTGTTAGTTATAGGCTGGTCATCAATATGGACAGTCACTCTAGGATTCCCTGGGTCATTATACATAGTCAACAAAGGCTGATCAATCATTATTTCAGAGAGTTTCCCCATAACATGGATAGTAGCAGGGTCTTTCAGTTTCCTTCCAGGATTTTTGACACACAGATCTCTCACTGTTTTGGCATAGATAGGTACTTCCTTAAGAGCTTGTAACAGTGGAATCCACACATAAAAATTATGTAATTCCTTGAGGAACTCAGATTCAGTTTGTGAGGCTGGCCCGATTTTAGTTAATCATTGAGGGTATGGAGGATCCTGAACCCTAACAGTTGAGTCAGCTATCACAGATGCACCAACTCTGCTCGAGTTGGCTGATGTAGAAACATCAGGCTTTCTTGAGTTGGTTGCTACAGGTGTAACAATAGGTGTTGTATCAGCTGTTATAGGTGTAACAACTGTTTCAGAATCGACTATATCATTTCTAGGTGACTCACATTCTTCCTCGGTAATGATGGGAGTATGATATGGTCTGATTAATTTTCCTAATCGAAGCTTAACCTCAGTAAGCCCAATAGGAGTGATAAGATAAGTCTGGAAAGTAACCAGGGCATCTATGCTCTGAGCTGCCTTATTATTTGGATTGGGGTTAGGTTGCACAGGTAATTGGGGTCGAACAAGAGGTGCAGGAGTTTGAAGAGGAGGCAGTTGTAATTGTTGTTGCATTGGTAGTGCAGAGGGCGCTATACCTTGGCCATTACCTCTCCAATTCCGACTCCATGGATAAGATTGCGATGGAGGATATTGCATTGGTGGAGGGGAAGGCCATTGGTTCCATGGTGAAGGAAATTGTGTTGAGGAAGGAGTAGGATATGGCCATGGAAATTGTTGACCATTATATAGATTATTCAAAGGATTAAAAGAGGAAAAATCTAGAGGCATACCTATAGGTTGCGGCTGCCATTGTCTCTTTGATCCAATGAAGTAGGAAGACTGGAAATCCTCGCTTGATTCCTTAAGCACCGTTTTCAGTCTGGGTAGTTCTGGGCATTGACCAATGGAATGTGCCAACTCACAGATGTTGCACAAGTTGGTGCTATTTAGTCTGCATTCTCTTTCTAAATGTTCCTTTTTGCATCGAGAATAGAATATTTCAGCTTCTGCATGTGCTTTCTTAACTTGTACCGTAGTGATTTGGGCAGAGAGAGTACTGAGGAGGTCGGTTTTAAAATACTCAAATAGATTTGCGATCTCTGCTCTGGTTACTACTCCACTTGTGGAATTCTATATCCGAACTGAAGGGTCCCGAACTAAACTTCTCCCCTTGACCGATCCTCTTGAACTCCGCAGATAGAGCTTCATTATTTCTTCAAGCGGTTCTTGCGATATGTCTCCTTTTCCCAACAAATTCAAATTCTCCAGACAATCATCTCTTATACCTCTTAGGAATATAGGTTTCATGATTTTCGGGGTTAAATTACCAAACTTAGACCTTTGTAAATTATAATGGAATCGTTCCATGTAGTCTTATAAGCTCTCTTCTTCCTTCTGTGTAATTTTGAAGATTTATTCCTTAAACTCCCTGGTTTGACAGTAATCCTGATACTTAAAGAGGAAGGCCTCCCTCATGTCATTACAGGTTCAGATCATGCCAACACCCAGTCTCATGAACCATATAAATGCTGCCCCTTTCAAAGTAGCAGGAAACAATTTCATCTTCTGGGCGTCTGAAGTGTAGTCATAACTCCTACACAGCACATCGAACTCGAACATAAAGGCATCAAGATCTTCAACAACCATCCCTTGAAAGGAAGGTAGAGATGATAAAGGAATGTTTTTCATGGGAGCTTCATCCCGTGTCTCCAATATCGGGAATTCAAAAGTAACATTACCATATGCATTAACATTCTCATCCCCCATGGTTGATCCTTCATGATGGGATGAAATGACCTCAAAATATGTAGGGGATTGAAAAATAATTAAAGGATTATGTTGTTTCAGGACCAGTTGTTTCACTGCACTACCCGCATCCAAATGATGATCAACTAAATGTTGTTCCTCAAGCCCCTGATGCTCCGCACTGGTCTCCCCTTGTCCTTCAATTTTCAGATTTTGATCAATGGCTTTCCACCACTGTTTCAGATATGGAGTCTTGATATCAGGAGTGGATATGCTGTTTGAAGGGTGATGAGGTCCAGACACAGAAGGTATCGATGCCTTAGGCTTTGATAAGGTATGAGGTCCTGTATTCCTATTATCTCTATATGAAGTAGACTGTTCCTTTTCTGCTTTTGAGATCAGATCTCCAAAGAATGTCTTTCTTCCCAAGTCTGCACCCTTATTTTCCTTTTTACGACCCGTATTTCATGTAGATAGTTAGAGTGGGGGGTGTTTTGGATTTCTCTATTGTACTACTAGCACACATCGACCATATGTGTATCAATCCTTCCTACAAGTGCTTTAGTTTCTATAATGGTGAGCCCGCCCAAGTATGTTAGAGCGATGCACAGATTCTTACCTCTCGTCTTATTGCCCAACAACTGTATAGCTGAAGACACGCTGAAGAAAAACACCCAAAAATCACACTTCTAAGTGCCCCAACGTAGCAATGGTGAGCCTGCCCAAGTATGTTAGAGCGATGCGCAGATTCTTACCTCTCGTCTTACCGCCCAAAAATTGCTGACTAGGAACCACCCTATCATCAAACAAACAATTTTGTTTGATCGGATCGTCACTTCCATCCCCCAAAAATGACGCCAAAATTTCGGACTGTATTAATAACTAATAAATGACTAGGACGGTACACATAAATTATCAATTCAAGGACGTATTCTATCTCAATGACAGTTTCACTGTCTGTGCCGATACATTAAACCAGAAGCATTCAAAATAAAGAAGAATCGTTGCTGAATCTATTGCTGAAACTTAAAACTCATGCATGAATAAAAAAAATCTACAGGAATGTAATCATGCCTGAATTAAATGACACCTAGCGCGCCACACAACAATTACACCTGCTAGTATCTCTAATCATATCTGTGTAACAACATAATAATATCGAAACTGAAGCAGATCTACTTACAGCCAAAACAGAAACAAAAACACTCCACCAATACACAAAGAAGATAAGAAATACAATACAACTAAATTAACCACTGCAGTCCCTGCTAAAGAGGAGGACCCTTCCTCCCTAACAGGGCATAGGAAGAGATAGAAATTAAATGGAAAGTAAAATAGACAACTCATGTAACAACAACAACATGATATCTTTGTATTAATACTATTCTTCACTAACCCCTTGACCTCAAGGGTCGAGAGTTATATAATAGTTACATGTTCAGAAAAATTAGGAATGGATAAGTCATGAGAATCTTACGATTCTCATGCTGATCAAAATAAGATACATATAGTTACAACCAATTCCTTAATAAAAATTTTGACTGGAAGAATATGGATTACAATCAAGACTGCCTAAAATCTATCATCCTAAAATACAATATGTAATGACTTCTACGACTATTGTGGAAAATTACAACTGTAATGTAACAAAAATTGAGGACAGGTCGGCATCGGGAAGTTGACGATATCCAATCAACAATACAACTGTAACAAAAATTTGTAATAGAGGGTCTGTAACAACACCGTGATGTAACAACATCGTAGTGTAACAACTCACTGTAACAACACACTTTCAACTGCTTCTATATGCCTCATGCTCTAGATCCTTTGTGCTAAAAAAAACATCTAGAAGGACAAAAAAAGACCAGAGAACTTCTTCCAACATTCATCCCAATTAGCCAAAAAAAGGAAACGATACATCATAATAATCAATGAAACAACAAGATAATGAAATAAAGTAAAACGACACTGTTTAAGATAGAAAAAAGGGAAAAAGGAAAATATAGTCCCAAGGGTTGAGGTCACAAGGTAAAAATGGGGGAAACAGATGTAGGAAATAAGTACAAAAATGGCACCCAACACTAACCAAGCCCAACCATCACATTCATTTCGTAAAAAATATCACAATTATGAAATCTATAGGTTTCAACAAAATATCTGAGCATAGGGGTCTCATACTTATTTGAGAATAGTTAAGAAGGATTGGTTACTTCTCACATTAGTTGCATTATCATCTATTAGGTCATTCATTCATTATTGTTTCACATACTAATCAAAACATGATGAGAGACATACATCATAACTGCCAGAAAACATGCTTATAACCAACATAAAACCAAAGATATATCAATGAGGAAATGATTTAGGAGTAG
>CM076576.1:723657866-723863212 GCA_034641835.2 Pinus albicaulis
ATATGAAAAGCCCTAATGTCTAATCTGCATGGTGCTCGTGGTAACAAGCCACCGCACGCACTAAGTGTCTCAGTAGTCGGTGGAGGCGACTGGACACCCCCACAGTGTGTCGCTGGTATGCTAGCAGAACATCTGCTAGCCGTGCATAGTCCAGGATCCCATGGGCGATGCCCTCCAGGTTCTGAATCATTTCACCTCCCTCGCCACCCTCAGCCTGAGGGTCATGTTCGGCATGGATTCTTCGCGCAATGGGCAACATGCCCGCAGGCCTCTCTGGGCCGACGTCTGCATACACATAAAAATATTATTAGAATGAACATGTATTACCAAAAACAAACATAAATACATAAAAATAAAAAAGAGAGTATCGTACCCAACTCCTCATCCCAATCCTCCCCCTCCGGGAGCGAAAGATCGGGATCTTTGGTGAAATCGGTCCCAACATAGGGCCAATCTTCGACCATGATCAACTGTCGTTGTAACCACCCAAAAAACTCGGGCCTCCAAGACATCTGTTGGCCTCCTCCTGACCTGGGCATAAGTGCTGCCCAGTGAACCATCCTCGGCTCCCTTGGTACCGGCTCAGCAACTATGGCCCCTTGGCCCTAGAAAATGTGTAGTCGTTCCAGGATGAATAACACCAAAATGGAACTGTAGCCAAACTTCTTTAGTTTGACTTGCTTGCATCTTGTCAATTTCCTCTTGATATTGCTCATCACTGCAGTAGCCCAATCGAACAATGTGGGGTTCATACACTCGAAAGCTAGTATGATTTGGGCTTTCGTTGCCTCATTAGGAGCTTGCGATCCTGTAGCACGTGTAATGGTGTGTAGCACTACTCTGAGTGCTAGATCACAGACAGTGTGAATGTCCACCTTTCCGCTTCCCGATCCGGTTCATGCCCCTGGGCACACCCTCGCCATTACTTGTTCCATCTTCTCCCTGGAAGGTCCGCTGCCCGTCAAAATGGGTACTGGGCCTCTACGCGATAGCCCGGTGATGAAATATACATCGAAAACCTCAAGTTCCAACACTTGGTCCTGAAGTTCAAACACTTCCTCATTTTCGTCCCATATACTGACTAAGTATTGTAGCAGCTCAGGTTCAGCTTGTAAACATGGAGTAATAAATAATTTTTTGAGTCCACAGTTCTTCAGTGCATTCATACAGGCTTCATTCTCCATAGCCATTTCATCTTCCTCCCCATGTTCCCTCTCCTTCCATTCAATAACCATTATGCTTGGTTACCTGCATCAACATGATAAAAAACCCTTGTTAGATCTCTGTCATGATTGAAAATCCATATGGATGGCTCACTGTTTAAAAATTTAAAGCAGAAAATTATGTCTCCCCATTGGCGCGACCCCTTTGTGAGAAAAAATCCAATGGCGTGGGTCCATGCCCGATACCCGCGCCAATGGAGGAGCCCTAAATTTTTAAAAGAGTCTCCTTCAGAGATCGATTGTGCAATGAAAACTCATAAAAAATGGATTAAAATGGATCTTAAGGGAACACCTTTTACCTGGAACAAACGAGGAGCTGAATGACGTCCCGGATCAGTCGCAATCACCGCCACAAGTTTGCACACAAACGGACCACTGTTGCTCTTCAAGTGAGGTAAAAATTAAAAGTAAATTTGTTTTACCATTTGAAGCCTATTTATAACGTTTTAAGTCAAAAATTAGGTTTTAAGTGTCATTTTTCCCAATATTTTAATATATTTTGTCGAAAATGGATTTTACACTTGCTTCTATGTGCAGCGACAGGTTTTTTGCGCGAATTGGATAGTGATACGAGTTGTATTTTATACTTTTTCGGACTCGATAAAAACACGAAAAAGTCATTTTGGAGTCATATTTCAGCTCTTTTCTGACTCTCTAAACATGAAAATATTGCCGAGTCCCTTGTCGTTTTGATCTCATTAAAGTGGTCACGAAACGACATCTACCCAGTATACGTTTACCCCTTTTTCGGGTTGGGATAGATTACTTACGAAAAAGGAATACCCTAGCCTATCGCGACTAGGAGGTTTTCTCAGATATTGTTTTCTACCTTTTCGAGTCTGAGGAACTATTTACGAAAAGCGACCGTTGGAGTTTACTTTTCCGCTGTCTTTTCAAACTCTCTAAACATGAAAAGACATCGAGTTCTTCCTTTGTCAGACTCGTTAAACCCTGATGACATTGGATTCAGTCATAATGACAATATTCGAGTTCCTCCTTCCTAGGGCTCGTTAAATGTACTAGGTTGGATTTATATAACAAGCATATGGTATCCTCTTCAAGCTTGTATAAAAATAAAGAGGTACTTTCCAGAAATGGTGGGGAAAATGAAACCAGCATCATTGTCGTGTCGGCAGTTTGTCGCTCTTGAACATGGCACTTGTCTACATTCGTGTCGGGTTGGGGACATCTCATCTCGTTTTTCACTTGCCTCCGTGGGTTTGGGTGATCCCTTTTGACCTCTCATCTGCTCTTTGTCCCATCATCATGACCTCTGATTTGTTGATGTCAAATACTGCCAAACTCACTGTCGTGCCGCCATATTTTCAAGAGAATTTGACCTCTGCAAATTTCAACCTTCCTCTGATTCTCATCTAATATTGATTCACAAAGACATTATGTTCCTCTGTCTCATGTCGATGATGTGGGAAACACTATGGCCCACCTTCAATCAAGGTCACTTCCTGTCGACTTCAGCTCATTATCCAGGAAGCTGATCTAGAGACTCCCTTCTGGTACCTTGGAGCCTGCATGCCTCAATGGCAAGTTCTCCGCATTCGACGTGAGGTTTTCATCACTGGCCTCTGATCAAGTGATTCTACCAGTGTTCGACGTCAGCTCATTGATTCACATGCCATGGATTGTACCTATAGTACCTTGAGGGCCATTATCATTATTGGTGGTACCTCCCGCGTATGTTAACAACTTTCATCATTAGCTGGTAATCAGACGATGTTGTTGCATGTTCGACTTCAGCTCATATATTCGCATGCTTGGACTTGTACTTTGTTCGGGTCAAGATGGAGTGCAAGACCCTGGATTCATGTTTGTTATAATCCAGGCTATGATTTTGTGGATTATCATGATTAGTTACATGACTCATTGATTGGATGGCTGCGACCATACCTGAGTCTATTTATCGATCCTTACTAGATGGCTGCGTCCATGCCTTGGATCTAGATTATTGTATACTCTATTATGGATGGCTGTGCCCATACCACATATATATCATGTATCTGAGATATCAGTTGTACTTCTCTATGCAGGTTTTCTGACGGCGGTGTTTTCAGTCGGACACGTTCTCGTAAAGCATTTCACCCCTCTCTCTCTTTCGGGCCTCATGCTTTAGGGGGCATCTGTTACACAACAATTTGTCACCGTCCCTACAATTCCCCGTCCCGCACATTTGAGGGCTCTTTCTGTGACCTATGAGCAGTGACATAACTTGAAAACACTTTCATGGCATTCCCCTAGACATGTACTTTCATTGCCCTGAAGACAACTCCTTGGGAAAAACCCTAAAAATAGCCTTTTTTGCATTGGAACGGGTACATAGTTCAACCCTCGTGCCAAGGGGGAAAATCCTCCAAAGAGGGCACGCCAATTGGTGCTCTGTCTCAGAGCCACACCCGTGCCAGGCTCAATAAAGGGTGTTTTTTAAAAATGAAGGGCGGAAGATTGACCCCAACCAATTCCTAAATTGGTCTCTAATTTGAGTTGGGAGGTTGGCTTCGAATTTCCATGTAGAGGAAGTAGTTTTCCACCTCTCATGGAAGCTTCCTTGAGGATAGGGCCAATCCCATGATTGTAGGGATCCCAACTCCCCTTCCTCCATCTATATAAGCTTGCCATTTTCCTTTGCAAGCTAATCTCCAAGAGCCTTCATAGCCTAAAGAATGCTGCATTAGTCCTCATAGTGTCAACTCAATAGCAAGGAGATTGATGATCGAAGAAAGAGGCTTGTCCCCATCCTTGACAAGCTTTACCAAGACATATTCCACTGGCAACCCGTCGAAGGAGAATTTAGCGTCAGATCCAAGTTGTATTTTCCTTTGTATGAATTAATGATAAGCGACTATTGGTTATGGTTCCACTCATTTTTTTCATTATGATCATGAGTTGTGTCATCTCTGACTGATGCATAATTGTATATATCGGATTTTATACTTGTGTTTGTTGTGTTTCTTGCGTGTGCAGGTCTTCGATCATGACGAGCGTGAGGATTGTGATCTGCCGGAGCAAAGGAACGGGAGCGCTACCTTATCTATAAACAACAACGTTGGATTTGAGGTAAGCCTTCTTCGCAAGTTGGTTTATTGCAATTAGGGACCTGCACCATAGCGTGTTACAATTGTTGCTAGACCCGTTCTGGGCTAGTAGGGATCGCCTTTGTCTGCAGAGGGGATTTACCTCCACAACAACAATGAACATCACTAGCTCCAATAGTGGAGTGTTGGAGCCACTCCTTGATCCACAAAAGAAATAACTTATCTCTTTGATGATTTGCTGGAGGATACAAGGTGAAAAAGTCATTTTCTCATACAATGAGGTGCATATATAACCAAGGGGTGATGCTTCACCCTCCTTGTGACTCTTTGACTACCCTCATGACTATTTAAATTCATATGAATTTTTGACATACATGACTCTTCATATTCCATGTGTTTCCTTTGGATTTCCACTTTATAATACATTTTGAATACAATTTACATGATCCACAATAATGATGTGGCATATGATGACTTGTGACAGGACATGACATGACACTGATGATATGGACTGCTTCATGATAGGCTCTGAAATTTGAGTATGCGTAAAATTTTGGAGGGTGTTTTTCGAAGTGACAACAAGGTCCTACGTTTGAAGATGTTCTGGTAGGGTAAAAACCCTCTTCTTCCTCCAAGATGTGAAAACTTGAAAATTAATCATAGAAGAATATACATAAAATATAATTCAACACGCATGTATAAGAATGTGTTATATTATCATATATAACATTTCAGACTATCATTCATAAGATCAAAACATATATCGGGGACAAGACATGAGCTTATTTATTGAATAATAACAATAAATATAGGATAGATACAACCTAATCCATGCCAAAGGAACTAACGAAGTCTTCATTCATATCCATCAAGCCCAAGCCACGAAGAAAACCTCTCTAATAGGTGCAAGAAGATGCTAGTTTAGGAGGTTGATCATCTCTACAAAGGAAATCAGGGTTTCTTAGAGACTAGGTGTGCAAGAGGCACATGAAAAGAATACTTGATCTGGGGGGAATCGAGTATAATGTTGATATCTCTCTCCTCTATATGCATTAGGCCTACCCAAGTGGTGTATATATACCACCTCAAATTGGTTATTTCAATTATTCCACAAGCTCCTATAGGTGGAATCTCGTTAAACCCCTCCCGAAAAATAGCATTTTATTTAAGTTTTTCATATTTAAAAATGGATACATAGGTATAGCATTCTTGAACCCGCATATGTACACGTTTTTTGTGGGTAGAGTCATGTATGGAATTTGAAATATGGTATTTTAATATAAAGTCAAGTCTGCATGGGTAAAGGGACTTACCAAGGCCATAAAAGAGCATCAGGTCTATAGGAGTGTTGAATGATGTTATAAGAGAATGAAACATAGCATATGTTATGATGTTAAGTGAAGTTCAGAGATCAACAATGAATGATTTAATATTGAATTAATTATAACATATCTTAAAGAATAACGTGTTGACCATATTAGTATTTTTATTCTCTGTAAAAGGAATGCATTAGAGATGAAAAGAAACATAATAATCTTCCCCTTATGCATGGTTAGGGGAGAAATAAGAGTGTCTAAAATGTATGATCTTTATATTTATGGAATTCCCATAGAAAATTTGCATAGGACATTCAAGAAATTTGAGATGATAAACTTTGGACTAGAGAAGAACAAGAGGAAGCAAGTGAAGGATTTCCATAACTTAGGGGGGGACATAGGTCAAGGGAATATGGAAGAGATTCTTACTAGTCTTGGTAAAAGGCATTAATCTTGTGATGAGGAAGGGTACCATCGACATCAATGAGGCTAAGGTTAAATGCTTGAATTAGTTGATTTAAGGAGACACCTATTGAGTATTCATGGAATATATTATTCAGGAAAATGAGTTCTAGAGGAGAATAAGTGAAATATAAATCCCTTTTGGCGTGAGAGAGAGGAAAAAAAACCAATGAATATTTGACAGTGCCCAGGTCACCTTCAATGATAGATATCCTTTTGAAACTTTATGGAGGAAACTTTAAAGTTTGATCAAGTGCTTTCTACTTCTTCTTAAGAAGGTTTGAAGGAATTTCATGAGTCTACTTCTTCAAAATATCAACTATGATTTTGGAAGAAGTCATATTACTATTGGTAGACTTAAAAGGTCATGATCAAGTATGAGGTCCTTGTATATCCCATATATGGCATTTTCTTATGTGGGTAAATTTTTGGAATTTTGAGTTTATCAGTCTGGAATTTTTGTGCATTTAATTTTTTATTTTCTTTAAGTTTTCAACAATCATATGTTTTATAGAAACACAATTCAGTTATTTTAATATGCCAAATGCTCTATTTTTTCACTACAAATGATGTTTAATTCAAGAAAAAACTTTGTCAGCCTATCATTGGTTACATTTTGATTACATACTTCAGGATTATGAGTTTTAGTTATATTGTCTCTCATTCTTTAAGTCTAGTGGAACTAAATGACATTCAAGCTAGGTTTGGAGGAAATGGGAGGCATCTACATCACTAAGTATGTATTAGGTTATAAAAGGTATGTTGTTTTAGGTTGGTTATAAATGGATCCATAAGGGTGTATGTTATTATTTAAAGGTTGTGATCTTCTATCACCATTCAATCATTATATCAATGAAGAGAACCACTCCTTCGTTTTTACTCCATCAGGATAACAAAATGATATGTTGGACCTTACGAGATAAATGTAAAATGAAACAACACAATCACAAATAATATGCTTGAAATACCTTTTAAGGAAATATATAAAATTCAAAGTCTTAAACCCTTCACACCTCTTTATATTTTTGTTCACTTCACACGAAAATGTTCTTTTATCTTAAGGTGCCTATCGAATACCATTGTGGCACATTTGGCTATGAAAATTGATAGAAGAATATATAACTAAAAATATAAACTTCAAATCAATTGAACTCATTCTCCATCATTATCATGTTTATCTCAACAAGAATCCATATTTTATAATTGGGGATCCATATAATAGGTCCTTTTAATGACAATGCTAATGTGTATAGTCAAGATTTAAGATTTTTAAAATATTTTTGTTTCCATTTTTAAATGGAAGGTTCTGATTGTAAATGTTGTGATTAATGAATGATTACTTATGATTATTTACATTTAATAAAAAAAATCATTGGTTTAACTAATATATAAACATATATAAGGCCTAGTGGGAAGTGGGGTAGGAGCATGGATATGCATGTAGCTTGTCCCATGGACAGGTCTCCAGGAAACTCTTTTCCTTAATCATGGCTATATGTCTAGGTGGTTCCTTTCTTTCCTCCCTTTTCGAGTGACCATGCAACCTTCCAAACCTTTTATCACATTTTCTTGCTTATGGTTCAACTTCATGATAAATTTAGTGGGAAATATTTTTATGATGATTTCAGTATATATAATGGTATTTATTCTTATATATACTAGTTATAGTGGTATATTCTAACATGTTAAATGTCGATATATATATATATATATATATATATATATATATATATATATATATATATATATATATATATATATATATATATATATATATATATATATATATATATATATATGTTTTTGTGTGTGTGTGTCTGTGTGTGTGTGTGTGTGTGTGTTATTCCACTATATATTGTCATACTAATATATAGTATTAATATGTTAGTATTGGTATTAGTATATATGTAGACACACACACACATATAATGGACATACACTAGCATAGTAAAAATGACTATAAAATCTCTTGAGTTATAAAACACAAAATAAGTATTGTATCTCTTATCTTACAAAATCTCTAATTGTTAATCACTAGTCATTTAATCCTTTGATTGTTGAAATCACTAACCAATATAATATTAAAATATTATCATTTAAATCCAAATAAAAATTTATGTATCCCTTAAACCTTATAAATTCTAAGTGACAATACTCCTATGCCATTTTCCTTATGACCTCTAACCACTACAAAAAATTAAAGACCAAAAATTATATGTTGGTAATACACTAGTATATATACTAACATGTCAATATATCAATACATATATATGAACATATTATGCTAGTATATATTTACATATTGATGTGTCAGTATATGTATACATACATATTATGTTTATATATATATATATATATATATATATATATATATATATATATATATATATATATATATATATATATATATATATATATATATATATATATATATATATATATATATATATACTAAATACTCTCAAATTAATCATTAATGTGGTTGACTACAAAATCCCTCAACTTCCAAGAGCTTGTGTGGAATAACTAAAATATACTTATAAGAGCTAATTAACATAACCTCTAAGGCATCTTCCATATCATCTCTAATTCTAACAAAAATTCACTACAAGAAAAAGAGGCATTGGTGAGGGGAAAAAAATGTCACTATAAGCTCATTGGTGAGGGTCAAAAGAGCCTTCGTCACCAAAAACTAAAGGTCACCAAAGGTGGCATCGTCGAAAGTATAGGTGTTGTGGTGACATTAGGGGTTCGTCACCAATAATGATTTATAATGACAGATAGTGACCGTCACCATTTCATATGAGTAATGCCATGATGGACAATAGCCTCCGTCACCAAAAAAATGAACGTCACCAAAGGTGGCGTCGCCAAAATTATGTGTTGTGGTGACATTCAAGGTCTGTCACGAATATTGATTCTAATGACGGATAGTGACCATCACCATTTCATATGAAAAACTACGATTTTTTGTGATGGACCTTTCATGGCCGTCACTATTGGTGCATATATATGGCGTTGTTCGTTGACCGTCACCATTTCATATATGGTGAGGGTCAAAAAGTGTCATGAAAAGCTCATTGGCGACATCAAGGTCTGTCATGAATAATGAATATAATGACAAACAATAACCCTCACTATTTCATATCAACAACAACAATTTATGGTGAGGGACCTTTCATGGTCGTCACTATTGATGCGTATATATGGTGGCATTCGTTGGCCGTCACCATTTCATATTTTGGTGAGGGTTGAAAAATGTCACCATAAGTTCATTGGTGATGGTCAAAAGAGCCTCCGTCACCAAAAATTGATCTCTGCCATTCCATATGAATATCAGGGCACGATGGAATCGAACCACCAACCTCCTGCTTGTAAAGAAGGTGCTCTTCCATTGAGCTAGCACCCTTTAAATTAGACTTTTAAAAATTAAATCTTGAAACCTTTATAGATTGTAAATTCTACAACTTTCAATAAATTAAATTAAAGCCCCAAATTCAATGTTAATTAAGCCTCCTGTCATGAGCTAGCAATTGGAAAAATGTCTAAATGCAATAGGCTTTGGTTGGAGGTCGACCAGTTCCTAACTACTACTCTGTTGGCAATTCGTGGAGAGCTAATTCACAGCAGTGATTGGGGGCTCAGCCTCGTAAGCAACATCCTGGAAATAAATTTGCCACAAGTGAGCCTAGGAATGTACTTCCCCTATGCCTGATAATTATTGGTGAAAATATAGTCTCTATTTTGCAGGCTGGTATGACTCAATTGTGCAAATAAGTGCAAGACCAGAAGTCAATCTGGAGGTATTATGTGTCCCTAGATTGAGCATCACTGAGATTTTCATGTTGGTTTTGGGAGCAAGTAATTTTATCCGTTGGTCGTGGAGTAAACAGAGGGTAAGTGATTTGGTGTGGCACGACAATGAAAAAGCTGAATACAATGTGGGGAGGCCAAGCTGGAACATAAAGCACCAATAGCTGTGCATGGCACTTTAATTGCTGCTGCAATGAGAAGGTAAATCTGCTAATGAAGAAATTGGATGTACTCCAATTATACTTTATAGTGATTAATTTGAAGCTTAAAGAGAGAATTATGACAAGTGTACAAGCATTGGAGGCGGTTCAGGCTTTGAAAGCCAATTTATCCATGCAACAAAACGAATCTGAGGCTCTTTGCAGTTAGTTAGTGGGGTTGCAGGAGCAGGTCCAACTTCTGAACACCAAAATCAGTGACTATAGTCATGATAATTGGAGACAAAATGGAAATTTTTTGGATCGGATCTCAATTAGCCACCAACAGAGGAGGAAGATAAGTGTAGTTGAAGCATGTGCTGATGCAAAATTTGTTTTTTGCTTGGAAATTTCTGTAGAGTTTAAACCTACAAAAATGTACTGAACTAGGACATCATATGTAGCCCCACTTTAAGAGTGATAGTATAGGCATATGCAAGAAGCAGATCACAATGTAAAAAATTTATGAGTATTTGCCTTGTCTAGGCACAAACTTAATGTTATACTTACAAGCTTACAAAAAAAATATTCGGTGACAATCACATAAGCCCTGGCACATAAATTCAAAAGATAGAGGCTGATGATTACAACACAACTAAATAAATCTACCTTGGAACCATAAAATCTTTAACTCTAGCTTCATATATATCTCTAATTATATTTGTAAGGTCCAGAGATGCATAAGCGCTAGAAATGGGGAATTTCACAAAACCATGGATGCATAGAGGCTAATGATTACATCACAACTTAATAAATCTAGCTTGGCACCATAAACTCTTTAAATCCAGCTCCATATATGTCTCCAGTTATATTTGTAAGGTCCAAAGACGCATAAGCGTTAGAAATGGGGAATTTCACAAAACTATGGATGCCCTTCCTCAAACAAATTAGACAAATATTAAAAGCAACTGCTCCTATTGTGAAACAAGAGCAACACATTTACAAAGATAAAGAAGACTAAAAACACTTTTATGAAAATAAAATTTAGTTACCATTGCCAATTTAACAACCATTATAACTGAAAACCTTCACTAAATCTCAGTCTTCTATTAATCTATGCATATGCTACAATAACCAATGAGACAAGAAAATATTCCTATTGTGAATACATATAGAAGAAATTGAAAGATTACTGGGAGGTAGCAAAATCCATAACTACCTATTTACGCAAATAGCAGAATATTGGGACTTCAATTTCTGCAGATGAAAGACTGAAACTTCATGGAAGCGAAAAATTCTAGATATAAAAACCCATGTCATGAACTAATGTAAATATAGAAGAAGATATTTTCACCGTGGAAACAAGAAAGACATATTTACAAACATATGAATATGGATTACTAGGAATGCATAACTAATATTTGTCTGCATGGAGGTACCAAATTCTAGAACGGCTAATCAACAAATGGCAGATTGATATCCCAAAAACAAAAATACTACCCACTAGAAGGTACAAAATAATAAGCCAAACCCTTTATCAGCATGAAAATGAAAGAACAAACCTCTAGTAATGTTGGCTTCTCTAGCGGTGATTATTCTACCACAATTTTTTATGGGGATTAAGGTGTACAACATGACTATTGCCCATTACTCTTCACACTAGAGTCATTTCAAACAAATTTTCTAGCCATCCCGATTAACCTCCCCAACAACACCAATTGAAAAGAAAATTAACATATCAAATTGATCAAGAATTTAGGATCATATAGTGGCTCAAAAAGGTGAGCTAACACTAATATGCATTCAAAATCCCATTCCTATTTGGAATGAATGAATAAATGGTGTCTGAGAAAACATCACCGTGTGACAAGAACCAGTTAACTAAAACAATCAGGTATAATATTCACACTCTAAACTATGATGCATTCGAAATCCTGTTCCTAGTTTTTGGAATGAATGAATACGTGGTGTCTGAGAAAAAACCTCTATGAGACAACCATATAATTAACTAAACCCATAATCATAATTCTATCATAATTTGCAACACCTTAATAATAGGGAATAAGGTACCCATTAAAGCCATAAAACCTTACAATTAAGGGTGTTTTAAGTTCAGAGTTGTGCCTTCAAACTTAATACCTTTTTACCAGCAAGAAACAATTATCCTATGGTTGATGCCTAACTAATATTTACAAGAAAGATAGGGATGCATATTATCAGTTCCAATTTTCATATCAGTGCATGATTAGTTTACAAAAAACTTCTCAAAAGGGGCATGTTAAAGAGAGTTTGCATATCTGTTAAGTACAACACTTAAAAGTTAACATTAGATCAAATTACAAAGAGAAGAAAATATTGGACAAGAAAAAAACTGGTATAGACAAAACTGTGAATGAAAAACTTGCCCTTCCAACCTTCTCGTAGTGTACGGTGACATCCAACATGTAGCCCATGTAGAGAAGACTGTCATCTTATAATTTTTGTCAAATCGATAAAGTTCAAATCTTATGTTTCAAGTCTTAGTAGATGGTTATAAATCTTATAAATTGATAAAGTTCAACTTCTAGGTTTCTAGGTTGCAACGTAAGATGCATACTCAGGTTGCTAGTGGCCACTGGCATACACATGCCATCTACAAGGTTCCAATTTTTCCATCACCTAGATCCATATCATATTCTCTAAGGCAATCTCATCCATAACATACATGAGCAAGGCATACTGATTATGATTTTCAGAGGCACATTTGTACTTAATAATATCAAAATAATCCATGAACACTATCAAAAGAAACATGTCTGCTCTCCAAAAGAGACAATTGACAAGTAGATTGTTTTCTCTAAATTTTTGAAGCCTGGAGAAGAGTGCAAAACAAAAGAAAGAGGCCAATCTTCTTGTGATTTTAGGTTTCATTTTTTATGTTTTTTTGTGCATGGAGATTCAGAGGAGAAGAGGATGAATTCATGTTAAATCTAAGGTAAATTTCTGTGTTTTTATGAGGCTTGCATCTGTGTCATCTAAGGCAACCTCAGAGGCTGAATTTTGACCCTTTCTCAGGCTAATCTGAGGTCGATTACACACTGTTCCAAGGTCTACTACATGCACATTTGAGGACTAATGACTACATATTCTTTTGGAAATTCTTTGGCACTATTCACTTAAGCATTGTGGCTATTTTAGCCTCGACCCTAATGGCTATTATTTGGCTTATTTGAGACACAAGACCAACCTTTGTTTGATATTATTTCAGCCCTATAATAGGAGGGTATTCATATCACTTGAGGGATAAACCTCGATTGGTTTTGTGGTTGAACTCATCTACATTATTGACTAGAGTATTTTCCTCTATTTGAATGGCTAATTATTGACCTCTATGGAATTTTTCTAAGGTTTCTTTCACTTCGCAAGATGCAGGATATGAAACCATCGTGATGAATTCAAACCCTGAGACTGTCTCTACAGATTATGATACTAGTGATAGACTGTACTTTGAGCCTCTTACAGTAGAGGATGTTTTGAATGTCATTGAAAAAGAGAGGCCCGATGGTATAATTGTACAGTTTGGAGGGAAAACACCTTTGAATCTAGCTCTACCCATAGAAAAATACCTCTATGAGTTTAAGCCTATGCGTGCAAGTGGGGAAGGTATTTTGCGAATTTGGGGGACTTCTCCCGCTTCAATAGATGTTGATGAAGATAGGGAGAAGTTCAATGTAATGTTGGATGAGCTAAAAGTCAAGAAACCTCAAGGTGGTATTTCTAAGAGTGATGAGGATGCATTGGCCATAGCAAGAAAGGTTGGCTATCCTGTTCTTGTCAGGCCCTTTAATGTTTTAGGTGGTCGTGCAATGGAAATTGTATACAGTGATGGAAAATTGAAGCATTACTTATAAACTATAGTAGAAGTGGTCCCAGAAAGGCCAATACTCGTTGATTGGTGGTATCATGGAGCACATTGAGCAAGCAGGTGTGCATTCTGGTGATTCAGATTGTTCTATTCCTACGGAAACAATGTCACCTGTATGCTTGTCAATCATTAGATCATGGACATCTAAATTGGCAAAGCGGCTTGGTGTCCGTGGACTGATGAATTGCCAATATGCAATCACACATGCTAGTGAAGTTTACCTTGAAGCAAATCCTAGAGCATCACGAACAATACCTTTTGTCTCAAAGGCAATTGGCCACCCCTTAGCAAAGTATGTCGCGCTACTTATGTCAGGAAAATCTCTTCAAGACTTTGGTTTTATACAAGAAGTTATTCCAAGTCACATATCTGTCAAGGAAGCAGTCCTTCCATTTGAAAAATATCAAGGCTGTGATGTGGTTCTTGGTCCTGAAATGCGAAGCACTAGAGAAGTGATGGGCATAGACTTTGAATTTGCTATGGCATTTTCCAAGGCACAAATTGTAGCAAATCAAAAATTGCCTCTTGTAGGCACGATGTTTTTAAGTTTAAGTGATTTCACCAAACCAAGCCTCCCAAAAATTGCAAACGGATTCATTGAAATTGGTTTTACAATTGTTGCAACAACTGGCACAACCAGTTTGTTGAAAATTGAAGGAATTCTAGTGGAAAGAGTTTTGAAACTCCATGAAGAGCGCCCAAATGCAGATGACATGAATAAAAATGGTTAGATTCAATTACTAGTGATTGAAAATTCAGGAGATGCATTAGATCAAATAGATGGGCGGAAGTTGAGACGAATGGAATTAGCATATAAATTTCCTATCATAACCACAGTTGTCGGAGCTTTAGCTTCTGTTCAGGTTATTAAGAGCATGAAGGAGGTTTCCTTGAAGATGATTCCATTACAATATTTCTTCAATACTCAGGAATTAGAGGGAACAACTCAGGAACTACATGCAGCTTCTATATGTTGATGTTCCATAGTTCACATTTCTTTACGTTGGTGTAATAATAGTTCCTTAAAAACTCTGTTGGTGTTCTGTTAGAAGATTTTATGAAAAGGATATGACATAATTTAATCGAATTTTCATCCAAAGTTGTCAATGCAAATCATCTCTATCTAATATTGGTGTAAGACTACTTCGTTAGAAATCTATTGTGGTGTTCTTCCGAGGCAAGATGAAAGGATTATAACAGGTTACATAAATCAATGAGATTTCCATCCAAAATATGTCTTCACAAATTGGATGGGACAACGAAAGAACTATATCTATCTTCTTCTATTGGTAGTTGTGGTTTTCATGTGGTATATGCATGCTTCTCTTTTGGTTGTGGATAGTGGTTATTTTCAATTTATAATCCACTATTTAGTTCTTACTGGAATTGTTTAGAAGACTGCATGGTATCAAAACTGAATCCTTCACAATTCATTCCATGGCTCTTAAAAATGAAAAATATGCTACTATCACCAAACCAACATACATGTTATGTTAGTTACAAATCAGCCTTGATGTGGGTCTATGACATTTGCACTCAGATCCATTCTACATATGGTGTAAGGCAAGGGCTTCCATCTTTCATTTAAGTGCAGATTTTACATCTCCAAGTAGTTCTTTTGGTTCATGAATATAATTTTCCTGTAACTATGTTGCTTATTTTCAGCTTTTTACTCATGACACTCCCTAGGGCGAGAATTTTCAAGTCTTTTCTACCTTAAATTCTTCCCATTTTATATAGATTCTATAATGTAGCGTCTATGCCGCATGCACCAATTTATATGATACACATTGGAAGTGTAACAACAAACAAGTTAACTACTTAGGGAGTGGATAGATGCACTGAGATGGCAACTAATAAAATGAGCAGGAGCATGAATGCAAAGCAAAGGGAAACTTTAAGAGCCAAAAACAGATATTTAATCTTAGTAATACCTTGTTCCCATGTCACCAGGCAAACAAAATACATAGGGAACTGTTACAGGGGATAAGGTTAGTGGCAATGAAATGGAGTGCACTTTAGTTTTAAGTTGCTTTAATCATCCCAAGTCATGTTATCAAGATTGTAATTAATGACTTAGGTTTTACTAAAACCATTTTTCATGTTCACAACAATGTTGTTATCTTCTATTTGTTCATTTTCCAGTTGTTTTGTCATATTAAGAAACCCAGTACACTTTTGTGTACTGTAGTCACCACTGGACATAAATCATACTCATATGGAGTAGCAAGGTTAACCTGCACTTGTCTTTTATGGTCAGTAATGTTCATCGTTAGTTAAATATAATGTACCTTCTGAGAAGATGTAGAATATTTTATTGATGAAATTTATAGTTTAGATTATATATGATTAAACCAACACCACCCGTGGCTCCATTCAATCCTATAGTGTTAATGATAACGTCTTCTGTATTTTAATCGGTGATGTATTGATAAAAACCTGTTAGTGGGATCACCAGGGAGGGTGTTGCTTCCACACCTAGTCTACACTGGAATTGCTGATTTTCTGAATAGTTTTGGAATTGTTGGTTCTGTGATTTTTTTCTGAAACTATTTTGAAGCAAAGGAAATAAATCCTCACTTATTAAAAAATTTCCAAAAAAATACAGAAGGCAGTGCAGATATAGGAAGGGTAGTTGGCAAGAAAGGGGATGGAAGAGGGTTCCATAGCCAATGGAAGAAAACATAAACCATAGAAAACCTAATTCAGGCCCCAAGAAAACATTTTGACATTTTTTCTTGAAAAACTGTCAGAGGTTGAGAGCACTAACAGCAACATGAATCTGGAGAGAAATAGGACAATAATAGTGTTTCAATAGCAGTAGCATAGTCTCAACATAACAACAGGCATTTGGTGCAGTAGGACAGTGATAGTAAGGTTTCAAGAGCAACAACACAGTCAGAGTGTAGCAGCATGGATTTTAAGAGTGTATTTGGCATGGAAGCACTTCATTTGGCTGGTTTGGAGTGTAAAATTTGTCAAAATCTTCCTCTTTTAGCCAAAAAATTCCTTTCTTCTTCACATATTTCCTATTCTTCTTACTTTTTTTTTTTCAATGGCCTCATGTTTAGCAACTAGTTGTGGTGTTCATGGTGGGAGAAGTGTTGGAAGGAGAAGGGATTGTGAAGGAAATCAATAGAAATATCATGTTTATTTCCCTCTATAGAAGTATGTTACAAAGATAGGGAAGAAGGAAAATAAGCCTTTTGTGGAAGATGCTTGCAGAATTGCAACAAATAAGTTGGCTTATAGTGTGTCCTACACTAGAGTTAAAATCCATTTTCTTTAAACTCCCTTTGAATGAGTTTAGTTTTGTGAATTTGTCTCCTAAAAAGAAATTAGTTTCAAAGGGAACATGATGAAGCCTAGTTGTCTGAGTTCCCCAAGCAAGAAAGCAATCCCAAAATAGGGATAACAAGTTCCCTTAACTATTGAAGAGCCCTAAAAGTGACTTAATAGTGGACCCTTGGCAAAAAATGTTATATTGGTGAAAGGATGAGACGGACAACAGAGTTTCTAGGGCCATATTTGCATCTGGAACACCTTTCAATGTAATGTGGTCAAAATATTAGCAAGACATGCTGAAGGTGGTTAAGAAAATAGGGGTTACAAGGGGCCAAAATTTGAGAAAGTATTCACTACTATTTTATGAAAGGAGAGATTCACTGCAGAGATAATTCTAAGACTAGTTCGTGCTTGTTGGAGTTGTAATGACTTTGAATTTTCATGTGGGATACCCTTCAATATAGTGTGGTCACTATGTTTTCAAGACATGCTTAAGGTGGTCAATGAAGCACCTAGGAGGTACAAGGGACCAAACTTCAAGAAGCTATACACTACTCTTTCTAAAGTAGAGATTGATTATAGAGAATTCTAGAACTGATTGGTACTTGTTGGAGTTGTAATGGATTTCCCATTATATTTCTGATGGTTAGACCAATATGACCAATAATCCCTTGGTAAACACTCTATATCCTGCAGGTCCATACTTCTTGAGGGTTATAATAACTTCGGGGGAGGAGAAGGCAATTGATTGGGGTGTTAAAAAAATCAGAAGCAATTAAGATCATTGGTCCTTCAAATGTCATGCAGGTGATCAAAGAAAATGTTCATGCAAAGTAACAAACCATATTTTTTTGACCTTGTTTTCTTCATAGGTTAATTTTTCCTATGAAATATATTGTTGTTGAAGTTCAAGGAATGAAAATTGTATGTGAAAATGGAATAAAAATTAAATTTTTTATTGCTACCCACCAACATGTTGAAGCAGTATATCGATAATTTGCTGATCTTCAACTCTAAAGGTTGGAGAAACTAGGTTTGAATCTAACTATATCATGTTTAAACAATTAGTAGAAATGAGGACAACATTATCTTCCATGGTTCGGTATTTAGTGTCAAACTTCAAAAGACAATTTGGATTAGAATTACCATTCTTCATGAGGCTTGATGTGATCGAGTCAATATTTTCTCTCCATAATGGAGCCACTTGTTGATTTTTTATTACTTTGGGATATTGATGTGACATTTTGGAGGGTGTCAACATTTTGTTGGAAAGAATTCAACATTTTCTTAAGGAGTGGGGCCCTCTTTTGTCTGGCACCCTAAGAGATGTAATCATAAAAATATGGAACAAATGCCACTCGTCTGTATTCTTTATCCTACACCTTGAACCTAGAGTACTGTGATGTACTTCGGGTTAAAATGAGTGACCCACACAATGACAAGAGAAGTGACTAACCACACAAAGACAAGAGAAGTGACTGATAGTCTCAGGGCAATATTTTGTGAGATACGTCCTAATCCAATGGAATTATCATATCTAAAGAGCATGTTTGTTGAAACATTCCAATAACCCCAAACTTCTACTTGGGATAGGAAGTTGTCGTAAGGTTTCAATAGTGGGATGCCCTGGATTCATGCTTGAGAAAAGCACTATGGACCTATGATAGTTTGTCTTTAGGTACTTGATCTATTTTTTCTAACGGTGTAATCCAAGAGTAATATTTTGACTACATTCAATCTTAGATACAAAGACAGATTATAAGGTCCCTCCAATTTCATACCATGAAAGTGAAAATATAGATGTTGTTGGAGGAGAATGATCTTTGGAATTTGTAAAGACCAAAGTTGAACGACCTACAAATCTATAAATTTGACAAAAAAATAAAAATAAGATAGCCAAAACAAAGCAAGTCATCCTGGACTCCATGAAGGATCCCACACATTATCAGTAAAACCATCAGTAACGGGATGTTTGATTCTATCTTCACTATATCTCGAGGTGAGAACATCAATTTAAATATGCTTCTAAGGATCAAGCTTATAGCCACACAAATGAACAAAATAGATACTTCAACCACTTCTTTGATAAAAATTAATAAACTCTATGATCAATGTGAAACAACTTGAAAAGAGCTCAAGCATGAAGATTCGATACATAGCCTTGAATGGGCTTTCATCTTCATGGAAATTTTTTGTCTAAGGTGCCTATGCTCGAGAAAGCTTTACACTTTTGACTCTTGAGAAGTTATGGGATGATTTTATCCAAGAAGATAGAAACTAGAGTGAGTTGAAGGTATAGAGATGAAAGATAAAAATTCTAACCCTCACTATAAATATATTGAATTCCAGAAAAAATAGGGGACCTAGTATAGTCAGCAGGAGATAAATAGAATTCAGGTTCCTCTAATCAATGGTAAGAAATGCTTGGGCCATATCAAGTGTTTCATGTGTCAAGAGTTTGACAACTATTCTTATTAGTTTCCTCAAAAGAAGGGTAAGGGCGAGCAATAGCTACAGAAACAATATTTGTTAGAGTGGTTGAGATTTCATTCAAGCTTGTGACATACTTCTCCATGATCTCATCTCTTTCATCCAACACAATGTATGGTGTCAGATGGTACATGGATAGTGAAGAATCCAAACATATGGCCTTTGGCAAACTTCAAGGGTATGAGGCAAGCATACAAGTGTATGTTTGATGATGATTTCAAATATGCAACAACAAGAATGGGATCTATCTCACTCCAAATGCCATTGGGTGTATCTTTGAGCTCAATGGTGTTTTACATGTACCTGGATTAACTAAAAATTTCCTTTCAGTTTTAGTAATGACAAACCTATGATATATTTTTGAGTTTGATGATCACTCTCATAAAAAAGATATGCCCATATCCTAGTTGGGGTTCTGGCTAGAGGATTCGAGAGGGTGGTCGATACAGGTTGCAAGAAGACCATGTAAGAGCCCTAATGCATGATAGAGATAATTTACGCAAACTTTGGCACAAGATAAAAATAACACAAAAAATGTGTAACCCTATAAACCAAGAGTGTTGCTAATCATTTTTCTATATATACAGAAATATGAAACAAAAGAAGATGATACATTTTCTTAATAAAACACAAATCAATTAATAGCATGGTGACAAAATATTAAACCTCAAATTATTCTAATAAACATATCCTAATCGTTTCATATGCACAAATTTAAACCCTACAAAACAACTTGAGTTGTTTATAAGATAGACCCTGAAACTCTACCTTTGTTGGGCCCAGATTCACTCAGAGGGGTTGGCTTCTCAGGAGCAACAAAATTTTTGGCACTCCTTTTTTAACTTCCCAGTTTTTTTGCTTCTCCATTTCTTTACTAGACCTCGACAACTCTGGTGTTCTCCACAGGAGCTGGTTTTTAAGTTTCTTGACATTTTCAACAACTTTAGGCTCAGGATTCATCATCAAGGCCTTCTTAACACTCTTAAGGGTCTTGTTTGGGGTTTTCACTGCTACCATTTTGAGGGTTTATGTTCGTGCATGCTTCTTCACTGCTCAGGAAGCCATGTCTGCTTGAAAATTATCAATAGCCTTCAAAGATAGAAGAAATGAAACAAAATCTTCACATAAATATTCAAGGACCAGTCATATACTTGTGCCTCATACTCCTGTTATTGGGTTTGGAACGAGTTAGTTGTGCATCGTACTCATCTCGTTCAAACGTAAGGAAACAAGTCAATGGCCCATGACCTAGAGGCATCTCGCAAGAGTAAAATTTTGTCCCATTATGGACCACTAGCGGGTAATTACAGGTGATATGGTTTTCCTTGAATAATAGTGATGAGTCAACCTGCATTAGCAGATAAGAACCAATGATGGTTGTCCTTGTTGTTATTTTGGCCATTGCGTTGTGATAACTTTACCCACCATTTAGAAAAAAATGGCGAGGTGTTTTATACCTAGTATGGAGAAGAAATTGTCACAAACTAGAAAACATAATGTAGTAGAATGGGTTATCTTTTTTCCTGTTAGACTCCTATACCAATAGGTTTCATATCTCATGATTGACTTGATGGGATATGTAATATGTTCATACTTTTTCTTGTTGCAAAGGTTTTCCATATTGTCAAAAAAAAAAAATCAAAAAATTTAAAAAATGTAAAGAGGGTATACCCTAAAAGAAAAATCAAAGGGTGAAAAGAATAAAAATGGCCAAAAAAGTAAAAGAAAATGAACCCCACCAAAAGAAAGGCCAAGGAAAGTGTGCAAGTCAAAATGCCACTACTTTTTTCTCTTATGTAATAAATAAAATTGTGTGCAACTTGTATCCTATGCCACAATTTATGAATAGTCAAACAGTTTAAGCTTGGCTATTTCATCTTTCAATTTCATGTTTTAGAGATAGAGAATAAAATCTGACCAAACTATTTAATCTTGGCAGATAAGTACATAGGTAGAGTAAATAAAATGAGCTCAATAGCTTAATCTGAGCCCTTGGATGTAATAAGGTTAGAATTAGATATATTTCTACATGTAAAAGAAAAAAGTGTGATAAGGGTTTGCCAGTCTAAGTGCACCCTAATAAAGAAGAAAAAATGGTAGGGTAAAGTAGGTAGGGTAGGTAGATGTTGTTGCAGAATTACATGTGATGGATAATGACTCTAGATGTGTTAAATCTTTACTTTCATCACAAGTGCAAAAGGCAGACACTACACTGGATCAATTTCAAGCAAAGCAAAGTCAAATTATTAACCTCCCTTCTCATTTTCCCCTAAAAAATTCACTAATTTCCCCTAAGTACTAAGGCATTTGAAAATTAGATGGGCTCAAGGCATTTCCTTGACTTTTGGAGGGACCGGACCCTCGGCCCAATAATTGGAAAAGCCTAAGTATTTAAAACCATTCATCATGTCATTCATTCACTTCTAAAAAATCTTTTCCTAAGTAAAATCCCATTTTACTTAGGAAAATTATGCAATATTTCATAAAAACCCTATTCATTCGAGCATAAGTTAAATACATTAACCTAATGTTTTACACTTTGCGCTTTTATTCATTTTCCATATTAATTTTTAACTTTATTATTTAAATCCCTATGTAAATTCCCCCTTTTTCCCGTATTATTTTAATTCCCAAATTAATACATTATCCCGCCCCTTTGGTTGAAAAATAACCATATAATGATTAATTGTGATTAATTGGTTGAAATTTCCAATTAGTAAATAAACCCAACACTCCGCTGTATAAAGGGATTAATTAACCCTCATGGTTAATTAATAACCTAATCCACCAATAGAATCCCCCCCGATGCGATTATTTGATAATAAATTACATTGGGCCCACCCTATTAATTTCCCGTCATCTTCCTGTTCCGACGACCGTTCGATCAATCAATTTTAGATCTACGGTTGATGTCCATATCGCTGCGCCCCCACATCCGAACGATAACGCGCGATGGCCGAGCGGTTTTCTGAATAGTTCTGCGCCACGTGTCGTTTATTGTATGGAATCGCTCGCCCTCCGCTTAAAACCGCCCATCCCCAAAAGCTGTGCGATGAATACCGCTTACCGCTTGCCTCCCGTGACAAAGCCACCGTACTTGCTGACGTCACCTATTAAAAAAATTAAAAACCCGCCAACCTTTGACTTTGCAAATAAAACAAATGAACCCGCGTCATTTTCACTATCTCGTGCAGTGACCAGCGTCCCATGCAACGAATTCCAAAATCAACTGTCGAAGTTTGTCAACCGCCACCTTGTTGAAGAAAATTGCAGTCGAGTAATCCATAATTCATCTGCCATAGTCAACACCTGTTTTAATCACTATTCATTTCCCGGAAAACAGGTATTTACCTAAATTTCGTTGAACTCTGCAAAATCCTAGTTTTTGTTTTAAATTCCACACGGAAAAACTGAAACAGGGTTCAAGATTGGTCTTCATTTCATTCCTCAATTCCCAAAATTGTAATTACATTCCCAAATCTGTGATTGTGCCCGTTTTTTCATCAAGACCTGAATTCATTTCTGAATCCATAAGAACCAGAAATGGAAATTCCCGTGGCTTTGAATGTCGCACCCTTGAATGCCCCTCACAGAGATTTAGACTATCTGCCTCTTGCAGATAGGGATTTCCAAATTAAAGACCCCGTCCTCAGTGAAAATCCTCTTCGAATTTTTTTCCACTGCAGAGATAACTACCTGAACGGATCTGACATTTTTGGACTATGGGAATCCAATCTTCCAATGCATCTTCTCCCCTCAGTCCACATTTTTCCTGAAATAATCTATTACTGCCATGCCAATTATGATCCCAATCAACGAGCAGTTTTATCCCCGAGTCAAACCGTCCTTTTCCCAATGACTGCTCGGTCTATCAACGAAATGTTACAGTTTCAACCTGGTCAAACCCTGACTCCCCTTTCCATGGGAGATTTACTTGAGAAATCAGCCAATTTATCCCAAGAAGAGTTAAATCGCTTCTGCCAAACCTTCATGTCTCCAGAACATCAGCCCAAAGGCCCTCCCCCTTATGGTTATACCTTTTTCACTGATGTGGGCAGACTTATTTTAAATATGATATCCTCTATAATGGGTTTCAATACTAGTGAATATGTTGATCAATTAACTCTAGTATTGTTGTCAATTTTTACCCCTGGACAACCCCTTGCTGTCAAATATGATTTTGCTTCCTACATTGCTGATAAAATCCATGATCAGTTCATGAGATTGGAAAATGAAAGAGTGTTCAAATATTCGTCTGTTATATACCATCTTATGCCTTTCTATCAATCAGAGAGTTTCCCTTTCCATGTCAAGAAACTTGATGCCAAAGGAAATCCTAGGTCTGTAATATTTTGGTTTGCAATCACTCATAATTCCTCTAATTCTCCTTATTATTACAATGAGTTCATTGACCTATTTGTGCACCCTGCAACAACTTTCTTAACAAGAATCTCTCCTCCTAGGGTCAATAGTGACATCAAGAAAATTCTCCAACTCTCAAAGCAATACAGGATAGGTGATTGGTACATATACCAGAATCACACAGAAATTAGAATATATGGCAGTGAGCTATGTCCTTTCAAGCTACCAAAGTATGTTCCAATGAGGCTCTTTGCCTTGGAATATTTCAGACAAATGATAAATTCAGACATAGTCCATTTTTGCAATGCAAAGAAAAAAGCTCAACTCAGAATTAAGAGTCAATTAGGTCCTTTTGTCTACAATTCTAGGGATGCAGGAAAAGAAGCTGAAAGAATCCTAGAAGACTATCTCAAATTGCAAAAAAGTTTCTACTGGGTACCTTATGACCCAAACAGCTTTATTTGTGATAGGAGAATGAAAAACAAATTGTCACCATACCTTCATCATAGAATCCCAGAAATTGAACAATATGCCAATATGGATGAATGGATGGAAGGGACATTGATAGAACAAGATAGTGAACAGGTTAGTGTTGAAAATGTTATGAAAGACCTTGAAAAAATACTTGACCTAGACTCTTTTGGACAGGTGCAAAGACCAGGGATTGGTCCTTCTTCTACTGAAACTTCTCAGCAAAATTTACAGGAAATCAGTGCCTCAGCCACAGTAGCATCTAAAGGGAAAGAAAAGGAGGCTGATATACAAGTTACAGAGAAATTCAAAATGACAGAACAACCTCAAACTTCTAAGGAACAGGGCCAAATACAAACTTCCCCCACTCAGATTAATGTGACAGGAATTTCAATTTTGCAAACTCCTGTCAATGAAGAAAAAGGTAAGAAGAGAGATGCAGAAGCAGCTACCCCTATCAGTGGATCTTTAGAACAACCTGATGTTAAAAGAAAAAAATTAAATCCTCTACCAGAAGTAGAATCTATTCATGAAATCCCTGATAGTCAGAGGAGAGAAGAATTAGGTAGTCAGCAAACATGTACAATCAGTGGGACATCTTCTAATTCAAAGAGGAAAGAGCTACAAAGGAAGCAAAGTGCAGAAGTATCTTCTTTCAAACCACCAGTAAAAGATGCCTGGGATATAAAAATGACATTTATAAATATAAAGGCCAGAAATGATCCACTAAGACTTCAAGTTTACAATCAATATTTGAAGATGGCTCCTAAGAATCAACAAAGATTGATGTCAGCTTATGACATCCAGCAGGGTAAAATGGTAATGAGTCACTTCAAACCCAAAGTACAGTAGCCTCAAACAGCTGCAGATTATATCAGGATTAATTTTGAAGTCATAGCAAAGGATATTCATCCTTTGGATCAGATTGAGCTGCATAAATAAACAGGTGAAATGATTTATTCTACTCTGACTGATAAACTTAACACAGATCTGTGAATTATGTGATTGTTTCGAGAATACTGGAATGCACAATCGCGATTCCTGAACAAATGCTTCAGCAAGTGTTACGACAATAGAATGAAGACTTTGGAGGAAATAATATTGGATTAGTCATAATCCCAAGATATCAAGTGGTATAGAAGCCTTGATTAAGAAGAAAGATGATGATATTGCGCCTTTGGAGAAAACAACCTAAGTTACCATCCTCAAGGTAATTCCATGATCAGAGTCATTATGAAGCAAACTCTAAAGAAGAATCGATGGATTTTCTCTCAACTAATGGAGCAACTAATGAGTCCCAAAAAGAGCTTGAAAAAGGTATTTGGTAAGATAAGCACCAATATTCAAGATTCACAAAGAAAAGTACTGACAGCAACTCACATAATGAAGTCATCAATGTGGATCATCACAGTGTTACCCAATTTAAGTACCGAATAATTAATAAAGTCAATGGAGGAATTGAAACTCCAAGTGACAGAGCTCCAAAGAACAAAGGTACAATTCACCACTTTAGAACAAAAATATGATCTCTCAAAGGTGAGTGTTGCAGAGAAAACAAGAGAGGTAAACAGGTTAGAAAAATTGGTCAAAGCATTGGAGAAGTATCTCACATTGGAGAGACCTTTAAAGGAAATAAAAGAAATTCTTTGGGACAACATCATCCAGTCAATAAATGACGTCTGGCCCTCAATTCAAATAATGTATGAACAGAATGATTTAGTTAAATTGGCTTTGGAAGAAATTCTAAAAGCAAGAGAAGAATTAGGAAACATGCCTGAAGAAGCCAATGAACTTATACACTTTTTGAATACTAAGAACAAACATCAACTTGAGGAACTCGGCATCCAGGATAGAACAGGAACAATTTTGGAGATAAAAAGAGTTTTTACTAAAAGGACTCTGATGCAGAATCTAGAACGAAGATGCTCTGATATGCAAGAAGAAATCAATGCCTTCATAAAAATATTGGATATTCTGTTGAATAAAGGATTGCCCAGTCCTTTAGTTTCAGAGGATAAACTAATGGAACTTGAAAGTTATGTTGAGAAATTGGACAAGCATGCTGACAATCAGGCCAGTTCCTCAACTAGTTCATCAACAATAGCATTGTCTACAGGCAAAAATCTTCATGACAGATTGGAAAATTTGTTTTATCTCGAGCATGAGGTAAAGCATTTATTCCCAATTCAGCCTACTTTCTTCAGATATATAGAGACAGATGAAACTTTGAGGAAGTTGCAAAGAACCAGAATACCAGAAGCTAAATGGTGGGAAGAAATCTTAGAACTTTTGTAAAAATTATCTTTACATGAATTTTTGATTATTTACTACAGTAAGCTATGATAAGAAGGATAAAAGGATAAACAGAGATTAACGTGTTTCAGTGCAGATAAAGAGTATCAGTAAAACAGAGCAGCCAACACAGAGTTACTAAAGAGGACAACAACAAGCCAAATCATAGGGCCTGCCTCCAGCACATTCTCAAAAGAAGGAAACAACACAACATCAGTTATCCTTTCTCTTATCTACGAGACCATCTGTCTCTATTTTCTTGTAATTTATCCATGAATCATCCTAGATTATATCTCATTTTGTTAGGAGATATTTTTCATAATTTTTTGTATAAATACTCCCTCAATTGGAGTATTGAGGGTGTGGATTCTTAGACTTTGCTGTAATACTGATTATTTTGGAATAAAAGTGCTATTGGATAAATTTCGTATGGCTAGCTGGATAAAGAATTGATGCAAAAGACTTTTCACAGGATTCTTGAGTCAGATAACGGATCAATAAGTCATCTATCTGTTATGTTTTAGAGTTTTATAATTGTTTATTATATCACCTATGTTTCATATCTGAATGATAAACGAAAAGGAATGATTCAGAAAGTTCTTAAGTGCAATCTGTTTTCAATTGTTGTTATTCTTAATGTTTTCTTCTGAACTAGTTTAAACAGTGAATTCTTAATTGCTCCTGTTTTCTAGTTTATTCGTTTTGATTATTTGATAAAGAATTCTTAATTGCTCTTTGTCAACAATCAGTCAAGTTCCCTCTTTCGAATATGTTGAAGGATTCTTAGTTGCCCTTCACCTATTTCGAGTCCATTCCATTCATTTTAAGATCTTTAATTGTTCAGGCTAGTTGATTACCTTGCCCTGTGAAACCATCCCTTGTTAAGAAACTACATCTAGTTAAGCCATATTCTTTGACTCCATTAGCCCAATGGACTAAAACTACTCAGTCATACCCCTTTGCTAATGAATTTAATCACCCAAACAAACAAAATCAAAATCCTTGAACTTTCATAACTAACCTAATATCTTTTAAAAACAAAGCTAAATATTACAGAGAGAGCCCTATCTGGGTACAGATTGGCTAGATTCTGTACCTAAAAGTTGGTTTGTGGTTACCTCGGACCCCTTTCCTCTTCCAACAACTTCAAGGAAAATCTGAGTGATAACATAGTGGTGACTCCACTGGGCAATTGAATAATTTTATTGTTACTATTGTTTACTTTATAAACTACAGACAGAGCCTGAAGTTAGCCAGGTAGCCTTTGAACTGCTTTTGCTCTGCAATTGCATAAGTAAATAAATGCTGCTTTAGTCTATCTCTGGTCTAGTTTATTAACTGAACATTCAGTTTCAAACATTTGATCAGTTCCTCTAGTCAAACAAATCTTTAAGAAAATTTAAATCCAAAATTTTAAACCTCTTAAAGATATTGTAGAAGTTGTATTTTTCATTTCATTTAGACAAAAAACCAAAAAAGAGAATCATCTAGAAACTTGGCTTCAGAAAGGACTCATCACACCAGGGCTAATCCTGATCCAAATCCCCCGTCTGTGTTTGAAAATCCGAATCTGATCCCTATAATTCTTAGGAGACAGGAAAGCCAAGAAAGTTCTGCTAGTTCTCGACCTCTCTATAGATCAATATCCTGTCCTGTGAAGTGGATTTACCTTGAGGACGAACCTTTTGATGAGCAATTTGAGACCTCTTTATTTGTAAATTTTTTTGAATCTGAGTTGTCCAATTTGGTTCTAGACCCAGTATTTATTGAATATTTACAATTTGAATTTATTACTTCACATCTTGATAAACATTTGCGAAATTCCATACAATCTGAGCTTACCTATGAAGGAACATCAAATATTTTTGTGATCACTTCAGCCTCTCCAAGTTCATCAACATTTCCTCAAACATCTCAACCTCAAAATACCCCTTCTACTCCTCCACCCACCACTCACAGACCAACTTCACCTGTTATGTCATCGTTACCTCTTGCAATGGAAAACATATATGCTCCTTTGGTATTACCAGCCAATCTAGGGGCTATGCCCCAAGACTACCAAAGTAAAATCACTCCTTTCGATGGTTCTGGTACCTACACTGCACAACAGCATACTAAAAAGATGACCGATTATTTTGAAATTTATGAAATAGATGTTGATGATGTAAGAATGAGAATATTTGTCCAAATTCTTACTGGAGAAGTCAGAACCTGGTTTAGAGTCCTTCCTGCAAACAGTGTTACTGACTTACAAGATCTCTATAGAACATTTTTAAACAGATTGGAAAAGAAGAAAGATCCTCTTCAAATCTTATCAAACTTTGGAAAACTAAAGAGAGGACCAAATGAGACTGTGCAAGATTACTACACCAGGTTCAATGATGTTTACTATGCTATTCCTCAAAAACTTAGACCTCCTCCAGATTCAGTATTAATTAAATTCCCTGATGGATTTGATTCCGATATGGCGTATCAACTTAGGGAAAGAGCTCCTCAAACCTTAGAATAAATGCAAAGTATAACTATTAGTGTTGAAGCCAACCTGATAGAGAAACGAGCTAGAGCCAGAGCTGAAAAAAGAATGCCTTTAAATGAAGAACCCTTAGCTTTTGAAAAGAAACTGGATGCTATTATCAAAGGAATGGAAAGGCTAGGAGATAGAGTAGAAATAATTGAAAGGAAAGCTCCTTGGGATGGCCAACCGGGCAATGCTGGGAGAAATCCAAATTTCAGAAGGAATCAAAATCAAAATACTGGAAAAACTGGTCTTGACCAAAATATTAGGCCCCCATTCTAAGAAAATTATATTGAAGCCTCAACTTCTAAGGAACCAACTGAAGATGTTAAAATAAACAACTTTACTGAACGCAAGAACGAACCAGAAATTTTCTTGACCCAAGATGATCAAGAAGCTCACATTCTTAAGCAATTTCAAACACATTCAGGAGAATCATTTGAATTTAAGGAAGGATATGATACAACCATTTACGAAGTTCATAAGCAATATAATTTGAGGAGCAGAAGAATTGATGTCCCGGAAATAAGTAAACAGAAAACTACGAAACAACCCCTCAAAGGTAAAACCAATACTACCCCTGTACATATTCTTTCTAGATCAGATCCTAATCCCGCCAACCCAATAATTGAAGATGTATCCTATACTCAACTGAATAATAGACAACTTTCCAATACTCTTCCTCCTAAAGGAAATGTAGAGGAACCTCCAGAAGTTGATTTGGAAACAACTTCAGCCCACAACCCCACTCCTGAGAAGGAGAAAAATAATGAAAACACAGAAGAAAAAGATAATCCAACTTTTTGAAATACAAGAACTTAGACTGAAAAACCTTTTAATCTGGAGGCTGAAGTAGGAAAAATAAAAATAGTTGTTCCACTGTCTAAATTAGCTAAACATGAGGTCTACCGAAGTCAAATCAATAGATCACTTAATATTACTGAAAGTGATGATTCAGTAAATGTTTTTGATGACCAACCTAGATTATTATTTGGCCCTGAAGTAAATGAAAAACTAGGAAGTGGAGGGACTCCTCCATTCTATGTGAGTTTGAACATATATGATAAAATACTTCATAATGCCATGCTTGTTTCTGGGGCATCTCACAATTTAATGCCCAAAGCTGTAATGGAGAGATTAAACCTAGACATCACCAGACCATACAAAGACCTCTTTTCTTTTGATTCAAATCAAGTGAGATGTTTAGGACTAATCAAATATTTGTGTGTTTCATTGGTTCAATACCCTGCAAAAACAATTTGGATGGATATAGCAGTAGCAGATATTCCTCCAAAATATGGTATGCTATTGTCTCGATCTTGGGGTGCAAAGCTTGGAGGATATCTTCAATTGGACATGTCATATGCTACTATTTCAGTGTTCGGCCAACCTAAGAGACTATACAGAGAAAATTTAATGAAATATGTGGTCAGTAGTCAGGAGAAGCCTGAAAATTTCCCCATCTACTCAGTACACTCTGATATGGATTCATTTATTCTTTATAATGCCGAAATTGATTATCCCACTGAATTAGAAGTTCCAGCAACAGAACCAAAAGAAATTACAAATAAAAAATCTAGTGTTCAAATCCAGGAAATATCTGAAGACAATGAAACATTAGATACCCAAGAGAAACCAGAAGAAAGTAAAAAACCAGATCTCACTGTTAAAAAAGTTCCTGAAACTCCTGATACCAATTATGAACATGAAATTATTTGGCACTTAGAATTTGATGGTTCAGTTAAAAAATTAGGAGCAGGAGCTGGAGTTTGGGTACATAACCTTGAAAATGATCATGCTGAAGGCCATGCCTATAGATTTAATTTTAAATGCACAAATAATATGGCAGAATATGAAGCTCTTTTGCTAGGTCTTAAACTTGTCAAAATATTAGGGGCAATTAGAGTATCTGTCATAGGAGATTCTGATTTAATCAGTCAATAGATCAAAGGTCACTTTCTGACAAACGATCCCAGGCTGAGAGAATATAGAGGAACAATTGTAGAGATTCTCAATACTTTTCTAAAGACTCATCTTGCTAAAATCCCAAGAAAACAAATTTTTCATGCTCATAGTCTTGCAATGTTTGCTAGCACTTGTAAATTACCATTCGAACCTAATCATCAGTTCACAGCTGAGATTAGACACAGACCAGCCATACCAGACAATTTTAAGAACTGGAAAGTGTTTGCAAGAAATGAGCAGATTAACAATTTCCTGACTTTAGAGAATGAATTTTCTAACAGTAACATAGATGAAGATACAGTCATTGAATCTGATCAAATAAATGAACAAGAAATAGACATTTTAAAAGAGAGTGCAATTCAAATGCTTCATCCAACAAAGTTCACCAAAAAAGAAATGTAGGACCTTATACAAACGGAGGTTGATGAGATTATAGAAGAAGAATATGAGATCATTAATTTAAAAGATAATCATTTGCCTAAAGGATTAACTCCTCTAGAAGATCTTTTCGCTTCTAACGATATTCCAAAGAAACCCAAAATGGCAACTTTGAAAGCTGATATTGAGCAATATAATTTGGGAACTGAATAAAATCCTAAAATGATAAAGTTATCTAAATCTTTGTCTCCTGATCAAAAACTAAAATATGTTGAACAAATAAGAGAATTCTAGGATGTCTTTGCCTAGAGTTATGAAGACTTGAAATCATATGACACCTCTATAATTCAGCATACAATACCTCTGAAAGAAAATCAGAAACCATTTAAACAGAAACTTAGAAGAATCAACCCTGTACTGTTGCCTTCAATTGAAAAAGAAATCAAACGAATGTATGAAGCAGGGATAATTGCTCCCATTAGGTTTTCAGAGTGGGTGTCTAATTTAGTCCCTACTAGGAAGAAAACTGGAGAGATCAGATTATGTGTTGATTTAAGAAATGTAAATAAGGTTTCTTTGAAGGATAATTACCCTTTGCCCAAAATGGATCACATTTTACAAAGGGTAGTAGGTGCTTCTAGGATTTCTCTTTTAGATGGGTTTTCAGGATACAACTAGATTCTGGTTCATCCTGATGAACAAGAAAAAACAACTTTTACAACACCATGGGGCACATTCAAGTACATTAAAATTTCATTTGGACTTAAAAATGCAGGAGCAACCTTCCAAAGAGAAATGGACATTGCATTTGCAAAATAAATTCATGACTTTCTTGTTATATATTTGGATGATTTAACTGTTTTTTCTAAATCAGATCAACAGCATTTGGACCATCTCAGACAAGTATTCATAAAATGAAGAAAGTATGGTATCTCTTTGAATCCAAAGAAGTCCTTGTTTGGTCTTGAAGAAGGTAAAATCTTGGGCCATATCATTTCCAGAGATGGTATTAGAATTGATCCTGCTCGAATAGAAGCTATATTGCAGATACCTCACCCTAGAAATGTTAAATAACTTCAAGCTTTCCTAGGAAAAATCAATTTTTTGAGAAGATTCATATGTAGCTTAGCTGAACTAATTAGATTGCTTACTGACATGTTAAGAAAAGATTCAAGTATTAAATGGACAGTTGAAGCCAAACAAGCGTTTGAAGAAATTAAAATGGCTTTGACCAGAACACCAGTTCTTACTAGTCCACAATTTGATAGAGACTTCATAATATTTTCATTTGCATCAGAACATACTGTAGCTGTTTTATTACAAAAGGATGATCAAGGATGTGAAAAACCTATAGCCTTTTTTAGTAAAGCACTAAGGGATGCATCATTAAAATACAACATCATAGAAAAACAAGCTTTTGCACTTATAAAAGCCATTAAAGATTTTAGAATCTACATATTGTATTCCCATGTGATAGCCTATGTACCAAATGTTGTTGTCAAAGACATCTTAACTAAAGATGGAATTGAGGGAAAAAGAGGTAAATGGATTGCTACCATATTAGAGTATGATATTGAAATAAAACCTACAAAGCTTATAAAGGGACAGGGATTGGCTCAACTCATGACAGAAACAAATTGTCAAGCCCTGGATATAAATCAACTGGATGACAAACAGGAGATGGCGACTCCACAAATCAGCCAGGCCTTCTTAGATTCACCATGGTATGCTGATATAATTTATGTATTGTTAAACCTGCAAGCTCCTCCAGGGTTATCTAGAACAAAGAAAAGGTTTTTAAAGATGACATCTTCAAAGTTTTGTATTTTAGATAATGTTCTTTTTTGGAAAAATCATGAAGGTATTCTATTGAATTGTTTGTTAAAAGACGAAGCTGACAAGGCTCTCAATGAATTCCATGCAGGAGACTGTGGTGGACACCTTTATTGGAAATCAACTGCAAACAAGATCCTAAGAGCTGGATTTTATTGGCCAACCTTGTTCTCTGATGTAAAGAAATTTGTCACTGCTTGCCATAAATATCAAATCTTTGAAGGCAAGAGAAAACTATTACCTTTACCCCTGAAACCAATTTCCACTGAAAAAACTTTCCAACAATGGGGCCTGGATTTCATTGGAGAAATCCATCCTCCTTCTTCTGGCCAACACAAATGGATCCTCACTGCCACAGAATATTTTACCAAATGGATAGAAGCAATTCCTTCCAGACAAGCCAATGACACTGTGATTATAGGATTCCTAGAAACCAATATATTATCAAGATTTGGTTTCCCTGAGAAAATTATAACTGATAATGCTGCTGCCTTCAAATCTAAGAAGATGATAAGTTTCTGTAACAAATATGGCCATTCCACAACCTATTACCCTCAGGGTAATGGACTGGCTGAATCTTCCAACAAGAGTCTCATTAATATTATTAAAAAATTATTGGAGGAAAACAAGAAAAATTGGCACAAGAAAATTACAAATGCACTATGGGTAGACAGATTAACCACCAAAAAATCTATTGGGACCAGTCCTTATGAGTTAGTCTATGGCATTGAGGTTGTATTTCCTTCATCTTTAGGAGTTCCTGTAATGAAATTACTTCAAGAAGCTCAGGTTGAACCTAATGATATTCAAAGGAGAATAAATCAGACTATCAATTTGCAGCAGATCAGAGAAGAAGTATATCAGAGATCCCAAGTATTGCAGGAGAAACTAAAGAAGATATTTGATAAAAGGACCAAGGCAGAAGATTTCAAAATTGGAAACAAAGTTTTAAGATGAGATTCCAGAAGGGAGGATAAGGGGAAACATGGGAAGTTTGACTTCCAGTGGAAAGGAACTTATATTATTCATGCTTTACAAGGAAATAATACATATTTTCTGAAAAAATTGGATGGTACAAAAATTGAAGAAGGACCAGTTGATGGTCGAATGTTGAAACATTACTTTGATCCTATTTATTAGGATATCCTGATTTTTAACATGTACATACTATATCCTTTGTAATGTATCAGTTTTGAGTGGATAGTAACTTATTGGAGTTGAAGCCCGAGGAGAAGGCCCTAAGCTTCAGAATTATTACTGTCATACATACAATAAAGCAAGAAGTAGAAGAAGATTCCATGGTTCAGTCAAAATCATTCTGAGGGCAATTGACCTGCTGTTCTTGACTTTTCACCAGGAAAAGCCATCCCCAAGTGGAGCCAGTGTTAGACTCCTATACCAATATGTGTCATATCTCATGATTGATTTGATGGGCTATGTAATATGTTCATACCTTTTCTTTTTGCAAAGGTTTTCCATATTGTCAAAAAAAAAAATCAAAAAATTTAAAAAATGTAAAGAGGGTATACCCTAAAAGAAAAATCAAAGGGTGAAAAGAATAAAAATGGCCAAAAAAGTAAAAGAAAATGAACCCCACCAAAAGAAAGGCCAAGGAAAGTGTGCAAGTCTAAATGCCACTACTTTTTTCTCTTACGTAATGAAAAAAATTGTGTGCAACTTGTATCTTATGCCACAATTGATGAATAGTCAAACAGTTTAAGCTTGGCTAGTTCATCTTTCAATTTTATGTTTTAGAGATAGAGAATAAAATTTGACCAAACTGTTTAACCTTGGAAGATAAATAGATTTGTAGAGTAAATAAAAGGATCTCAACAGTTTAATCTGAGCCCTTGGATATAATAAGTTTAGAATTAGATAGATTTCTACATGTAAAAGAAAAAAGTGTGATAAGGGTTTGCCAGTCTAAGTGCACCCTAATAAAGAAGAAAAAATGTTAGGGTAAAGTAGGTAGGGTAGGTAGATGTTGTTGCAGATTTACATGTGATGGATAATGACTCTAGATGTGTTAAATATTTACTTTCATCACAAGTGCAAAAGGCAGACACTACACTGGATCAATTTCAAGCAAAGCAAAGTCAAATTATTAACCTCCCTTCTCATTTTCCCCTAAAAATTTCACTAATTTCCCCTAAGTACTAAGGCATTTGAAAATTAGAGGGGCTCAAGGCATTTCCTTGACTTTTGGAGGGACTGGACCCTCAGCCCAATAATTGCAAAAGCCTAAGTATTTAAAACCATTCATCATGTCATTCATTCACTTCTAAAAAATATTTTCTTAAGTAAAATCCCATTTACTTAGGAAAATTATGCAATATTTCATAAAAACCCTATTCATTCGAGCATAAGTTAAATACATTAACCTAATGTTTTACACTTAGCGCTTTTATTCATTTTCCATATTAATTTTTAACTTTATTATTTAAATCCCTATGTAAATTACTGATTTTTCCCGTATTATTTTAATTCCGAAATTAATACATTATCCCGCCCCTTTGGTTGAAAAATAACCATATAATGATTAATTGTGATTAATTGGTTGAAATTTCCAATTAATAAATAAACCCGGCACTCCGCCGTATAAAGGGATTAATTAACCCTCATGGTTAATTAATAACCTAATCCACCAATAGAATTCCCCTCGATGTGATTATTTGATAATAAATTACATTGGACCCGCCTTATTAATTTCCCGTCATCTTCCTGTTTCGACGACCGTTCGATCAATCAATTTGAGATCTACGATTGACGTCCATATCGCTGCACCCCCACGTCCGAACGATAACGCGCGATGGCCGAGCGGTTTTCTGAACAGTGTCGTGCCACGTGTCGTTTATCGTATGGAATCGCTCGCCCTCCGCTTAAAACCGCCCATCCCCAAAAGCTGTGCGATGAATACCGCTTACCACTTGCCTCCTGTGACAAAGCCACCGTACTTGCTGACGTCACCTATTAAAAAAATTAAAAACCCGCCAACCTTTGACTTTGCAAATAAAACAAATGAACCCACGTCATTTTCACTATCTTGTGCAGTGACCAGTGTCCCATGCAATGAATTCCAAAATCAACTGTCGAAGTTTGTCAACCGCCACCTTGCTGAAGAAAATTGTAGTCGAGTAATCCATAATTCATCTGCCATAGTCAACACCTGTTTTAATCACTGTTCATTTCTCGGAAAACATGTATTTACCTAAATTCCCATTGAACTCTGCAAAATCCTGGTTTTTGTTTTAAATTCCACACGGAAAAACTGAAACAGGGTTCAATATTGGTCTTCATTTCATTCCTCAATTCCCAAAATTGTAATTACATTCCCAAATCTGTGATTGTGCCCGTTTTTTCATCAAGACCCGAATTCATTTCTGAATCTACAAGAACCAGAAATGGAAATTCCCGTGGCTTTGAATGTCGCACCCCTAAATGCCCCTCACAGAGATTTAGAATATCTGCCTCTTGCAGATAGGTATTTCCCAATTAAAGACCTCGTCCTCAGTGAAAATCCTCTTCGAATTTTTTGCCACTGCAGAGATAACTACCTAAACGGCTCTAACATTTTTGGACTATGGGAATCCAATCTTCCAATGTATCTTCTCCCCTCAGTCCACATTTTTCCTGAAATAATCTATTACTGCCATGCCAATTATGATCCCAATCAACGAGCAGTTTTATCCCCGAGTCAAACCGTCCTTTTCCCAATAACTACTCGGTCTATCAACGAAATGTTACAGTTTCAACCTGGTCAAGCCCTGACTCCCCTTTCCATGGGAGATTTACTTGAGAAATCAACCAATTTATCCCAAGAAGAGTTAAATTGCCTCTGCCAAACCTTCATGTTGCCAGAACATCAGCCCAAAGGCCCTCCCCCTTATGGTTATACCTTTTTCACTGATGTGGGCAGGCTTATTTTAAATATGATATCCTCTATAATGGGTTTCAATACTAGTGAATATGTTGATCAATTAACTATAGTATTGTTGTCAATTTTTACCCCTGGACAACCCCCTGTTGTCAAATATGATTTTTCTTCCTACATTGCTGATAAAATCCATGATCAGTTCATGAGATTGGAAAATGAGAGTGTTCAAATATTCCTCTGTTATATACCATCTTATTCTTTTCTATCAATCAGAGAGTTTCCCTTTCCATGTCAGGAAACTTGATGCCAAAGGAAATCCTAGGTCTGTAATCTTTTGGTCCGCAATCACTCATAATTCCTCTGATTCTCCTTATTTTTACAATGAGTTCATTGACCTATTTGTGCACCCTGCAACAAATTTCTTAACAAGAATCTCTCCTCCTAGGGTCAATAGTGACATCAAGAAAATTCTCCAACTCTCAAAGCAATACAGGATAGGTGATTGGTACCTATACTGGAATCACACAGAAATTAGAATATATGGCAGTGAGCTATGTCCTTTCAAGCTACCAAAGTATGTTCCAATGAGGCGCTTTGCCTTGGAATATTTCAGACAAATGATAAATTCAGACATAGTCCATTTTTGCAATGCAAAGAAAAAAGCTCAACTCAGAATTAAGAGTCAATTAGGTCCTTTTGTCTGAAATTCTAGGGATGCAGGAAAAGAAGCTGAAAGAATCCTAGAAGAATATCTCAAAGTGCAAAAAAGTTTCTACTGGGTACCTTATGACCCAAACAGCTTTATTTGTGATAGGAGAATGAAAAACAAATTGTCACCATACCTTCATCATAGAATCCCAGAAATTGAACAATATGCCAATATGGATGAATGGATGGAAGAGACATTGATAGAACACTATAGTGAACAGGTCAGTGTTGAAAATTTTATGAAAGACCTTGAAAAAATACTTGACCTAGACTCTTTTGGACATGTGCAAAGACCAGGGATTGGTCCTTCTTCTGCTGAAACTTCTCTGCAAAATTTACAGGAAATCAGTGCCTCAGCCGCAGTAGCATCTAAAGGGAAAGAAAAGGAGGCTGAATACAAGTTACAGAGAAATTAAAAATGACGGAACAACCTCAAACTTCTAAGGAACAGGGCCAAATACAGACTTCCCCCACTCAGATTAATGTGACAGGAATTTCAATTTTGCAAACTCCTGTCAATGAAGAAAAAGGTAAGAAGAGAGATGCAGAAGCAGCTACCCCTATCAGTGGATCTTCAGAACAACCTGATGTTAAAAGACAAAAATTAAATCCTCTACCAGAAGTAGAATCTGTTCATGAAATCCCTGATAGTCAGAGGAGAGAAGCATTAGGTAGTCAGCAAACATGTACAATCAATGGGACATCTTCTAATTCACAGAGGAAAGAGCTACAAAGGCAGCAAAGTGCAGAAGTATCTTCTTTCAAACCACCAGTAAAAGATGCCTGGGATATAAAAATGACATTTATAAATATAAAGGCCAGAAATGATCCACTAAGACTTCAAGTTTACAATCAATATTTGAAGATGGCTCCTAAGAATCAACAAAGATTGATGTCAGCTTATGACATCCAGCAGGGTAAAATGGTAATGAGTCACTTCAAACCCAAAGTACAGTAGCCTCAAACAGCTGCAGATTATATCAGGATTAATTTTGAAGTCATAGCAAAGGATATTCATCCTTTGGATCAGATTGAGCTGCATAAATAAACAGGTGAAATGATTTATTCTACTCTGACTGATAAATCAATGATGACCCAGAAATTATAGGATTCTTTGGAGAATACTAATGCACAATTGCATCTTGAAAAAGCCTCTTCTCAGGCTAAGGACAACAGAATAAAGAATTTGGAGGAAATAATTATTGGATTAGGTCATAATCCCAAAGATGTCAAGGGTATAGAAGCCTTGATTAAGAAGAAAGATGATGATATTGCAGCCTCGAGAAAACAACTGAAGTTACCATCCTCAAGGCATCCATAGATTGCAGAAATCATGAAGCAAAACTCTAAAGAAGAATTGATGGATTTGCTCTTGAAACTGAATGAGAAACTTAATGAAACTAAAAAAGAGTTTGAAAAGGCATTAAAAGACAAGCAGCCTAATATTCCAGCATCTACAGCAAAAGTAATTACAGGTACAACCATAACAGGTCAGCCAATAGAATTATCACAGGGCAATACTTCCAATTTAAGTACCGAAGAATTAATAAAGTCAATGGAGGAATTTGTTGTGGCCAGCAACAACCCCCCTTCTTATTTAGTATTAGTAATAATACTAAATAAGTGGGGACCCTTAGTTTAAAAATCCAAAAAATTTATTGGTGTTTGTTTTCATTTTCAATAAAACTTACTATCATAGACTTAAAGAAATTTCTTTGGAAAATATTTAAATAAACTTAAGTTTATGATAGACTAGAATAAAATCTCTCTTTGAAGGAAACATATTATTCATCGCAAAAAAATAGAATATATCTTGAGCAAAGCAGAATCTTCAAAATTGCGATAGCGCGATCTAATGACATCGCACTAAAATAATTATCGCAAATCGCATATCGCAGAAAACGTATTAACAGATATTTTTCACACGATACATTTTACGATATTGCGATTTCGCGATGTTAAGAGATTGTGATTTCATAAAGTTGCGATTTGTAATATGGCAATAACGCGGATTTTCTGATTTGCGACAATGCAACTAGCGATATTGCGATTTTGCGATATTGCAAAGCAAATCGCAGATTGCAAGATCGCACATTCTGAAAGCTCGTTGTACGAAGAAAAACTTTCCATAAATCGATATCCGTTATGCGCTTTGATGTCAAATTAATGAATGAATCGTCAATTATTAATGAAAAGGATTTTGTTTTGATCGAAGGGTTATTTCACGATTAAATAATATATTTCATACGCCTTCGGCATTTAAAACTATCCCGTCACCTTTCTCATGTCATTATTCTCACTTAATTCGTAAAAATGCAGGCGCGAAGAACAGGAGACTATACAAAGCATTTTTCAGAGCATTATGGGAAAGAAAGAGAAAATTCCGAGTTCTGGAAAGAAAGAGAAAGCTGCGAATTCTGAAAATAAAGAGATGGCTTCCTTATACGCAGACACTGATTGCAACAAGGATGCTGGTATCACCACCTGGGAAGGTATATTTAGTTTGCTTGAAGAAGAGAACCCAAGGGTAATGGATGTTTCAGCTACCGCGGGCTCAAGTAATTCCTCTGAAGCATCTCTTACAGAGCTAGCTTGTTTGTTTTTGCACCGGATAGCAGCAAGACCAAGAATTCTTCCATATACAGATATGGTCAAATGGGTGTTGGATAGAACCGATATCACAGACAGATAGTTCAAAACTCCAGGTCAAGATCTCATCGGGTCGTTTACCCCAGAAGATTTGAGGCTTATGTATCATTCGCTGGAGCCTCAGGTAACTTACAACAAACAATTTATGGAGAAATTTGCTAAGGAAAATGCCAATTTGGTAGAATGCACTAAAGAATGGACCAGAAGAGATGAACCACTGAAGAAAGATAAACACGGTATGTACAGTACCGGTTCACTCACCTCTCCATATTGTTTTTCTGCTGCTATGTTATGCAGGCTTTTTGGAAAGCCTGACATTAATAAGATTTTGCCTGAATGGCTTCCCTTATTGAATGCTGCTGTTAACGCCACCATTGTAGACTAGGCCAAAATATTGTCTGATAACTTAGCCACGGCTATTTTCAATTACCGGTCTAAACGGACTGTGTCTCAGAGGATTTATCCTCCTTTTTATCTATCTACTTATGTTATGGATTCAATCTTCTTTGTTTCTAAGTTCCCTTTAATGGGTTGGCAATGGAAAATTCAGGATCCCTTGCCCATTCATGTCTATCACAAAGAGTTGTGGGAATCAAAATTCATTCCTCATTTTTATAAAATTTGCCATGACATAATGTTACCTTTGTACAGAATGTTGTATAATAAGGATGCTCCAAGGTTAGTCTCCTGAAGCAGAGGTAGACATTCTCCCTGTCGCAAGATGGTTTGGAGAAGAACTGTTTACTTATGTGAGGGTTTTTGGGAGCTTTGCTTCTCCTCATGTTTTGCCCTTATATGTTCCGGATAAACTTATAGCTCGGGAAATTGCATATCAAACCTGTGGAGACGGAGGTTTGACAAAAGAACTAAAGGATAAAAAGAAGGCCATCTGGCCACAATTTCCTGTTTCCTGCGGAGAATTTTCATTATTTGATGTTGGTCACGTGTTTAAGGAAGTAAGCAATGTTACATGTTTAAAATTGTTTAAGTTTCCGAGAAGGCTATTTTATCCATATGGTATTGTCAAGGATTTCACCACTGTTGTCAAGGTAAGAGTATTTTTTGGAGAAGAAGATCTTTTTGACGATATGTCTCAAGAAAAATGTTCATTCAAAGATATTTTGAATTTAGTTCAAGCACGGTTCTCCCCAGAAGAATTTCAAGAGTTTAAAGTATACAGAGAAAGAAGATTGACCACTATTCCTTTGGATAATTTGCGCTTGGAACCCGCAAGGGAACCAACTCCTAGTGTCAGTCTTAGTGGCAGCTCAGATTCAGAAAGGTCTAAGTCAAAGTCTAACAAAAAAATTTCTGAACATTCTAAAAAATCTGATCAGGATAAAAGTGAAGGCTCAGTCAAGGATACAGCTCAATCAAAAGAGCTTTCACAACAACAGACTTCAACTACCCCACAGTTGATTCTTCCACCTCTTAATATACAACAACCATCCATCAACACCCAGTTAGATAAAGAATGGGAATCATTTAATGATTTGATTAATGTTGAAGGACAGAATATACAAACTCCTGTACAAACAACAAAAATTTTGGTTACAGAAATAAGTGGCAATGTCACAGAAAAAGAACATATACCCATTACTCCCTCTGCCGAGCTTGTACTTAAAATAGAGGAAATCCATCCTATGGATATTTTCTACAGCCCGCAACATAAAGCAGTAGTAAGGAAGAACAGTTGGATGTTTTATGGAAAGATCCTACTACAGATCCCATTGAAAATCTTACTAAATTATCTCAGATAAAAGGAGCTTATGCCTCCGCAAATATTGACAAAGCATCTGAGGTAAGGATGTTATTAAATGAAAAAGAGGATCAGATACAAGTTCTGCAACAACAATTGCAACAAGCACATGACAATAGTGAAGCACAGATGAAATTTGAAAAGTTACAGCAAGAGTTTCAGCAAATAAAGATCGGGTATCAGAAAAGCTTGGCCGAAAAAGAAAAACAGATACAGATTATACAAGAAACACATAAATAAGACCCCAAGCTTACAGAGTTTATTTCAGAAACTATTTCTTTGAATAATCAACTGCTGCAACAACAAGATATATTATGCCAAAAGATTTCACAGTGGAACTCTTTTTGTCAAGAAAGTGATAGAATCACTAATCATGTCGTAGAATTACGACATGATTATGATTTAACAAATAAAAGAGTTACTAATTATTTGGCATGGAAAAAGATAGAAGAAAGAAAAAGAGTAGGAGCACCAATAATCAATGACAGCCATAAATAAATGCTCTTTAGCATTTGGGATGCACAGATCAGAGAGGCAGAAAAAGCAGCGGAGGAAGCAGCTACAGCAACGAACAACATTACTGATTGTGTAAATGAGAATTTGCACAATGTTGATTTAATTTCAGAAACCATTCCGGGATATCTACCACAAGCACAACAATTGCAAACAGAGTGGAAACAAAAAGTGGAAGAGAAGTCAAAATCAATTCAAGGATTGACAAAATTAAACTGGGATTCTTACTGGACCTGTCTAGTAAAACCACACAGTCAATGCAGTACTCTTAATTGCATCATTAATTCTGCTGAGAAGATCGCGCCCACACTTGCTGATTCCGTCTTTTCGGGACAATTGAAATCTGAAGTCGGCCAACCCCCTCTTCTCAAATCGATGCTGGAAGCTTGCAAATTCAAAGACCAAATTCATAAGTAGTTAGTTGTCAATTTTAGTTTTAGATTTAGTGTTAGTTTTACTTTATTTTTGCCTGGAAAAAGGATGGTCATTTAAACTGAATCCTAAATTTTTGTAATAAAATATAATTAGATTTAGTTAGTAGTATTTAAACCCTTCTCATGCATTTAGAGAAGGGTCCAGAAATTTGTCAAAAACTTATCCTCAGAACATGCACTTCAGCACCCTCAGAGGAGGTTTTGATGAATGAATGGAACGAGATTTATTGATATCTGTGTCTAATATCTGCTACTGATGTTGCATTTATGTACTCTTAGTAGATGTTGGATTGAGAAGAGATAAATCATTATTGCTTCTAGCTCATGAGTAGAACCAGTTATAAATGGTACTTCTATCTCTTAACTTTTTCTGCTTCTGTGTTAAAAGTGATATTTATGTTCAGTTATTTATATATTGATGCTTGAATGCTTTAGTTATCATTTGGCACTTTTGTACGGTGATGACTATTTGTTTATGCTTAATGTATAAATATCTTTTTATGCGATATGTTTTCCACAACTGTTTCATCTAACTTTTTATATGAAGTGGTTTATGTTTTCCACAATCTGTTTCATCTAAGGATAACAGATTGGAAAAATTATTTTATCTTGAGCATGAGGTAAAGCATTTATTCCTAATTTAGCCTACTTTCTTCAGATATACAGAGACAGATGAAACTCTGAGGAAGTTGCAAAGAACCAGAATACCGGAAGCTAAATGGTGGGAAGAAATGTTATAAATTTTGTAAAAATTATCTTTACATGAATTTTTGATTATTTACTACAGTAAGCCATGATAAGAAGCATAAAAGGATAAACAGAGATTAAAGTGTATCAGTGCAGATAAAGAGTATCAGTAAAACAGAGCAGCCAGCACAGAGTTACTAAAGAGGACAACACCAAGCCAAATCATAGGGCCTGCCTCCAACACATTCTCAAAAGAAGGAAACAGCACAACATCGGTTATCCTTTCTCTTATCTACGAGACCATCTGTCTCTATTTTCTTATAATTTATCCATGAGTCATCCTAGATTATATCTCATTTTGTTAGGAGATATTTTTCATAATTTTTTGTATAAATACTCCCTCAATTGGAGTATTGAGGGTGTGGATTCTTAGACTTTGTTGTAATACTGATTATTTTGGAATAAAAGTGTTGTTGGATAAATTTCTTATGGCTAGTTGGATAAAGAATTGATGCAAAAGACTTTTCACAGGATTCTTGAGTCAGACAACGAATCAATAAGTCATCTATCTCTTATGTTTTAGAGTTTTATACTTGTTTATTATATCACCTATGTTTCATATCTGAATGATAAATGAAAAGGAATAATTCAAAAAGTGCTTAAGTGCAATCTGTTTTCAGTTGTTGTTATTCTTAATGTTTTCTTCTGAACTAGTTTAAACAGTGAATTCTTAATTGCTCCTGTTTTCTAGTTTATTCATTTTGATTATTTGATAAAGAATTATTAATTGCTCTTTGTCAACAATCAGTCAAGTTCCCTCTTTCGAATATGTTGAAGGATTCTTAGTTTCCCTTCACCTATTTCGAGTCCATTCCATTCATTTTAAGATCTTTAATTGTTCCCTAGTTGATTACCTTGCCCTGTGAAACCATCCCTTGTTAAGAAACTACATCCAGCTAAGCCATATTCTTTGACTCCATTAGCCCAATGGACTAAAAATACTCAGTCATACCCCTTTGCTAATGAATTTTATCACCCAAACAAACAAAATCAAAATCCCTGAACTTTCATAACTAGCCTAAAATCCCTGGTTACCTCGGACCCCTTTCCTTTTCCAAAAAATTCAAGGAAAATCTGAGTGATAACATGTCCCAAAGGAAAAATAGAATTATCTTATGTATGGGGAATAAGATCAATCTCAAGCAATCAAGGGGAAGCATATGCATTACTTCAAGGATTAATGTTGACAAAAGAACATGATTTTTCTTCTTTTATTATTGTTGCTGATTTTAAACTCCTTATTCATCATATAGTAGTTGATTCTCTTCCATTTATGTATATCATGTGCTCGGGGCAAACAACCAAGAATCAGATGCAATGGAAAATGAAGGAATGAATTAGAATTTGGGTGAACTGAGCCTCAACGAAGGATTTGTTATCACTCTAATAGTTCTCAAGTTATGAGATTTTGATTTATGGTTTAAAGAACATTAGAGGTAACCACAGACCTACTTTTAAACTCTAGGATCTAGCCTTCCTAGGGTTCATAGAGGGCTCTCTCTATAAGATTTACCTTTGTTTTATATATGATTTTAGGCTACTTATAAGGGAAATTTGGTTTTAAGATTTTGTTTGGTTGGTGGGAAAAATCACTTAATGAGATGGATAGTAATAGATCTAGTTTTCCATTGGGAAAAAGGAGTCAATATGTCAAGCATACAGCTCAAGATCAAGATCAAAAGATAAATATTTTCAGGGCAAGATAGACAAGTCACTAAATATATTTGAAGGCTGATTGGCGAAGTGGATTAATTGGGATAAAGAGCAGTTAAGAATTCTTTGATTTGGATAAGGAAGGAGAAGAAAGAGGTCATTCGAAAGAGGGAGCAATTAAGGGTTCCCTACTATGGAAATCAACAGAAAACATATAAATGATAAATAGTTCAAGATAGAGTGCTTATAACAAATTCTGTAATAATATTCTTGATTTATCATTCAAATTTAGAACACAATTATGAATGCATGTAAAACATAAGAAGATAAACAATGACAGTAGAAAGTACTTCACTTCAATGGCTCATCACTTGAATCCTGAAATATGATGCTTTATAGTTTTGATCCAGTCTGCTACTTGAACTTGCTACAAGAAACCCTTCAGGTACAACAAAAATGACTATAGAAATATTCAACAATTTATTCCATAATAATACTTCAAAGAATGAAGTATTTATACAAAAATGTTTACAAAATATCCTAGAATACTCATAGGAATTTTCTAAGGAAAATAAAATAACTTTTACAAAAATATAGTGACAGCTGCTTAACAACTTAGCAAGCTGTCCTATTTATCCAAATAAAATAGAAATGTTGTTTGGATTGGGTGCAACTAGCTGTTGTGTTGTCTTCAATGCTGGAAAAAGATATTTTAAATCTGTTTTGAAACTTTATCTTCTCATTTGATACTCTTTTACTGATACACTTTAACCAATGATACTCTTTCATCTGCTTGAGGACTGTTTTACTGTTGTAAATTCTATTTTTACTGTGTAAAAACATCAATCTATTTTTCTTCCTCTTTTACTGTAAAACTGGCTTTTATAGCAAATCAGTAAGTTTCTGCCAAAATTATTCATCAGGTAATTTGATCTTGGTAAGTTTTATGTAGTTTTCATCAACTTTTGTGTATCTGACAAAAGTTGGTTTGACCACAAAGAGATGTTTTATCTCATGTTGCAAATAAAACAAATCTTCAATTATTTTGTGCAAGAATTTTCTAGTAGGTACTCCTTGCCAATCTGCCTTGTTTACCTGTTATTTGGAAAAATATCTGATCTTCTTGTTGTAATCCTCTTGCTTCATTAATTTTTCATTTAAAACAAGAATATTTGGCAAGCCTTTTTGCCTTAATATCTCAAATTTTACCATAAATCTAGTTATGGCCAAATCCATGTTTTGGCACTTCTCTTCAAGCTGTTTCATCAAGTTTTTCTTTGAAATTACCTTTCTCACCTCAAGAATTGTTTCAGTTCTATCAGTTATGCCTATCTCATCCAATTCTTGTTTGTTTTTGGTGTTGATAAATTTGATTATTTCTAGGGCCTCTTCAGGTTTGGCATCTAGTTCTTCCTTTGTTTTCACAATTTATTCTTTTGCTACTTTAAGCAAGTCCTTTTATTCATAAATTACCTTAATGTAAGGCCAAGTATCATTGATTGACTCAATGATCTTGGACCACAACTGATTTTTTATGAAAGCCATTGGTTCTTTCAAAGTTAAATCTGCTTCAACTTTTTTCAACTGTTCACTTGCCCTTTTGGCTTTCTGTTCCTCATTTTTAGCATTGATTTGAGCTAATTTATTGGCATCTTCCAAATTATTAATTTGTTCTTTCAACCTATTGATTTCATTACTTTGTATAGACATCTCTTCCATAGATTTGATGAGCTTGCTTGCCTCATCTGTTTGTTGCACTGCTGATGTAGACGATTCTGTAGCTGAAGTAGTGGAAGATGTCACTGGCACAGTTGTAGCCAATGGGACTTTTGTTGCTAATTATTTTGCTAAGGTTTAAGGAACTGCTGTAGTTACCATGGGGATGATTGTAGGAGGGACACTCTGAGTTTTAACTATTTATTTCTCTTGGACAAGCTTGTCCATTTCTATCTCCATGTTTTTGATCTGTGTTATCATTTGTAGTATGAGACTCATCATCTCATCTTTCTGTTTTGCCTCTTGTAGAATATATTTAGTCTGTGGATGTTCTGTTGGAGGAAGCTTCAATTGTTTTCTAAGTGCTGCTATGTCAGCATTTTTCTTCTTTATCATCTCTTCTGCAGCTTTTACATTTTTAGGGTCATACCCTACTTCAATTACTAGTTCTTCTAAAGACTTGATTCTAGTGTCTTTAGTATGAGAAGAGGCATTTTCAGTCCTAATATGATCTCTCAAATTGGTTATGGTATTCTGAAGCTTCTGGGCACTCATTGCGTTAGTAGTCATAGTAGAATAAAGCATTTCAGAGCTCTGTTTATGAAACTCAATTTGATCTAAATGATGAATGCTTTCTACTGTTCTAAGTCAACTTTCTTATAATCTACTGCTGTTTGAGGTGCTTTGACTGTAGGTTGAAGTATAGACATTATCAACTTCTTATTTGTATAGTCAAAAGTTGAGAGAAGCTTGTTTTGATTTCCTGGAGTTTGCTTCAAATACTGTGAGTAAATTTCATTCTTTATCTCTTCATTCTTGGCCTTGATCTGTTTGTATTTTTCTTTGATATCAAGGTCTGTATTCTCTTCTTGCTGTGATGAGGATGCCTCCATATTTTGTTGTTTTTCAATCATTTGAGTGTCTAAAGTATCATTTTCTTGCTCATTTACAATAACTGTATCAACATCTGTGTTTTTCTATGTGTTTTCTTCATCTAATACCTCAATTGTTACTTTTTCCTTATCCACTGGATTGAGTTTGGGTTTCTTGTTATATCTGAGCTTGAATCTGGTTTCTGTTGTTGTTTCAGCTATATAAATGCCTTCTTCCCTGACACTTTTGGTATTTTTGTCCTCTTGATTTACAGTTTTCAAGGTGTGACTAGTATCACCCTGTTTAACTGTTTCCATCAAGGTATTTTCCAGCCACTCTATTTGATTAGAAAACTGTTCAATCTCAAGCCTTTTATCATGGATATAAGGAGTTAATTTTCCTTTTACCCTCATATTACTAAGTATTCCATGAGGATCATAATTCCACAAGAAAATTTCTTCAAATTTATATTCCAGCAACTGTTTTGCTGCCTCTGTCCCTGCATCCCTGTGATTACATATGAAAGGTCCCACTTGGTTCTTCAGCTTGAATTGAGTTTTTTTTTTCGTAGCTAAGAAGTTTATAGAGTCTAAATTGAGAATTTGTCTTATGTACTTCAAGGCAAAAGCTCTCATTGGCAAGTATTTTGGCAATTTATATGGTAGAAGGTTAGACCCATAGACTCTAATGCCTGTATGATTTTGGTAAAGGTACCAATCTCCAGTTTTTCTTTGTTCTAATAGCTGTAACACTTTCTTTATCTCATTTCTTATTCTTGGTTGTACACTTTTTGTAAGCATGTTTATCACTGGATGAACAAAACAATCTATGAAATCCACATAAGTGAATTTTGTTGAATCTTTTCTGATTAGTGAGGTCCAGAAGATGATTGACAATGGATTGCCTTCTACATCCAATTTTTGAAGGTTTATTGGGAATTTTTCTGCTTGGAAGAAAAGGAACATGTGAAAGAAGAAGGATGTATATCTGAAAACTCCTTCAGTGGGTAATTTCACAAGCTGATCATGGATACTATCAGCTATGTATTCAACATAATTATAAATAATAGAAGGAGGCTGACTAGGAACAAAGGTAGATAGAAAACCAAGAATTGACTCATCTGTGTGTTCGTCAGTAAAATAACCTAGGATAAAGGATAACATTGAAATGACATTCTTTGATCCTTCAGGAAATTTGGAAGTAGAATAGGGAGGATTTATCTTTGGGATTTCAACATATGCATGCATGAATGTTTGGAAAATATGAAACCTTTTAGGAAAGTATAAATTAATATAAAGCTTTGTGAGAGCTTCTATGGATAATGGAACTGCATTGGGATCTGGTTTCAGCTGAAGCATCAGGTTTATAGATTCTGCAGTAATAGTGAACAATACTTCTTTGTTAGCATCAACTATAGCTCTTTGGTCAGGGGAATAGTAGGTTTGACATAGCTTAATAACTTCTGGACACCGATGAGTATGTGGAACTACATACTTGGGTAAATTGGACTCCCAAATCTGTACTTCATCTCCCTGATCTAAGGATTTTTCTAGACTCTAGCAATGGAGGTCTAAAAGATTGAATTCTATCACTGGATCAGTTATTTTGTAATCAACATCAGCTAGGGGTGTATGGTCAATATCTTCAACAAGAGGTTGTAGTGGGTTGACAACAATGGTACTTTTAGAATCCATTTCTGAGTTTATTTTTGAGAATTTTGACCTTCTGAATGTTAAAACTCAGTTTTTAGGCTTTTTTATACTCTTCTATAAGCTTAAATTGTTTACAGAAGGTATTTTTGGTTTAACATAGGTCTATTAAATAGAAAAAGGTACAATCAAGCTTTCTTCTGGCTTTAACCTTCAATTTGGTTCCAAAATTGATCTTGAAATTCTTTTACAGACTCAGAAAATGTATATCAGGGGTTTTTCTGCTCTTTTTGGATAAACTGGACTGAAAATAGTTTAATTCATGCATAAAAGAGGTTCTGAGTATTTGCAAAAGGTTTCAAATTATTTAGAGGTTTCTCTAAGGTCTGCAAAGGCTAAACTATATTGAATTTCATTTTTTAAACCAGATATAGTATCAAAACGGAAATTTTATCAGGTTTTCATAGCAAATCCGTTCTTTGAGGGAAAATACAGGTCTTTTTGTGGGAAAATAGGGTTTATGGCTATCAATTTCACAGGAAACTCTTTTTCAAATGACAGGAAGGTTTTTTTTTCTGAAGAATACATGTTCTTGCAGGTATATGGTCTTTAAGCAGGGTTTCTGAGGCGTTGTAGGGCCTTTGGAAGCTGTTGTAGTCCTTGGAAGTATACTGGAGGCTTCAAGCGGTCTTAGCAGCAATTTTTAATAAATTTCTAATGCTTTAGGCATGTGAATGGCGTACAATGCTTGTTTCTTCAGTCAGAAGAGTTTAAATGTGCAAAAAACTCAGAAAAAGGTTAAAACTAGGTGTATATGCAGTTTTATAGAGTTTTAGGTTTAAACAGTATAAGCATTGAATGCCGGTCAAGTCAGAATGGAGGGTGGTTTGGCGCCGGGAGGAGAAAACCATTAGTGGTTTATCACGTGAGCTAGGAGTGGTAAATGGTTTATTTGGATCGGATTTGATCCAATCTCTTATCGCCGCGTGGAGGAGAGAGAATAGGGTTAAACCACCCATTTCGCAAATTTCAAATTGATTATTCTCGACGCTATTGAAATTGCGATATAGCATATGGATCATTGGATCTGGGGAAGGGCTTGTGAACGGTGGAGATTGAGAGGTGGATTATCTCGGTATATGGGGCGTGGGGCCCGAGATTTTATATGCGGCGGGGTTGGTTAATACATTTAAATGTAGTTTAAACGTATAAAATAATGTTATAATGTGATGGGCGGGGTATATGAATTTACATAGTAAATGTGTGATATTCATATGTATTTGCGAAGGTGGGTTATATTATATATAACCTGTTTTAACCTGTGGGGATAGGCGGGGATATTTGACACATGGGTATTTAGACCATAGGTTAAATGTTAATATAGTGGGTTTGGGATATTTAAATAAAGGAATTAATATATCTACGGGAAGGGGTATCTATAAAGGAATTAATACATTATATTAGAGTTAATATGAAATGAGTATGATGTGAGCGAAAATACATATAATATCAACTAAGAAAAGTGTAAAATTGGCATTTGAGCACAATAATGGTTCCATTTTAAACATTTACACATAATACTTAGGATAAATTGTATTTTGTGAGTTTTTGAATGTTTTTTGCATGGAATGAGATTAGTTAAGGGGGGTTTTACTCTCTCTAAGAAAAAGGGAATTTTAACTTAGGAAAAGGGATTATATTTGGAAAAGGGTGATTATGTTGAGGAAATGGGTTTTATGAGGGGAATCTAGTACTTTTTACCAATAAGTCATTAAGCCTTGGGTCCGGTCCTAACAAAAGTCAAAGAAATTCTCTGAGCCTCTTTAACTGAATGTTTTGAATACTGGAGTATTGTGGGGGAGGGGAAATTAGTAATTTTCCAGATGATGTTTTATTTACATGCTATTGGTTCCCTGTAATTACCAAGGTTGGAAAAAGTCCAACTGCAGGGAGAACACTTATTTCAACCACTTTGGGATTCTAGGATCTAGCCCTCCTGAATCCGGAGAGGGATCTCTCCAATAAGGTGCAAAGATGGATTTATCTTTAAAATCTTTTGGGTAATGATATTAGGCTAGTTATGAAGTCCAATGGTTTTGTTTTGTTTTGGATGGTTGAGAATGATTATTTCTTGAGGGGAAAGTTCTAAATGCAAAGAGTTTCAAAGGTGTGAACTTGCAAGCAATCAGAACAAGCTTTGGCCAAAAAGATAGATAATCACTGGTTTTAGTCCATTGGGCTATGGAGTCATAATAGGGTTTAATTGAAACAACAAAGGGAAAGAGTGGTCCATGGGGAAAGTCATCTACGTCTAAGGATCTCTTTAAAGTTTTATTTATGGAATGAAATGATACAACGAGAAGGGGAATTAAACAGATGAAGAACAAAGAGCAGCCCAAGATCTGGTATGTACTTTGAAACTAGCCAGCTTTTGACACACACTTAAGAAAGACATACAATTAAACTAGGATCTGGTAAGTACTTCGAAACTAGCCAGCCTTTGATACACTTTCAATAGAAAACATTTAAAACACAAAGGGAAACTTAAAGGAAACTGTTGGAGAAGAAACTAGAGGGCAGGGCTCACCACAAAACCTCTCCTAGCTTTGCTTTACTTGGTATACTTTCAAGATAAACACATAAGAGAACAAAGAACGATCTAAGATCTGGTAAGTACTTTGAAACTAGCCAGCTTTCAACACATTCCAAGGGAAACTTTCAAATAGTCTTTGGGGATAAAAATAGGACCAGGGCTCACCATATCTTCCTTAGTTCATCTCTACTTAACATAAACTGAAAATAACATTCAAGAATAATATTTAGCTAAATAGTAGGACGAGGTAATGCCAACATTCCTAACTGCTTGAATTGAATTAGATCATTCCCAAATAACACAAATTGGAAGAAAACATTTATATAAAGCTTATCAGTCAGAGAAGGGTACTGATATACAGTAAATCCTAACTCTATGCTTGCTATTCTTTACCAGAGAAGATGAACAAAGTGAAAACAGAAATAAGATAACAATTTACAATAAGAAATAACATCACCGTCGACATAGACCAGGATCCCATAAATCAGCTTGTATTGATGCTTCAAACCAGTTACAGCTTTAAGTCCAATGCTTGAGTTTAGAAATCATCTACACTTCTCAGACTAACTTATCTAATCAAAAGCAGAGCTTCAAGAGCCCGTGAACACTATTTACAAGTAGAAGTCTCAAGCTCAAGTATATGTCAAAGTTCAGCAACCAACATTTTCTCATCTTCTACAAAAGTATTTATAGAAGGAATGAGGAGGTGGGAGGGGATAAAAGATCTCCCAGATCAATTAATACAGATTTAAGACTTCTCGGCCTTTAAGGGGCTCGATGGAGAAGTTCACATATGTTCTGTCTGTATTAATGTTTTACATTTAATATTTAAGCTTGGTGGGAGCTTTTGTTGACTTTTAAGGCTCTGTGACATGTTGTAGTAACTCTGCTGATATTTTGCATTAAGTTACTTAGCAGAATTAACTATTCGGCTACGCTGAGGCAAATATCTTTTCTGATTAATAACTTCAGCCTCTGTCTGAATGCTTTGAGGCAATAGGTGGCAATCCGGTAGCTGAGAGGAATCAATGGCCTTTGTTATAGCGGTGGAGGCCTTTCTCCCTGATAGATATTTTTGATTTTCTTTAATTGTGTTTAATTTAGAGGATTAGGCTTCTGATAATCAATCTTAGCCGTAATCCTCAAACTGTCTTCAATCCTCCGTTCTGTTGTGTTTAAGTCTTCGACACTGATACTCTTTTGATTCATTTAATTGTATGTGTCTTATTGATGTGCAGGGCCGCACAGGGCTCATGTGGCATCAATGCCCATGAAGCATTGACGAGATGTGGAGTTTGAACCCTGTGAATGGCTTCCCTTTGATGAATCAAAGGCATGGGAATCATCATTCCTAGCTTTTGGATTTTTCTTCAATATAATGGAAAACCATCAAACACCTATAAAAAACAATAAAAATTAACAAAATCCTACTTTTTTTGGGAAAAAATGCTTCAGAGGGCGTGGGGAGGAGCGTGGCTGTTGGATGGCAGCATCCAACGGTGGAGATTTAGTGGAGGAGGTCAAAAGGAGAGCAGAGGGAGAAAACAAGTTAGATCCATCGATCTGTAGAGATCGACGGTCGGGAGCGGCCCGAGAAGTATAATGGAGAAAAGGCTGCTTAACAAAGAAATGGAGAAAATGCGAAGGATAAGGTTAAAAACCTTTGTTCGGAGGAAAAAATCATTGAGGAAATTCGGGGTTTCCTGGGTGATCATAGGCCGTCGGATTAGATCTGCCTAATGAGATCAACGGTTGAGGAGGCGTGCGATGCAACATAAAGGAAAGAGGGAAAGTGGTTTCGGGTTGCAAAACAACTGTTTTTGTGCGGAGAAAAGGCAGGTAGGAAGTTTTGCCTTTTGGAATGTGATGTGCGTCCTCGCCCGAGACGTGGCATCAGAAAACCACCTATATCGCGTGCCCTTTGAGAAATTAACTTCCGCGCTAAAAGTTACGCAACTTGGGATATGGGCCGTTAGATCTGGGGCCTCAGATCTTGTAGAAATTTGAATAACTGTTAAATTATTCACCGAGATTATCCTGATCACACACTATTTGAGCTTCATGCATAATACATAACCTCTTCTACCATTGATCATTAATTGCAGAAATATAAACAATCGCATGCGCACATTAAAACCATAAACAATCACACATATAAACACAATATTTATGGGAAAGCTTAAAGCTGAAAACCCCCAACTATCTGTATATTATAATGATAGAGATCATGTAACAATCATTGTACAAACTCCTCACAAGCTCTCAGCACAATCTCCAATTGTTACACACTACACAAGCTCAGATCTAGCAAAACACATGCTCCAATCTGCTCCACCTATTAGCCTGCCTCTACTACACAATCCAAGATGAATAATAGCCCAATCCAAGTTCGAATCCACCTAATATGCACTGCGCAATCCTCATTGGCATCTCCATCAATGTGTGGTGCAAACTCATGCACTAGTATAGTCACAACTGATAGTCACACTGCTCTTTCACCTACCTCTCCACTGGTCTCCACTGAAACTGTCCATGCACTGAAGTTAACTGATGTATTCTTTAGTTGATTTATGAGTTAATAATTAGTGAATTAATTAATAATTAATTCACACCACTCTCACTAGTGTATCAATCAGTTAGACTAGATACAACTAGCTCAACTATGTTTAACCGAGTTAAACTGAATACAACTCCACTAACTTCCTCAATCAACTCCACCAAACTCTGTCACATGAGTTCTAACTGAAGTCAACATGCAATAGCTCCACTAAACCCTAGGAATAGCGTAATTCCTTCTGTCAGTTGCATGTGCCACTTCTGTGCACTCAACTAAAGTGCTCCAAGAGGATAAGATAATGTTTAGAGTCCAAATATTATTAAGAGCTAATAATATTCGACATATCTATTTTTAGACTGGAAATCTAAAAATAGATTCCACCCAGTATGTCTAAAAATAGAAATCCATCTATTTTTCCCAACTTGACCAACCATCCACAAATAGCATCCTGCAACTCATAGAACATGATCCATATGTCTAAAAATAGACCTTGCGCCAAAAATACCCTGCGGGCCCACTTAGTGAAGGCGACTCCTTTCCACTAAGCTCATCATCTTGTTGCAATCTCAACAGATCCGACGGTGGAGAATGAGCACGCTATGAGATAGATGCGCGGGCGGTAAGAAGATGGGTGGTTTTAATCTGGGCCGTAGGATCTGAGATAAACGGTCGAGATCAAGTTTTGAGAAAGGCAGGACCCACAGGAGGTAGGGCTATCGGGTTAAATAGGAGCCGTTGGATAGAGAAAATAAATGACGGAGATTGTATTTGAGGATCGAATGAAATAATACAAGGGCGGAAGAAGGGTCGATGAAGGCCGTTGATCTGCAGAGATCGACGGCTGCGATTGGCCGAAAAACATGAGAATGCGAGGCGTATGATTTTAAACCAAAGTTGGGAAAGGCATCCTAGACCGTCCGATCTGGACACGTGGATGGTCCAGATGCAATTGGAGGCAAAGGCATCGGCAGGGCAAAGAACTTGGAGTGCGACGGATCGATTGATCACTGACCGTCGATCTGCAGATCAGATCGACGGTGGAAAGAAAATCGGAGGGGTTCAAAGCGGAGGAAAAGGTTAATAATCAGAGGAAATATGGGCCGTTAGATCTGGGAGGAGGGGAGGAGATCAACGGCTCTCAATTGATCGGGGGATGACCAATCGGGAAGAGAAATGAAATGCGCCCGATGAAAAACTAGCGATGCAACGTAGCGCGGGCCGTTTGATCGGCTTAAGATCAACGACGGAGATTATCGCAAAAATAGAATTGGTGGAAAACTTTTAAAACATATGAAAAACCAAAAATTTAATATAACACAAAGGTTTGGCTTTGGGGGTGGGTTTATATATATATGAAATGGTCTGGCGCCCGACTGCGGGGCCATTTATTATATAGAAAGCGATAGGCCCAGGGCTTATACATGGAAAGGGCCAATCGCATCGGAAACACGGAGATGGTCTTTCAGTCTAACCATTTGGATTTTTGCAATGCGATTGGTGCTTGGGACTTTAACTCTTGGTCTTGGGCGTAGGCTATATGGAATGAAGCCGAGTTTATATAAATGGGGCCTAATCGCATCAGAACTTTCAACTTAACCAAAAGACTTGTGCGCTCGGATTTTTGCGATGCGATAAGCGCTTGAATGGCTTAGTGCTTGGTTATAGCACCAGGGCATATAATGGGGAAGTGGTTAGGACTTAGCCCAAGGGGGCTTAAGTCTGTAATACAAAAAAGGTCTTTTTAATGAAAATTTTTCAAGTTTTCAATGGATTTTGGGGTTTCAGCAAAGTCCAAAAAGGAGTTTTAAACTCTGTAAAGGGGATTCCATGAAGGGGAAATGGGGGAAAATGAAAAATGGAGGAATATCATGGGGGAAAGAGGAGGAAAAATGAAGGTTAGTTTTGAAGTGGAGGGAAGGAAAAATAAATTTTGCAATAGTCTTTTCTCTATGGAATCAGTAGAGTTTCAGAGTTTAAAATGGAAACAGCAGTGAAGATTAAACAGAGGTCATGATGTCTTCATGAGTCTTCAAGAGATAACATTTTTTACAATAAAAATTGTTCCTTGAAGGCTCTAAAAATGTTTTAGCCACCATTTGATATGACAAATTTTATTGGTGGCTAACAGTGGCTCCACTTGGGGATGGTGCCTTCTTGAAGGCATCAAGAACTTCAGACTTGCATTCTCTGGGAGGCTGATTAGTGCCTCATCTGTTGGGCTTCTTTTCTTTGCTTGGATATTCTTATTTTGCTCTGAAAATATTAGCAGCCATAAAAAACAATGGAAATTCATCAATACAAGCTTTCTACCTACCCAATCCTACTGATCTAACATTTTTTCTTCTTCAGAGTGCACTTGGATTGGCAAAATCTTTTCACAACATTTTATTCTTTTGAAAGCAAAAAATCTAATCTACTTCTACTCCTTATTTCTCCATGAACTTAGATTAAACAGTTCAGTCCATATTATTCTCTACCTAATCTACCAATATGTTAGGATTAAATAGTCTAACAAATTTTTATTCTCTAAATTTTACAACAGAAATTTAAAAGCATACAAGTCAGGATTGAACAATCTAACTTGATGCTGATCTATGGCGTAAAAAACAAGCTGCACATAGATATTATTTTGCAGAAAATTAAAACAAAATGGAAGGCTTAAGATCTGAAATTTCAAAGCACTTCCTTCATCTTTTTTATAGCTCTATTTTGACTCTTGTTTGAGATGTTTCTTCCTTGTTGACTGGCTCATATTTTGAGCTGATTAGAACCAGTTTTTCCTTTGTTTTTGACTCAGAAATTTAAACAGATTTGAGTCATCCATATTTTGGAAACATAGGTTCATATTTTGAGCATGTTTGAACCTTTGATTTCTAGCCTAATCTACCTACTGATAAGCCATGATTAAACAATTTGGCAAATCGAATTCGCTACCCTATCATCAGTAAATTTAAAACTAATTAGTCAAGATTAGGTTGTTAGACTAACTAGAAGTGTGTTTTTTAGGAGTGGAATTTAAGCTTGAACACTTTCAGATTTGTTTCTCTTTTTGTTGGTATGGGGCTATACCTTTCTTGTTTTTACAATCTGCCCTCTTTTCTTTCTTCTATTGTTTTTGTATTTTTGATTTTTCTAACTTTGAATGCAATGATGGGTGAAATATTTATAATGAGAAAAAAGATAAAAAGGCTTTCATAACATGAAATGGATCAAGAGAAGTAATGTTTAAGCATCCTGCCATTGACAGGACCCCCAAACAATTCTGCTCCATTCAACTCTTGTAAGAAAAAGGCATTATTACCAGCAGCTGAATGAATGAAGTAAGGGCCAAGCAATAAGTTGTAAAATTTTCCATGCTTGCCCTTGTATTCTCTCCTTGAGTCCCACTTTAAAACTTTGTCCCCAACATTGAAATTGCTGGCCTTTGTTCTTCTGTCAAAAATATTTTTAATGCTGTCCTGTTTCTGCAATGCTTCGTTATAAACCTCCTCTCTGGTTTGCTGAAGGTGAATAGTCTGATTTATCCTTCTAAACATGTCATTGTCTTTAGACTGAATCTCTTGAATTAACTTCATAACTGGCACACCAAGGCTGGTAGGAAAGATTGCATCAGTGCCATACACAAGCTGGTAGTGTGACATGCCAATAGATTTCTTCAAAGTCAATCTGTCAGCCCAAAGTGCATGCACAAATTTTGTGTGCCAAGAATTTTTCTTGTCCTCCAACAAATTCTTGATTATGTTCACTAAACTCTTGTTTGAGGATTCTGCAAGTCCATTAACTTGAGGGTAATAGGCCGTGGAATGCCCCAATGTTATCTGATACTTGTGACAGAACTCAACCATCTTCTTTGATCCAAATGATGCTGCATTATCAGTGATGATCTTGGTAGGACAGCCAAATCTAGAGAGAATATTAGTCTCCATGAATTTTATAATAACAGAATCATTGGCTTGCCTACAAGGGATGGCTTCTATCCATTTAGTGAAGTAGTCTGTGGTAGTGAGAATCCATCTATGCTGGGCAGAGGATGGTGGATGGATTTCACCTATGAAGTCAAGTCCCCACTGTTGAAAAGGAGCTTCAACAGTGATTGGCTGCAGAGGTAGGGGTAGCAGCTTTCTTTTGCCTTCAAAAAGTTGACATTTATGACAGGCAATGATCATTTTGTGTACATCAAGGAAAAGAGTAGGCCAATAGTAACCAGCCCTCAAGATCTTGTTGGATGTTGTCTTCCAGTATAAATGGCCTCCACACTCTCCTTCATGGAACTCGTGCTTAACCTTCTCTGCATCATACTCAGGCAAACATTTAAGTAATATACCACTTGCATTTTTCCAATAAATACATCTGTCTAAAATGCAATAGTTTATAGCTTTTAACTTAGGAACCTTGCCTTTGTTTTTGTTAGACTAGGAGGTGTATTCAAATTAAGAAAAACATAAATAATATCAACATACCAAGAGGGATTCATAAAATGTTCTTCAACAAAGGGTGTTGAGATTTCCTCTTGATCATCTAAAGCATTAATCATATTAATATCAAGAACTTCAAAATTGGATTCAGCCATTAATCTAGCTAGACCTTGGACTTTGATGAGTTTAGTGGGTTTAATCTCTAAATCATATTCAAGAATAACAACAATCCACTTACCTCTCTTACCATCTGGGTCCTGTGTTAGAATGTCCTTCACAACTGAATTTTGGACAAAGGCGATGATGTGTGAGTGAAGGATGTATACTCTGAAGTCTTTTAAAGCCTTAACCAAAGAAAAAGCTTGTTTTTCCATAATGTTATACTTCAAAGGAGCATCCCTCAATGCCTTGCTAAAGAATGCAATAGGCTGCTCTTGTCCTTGTGGATTTTTCTGTAGAAGGACAACAACTATAGTATGTTATGATGCAAATGATAAATATAAAAATCTTTTGAAAAATCAGGACTTATTAGAACCGGTGTTTTGGTTAATGCTTGTTTCACCAGTTCAAAGGACTTCTTTGCTTCCATGGTCCATTTTACCCCTTGCTCCTTCTTCAGCATGTTTGTAATATTTCTAAGGAGCTCAACCAAGTTGGGGATGAACCTTCTCAAAAAGTTAATCTTTCTGATGAAAGATTGCAACTCTTTGATGTTTCAAGGATGAGAGATTTGCAATATGGCCTCAATCCTCTTTGGATCTATCTTTATACTCTCTTCTGAAATAATGTGCCCAAGAAGCTTACCTTCTTGGAGACCAAAAAGTTTTTTCTTCGGGTTTAAAGATATCCCAAACTTCTTGCATCTCTCGAAGACTGTTCTTAAATGTGCTAAGTGATATTCATCTGTCTTTGAAAAAACAGTAACATCATCAAGGTATATAATGATGAAGTAGCCCAGTTCTTCGGAGAATGCTATGTCCATGGCTCTTTGGAAAGTTGCACCAGCATTCATTAGACCAAAGGGCATTTTCACATACATGAAAGTGCCCCAAGGTGTAGTAAACGCTGTCTTTAATTGATCATCAGGGTGAACTAAGATCTGATTGTACCCTAAGTAGCCATCTAACAAAGAAATTCTTCTAGACCCTACCACCCTTTGTAAAATATGATCCTTCTTACGTAAAGGGTAGTTGTCTTTCAAGGAAGCTTTGTTTAAGTCTCTAAAGTCTATAGAAAGCTTGATCTCTCCTGTTTTGTTCCTCACTGACACTAGATTAGACACCCATTCAGAATATCTAATAGGGACAATAATACCAACTTCATACATTTTCTTGATTTCCTTCTCAACCAAAGGCAGTTGTACATGGTTTATTCTATGCAGTTTCTGTTTGAATGGTTTTTGGTTTTCTTCGAGAGGGATTTTTTGCTGTATTATTTTAGTGTCATAGGACTTAATATCTTCGTAACTCCACGCAAAAACATCAGAAAATTCTTTAAACAACTCTATGTATTTGAGTTTAATGTGAGATGGTAAGGTCTTAGACAGTTTAATCATCATAGGTTTTAGTTTATTGCCTATATTGCACTCTTCCACTTCAATCTCTACAGGCTCCAATTTTTGCTTCTTGGCCACATCGTTAAAATTGAACAACTCTTATAAAGGGGCCAGACCCTTAAACAAACTCTGATCTTTAGACTGCAGGGTTTCTAACTCCTCTGTTTCTAATTCTGCAGTCAATTCTATTTTGTTTGGAAGTTTTCTAGACAGAAGATTTATATTGGAAACCTCAGGAGACGGTTCTTCTTCACCAAGAAAATTTTCTTCACTATTACAGTCTATTTCATAATCTGAATCCGAACTGTGTAATTCGAATTCATTTCTAAATTGCATGAAGTATTCTATTTGTTTGTCTCCGTCAAACACTTGCCAATATTTTTCGTTATCAGGGACGGCTGGTCTGAATTTTATCTGAGTTGTGCAGTCTTTGGTTTCATATGGCGTTAAGCATGTTCTAGCTGCAAAAGCTAAGCTGTGGGCTGTGTTATTTCTTTTTCTTGGGACAAAAATTAACTAGGACTCCTCGAAAGTTTTTAAAAGATCCACGACATCGTTTCGGTAGGCCCTAAGTCTTGGGTGATTTGCATTGTATTCCCCATTGACTTGCCTAATGATTAACTCAGAATCCCCATATGCCTTAATTCTCTTGGCTCCTAATTTTTTCAATAGATGTAAGCCTAAAAGCAGGGATTCGTATTCCGCTATGTTATTAGAACACTGAAAGTTTAATTTATAGGAAATGGTTTCCGTGTGGTTGTTTTCAGTGTTGCAAATCCAGACACCTACACCAGCGTTAGTTCTAGTGCATGACCCGTCAAAATACATACTCCACAGAGGACTATTTTCGGTTTCATCTGTTTGGTGGTTGTCCTCTTCCAGTAAAGTGCTTTCGGATGTTTCTTGAATATCAGCGCTTAATTGAATTCGTTTCAACACCTCAGATTTTTCACTGTGTTGAGGGTTGTTTTCTTGACTTTCAAGTTCTAAAAGCAAAGGACGCATGACTTGTAGCTTAAGACCTGTGTTGGGTTTGCTAATGTTTTCAAATGCAACAAACTGTTTTGACACTTCCGTTGTGTTTACCTCCTCCTCTCTATCGGCCATTAATTCTGTTAAAGTGACTTGTTCACTAAGTGTTTCATTGTTAAACAGAATAAAAGAATCAAGGCCTGTATTTACATAATACGGAGGAGAGTTTTGTGGTCTGTCTTGGCTTGTAACTGTGTATTGCATATGGGACTCCCTGTAAGGTCTTCTTGTCTGATTAAACACAAGGATGGTCGTATAGGACATGTCCATCTGCATAGTCCCTTGTAACTTAGCTCCCTAAGATCTTGATAATAATATTCCGTACTTTGGGGGAACAACAACCACAACAATGTCCATTACTAAACATTTGGCTGGGATCTGTGCTAAGTTAACGCATAGGTCTTTTATCAATCCTAAGCATTTTACTCTGCTCGAGTCAAAGGAGTAAAGGTCTTTATAAGGTCTGGTGATTTCTAGACCCAGGCTCTCCATCACAGCTTTAGGCATTAAATTATGAGAAGCCCCAGAATCATGCATAACATTGTGAAAAATCTTGTTATGAACATTTAAACTCACATAAAAGGGAGGAACAGGTCCCTCTTGATACGTACCTTCAATCTTGGGACCAAAAATAAGCTCTGGCTGGTCATCGTTAAGATTGACTGTGTCATTATTCTCTTCTATATTTAAAGCCTTCAAAATTTGGGTCCTATATACATTCTGGGTAGCTAACTCAGTCAAGGGAACAGAGATTTTAATTTTGGAAATTTCCTGCTCCAGGCTGAAAGGTGTTTGATTCTTTGAAGCACTTATCTCAACCTTGTTAACTGCCACTCTGTTAGCACAATCTGTTTGCTGACTAGCTCTATTTACATTTGAAAAAATGGTTTTGATAGGAGTACTAGCTGAAGTGTTAGTACTGCTAAGGTCTGCACTCTTTTTATCATTGTTTTGAGTGCCTTTCTCTCTACCTTTATCAAAATCTCCAGCCACTGTTTTTTCCTTCTGTTTGACAATTTTGGGTTTGTTTACAGTGCTGCTTTGTGAATATTTGTCAGAGATTTTGTTGTTGGGAGTTTTTTGACTGGTTTTACTTCTAAGGTCATATTCTCTTTGAGACTCTATGATGATATTTTCCATGTATTGATAATAGTTTTCATCATCATCTCTTTTGTCATCATAAGGTGTGTAGATACCTTGTTTTCTATCATAATGAATCTCAAAGTCATCATTATCTACTCCCAGCATGTTGATATCATCTTCCTTTGTTATTTCATCTATTTCCTCAACCTCACTCACATAGTTTTGATGAAAGGGAGGAGTGATTTGTTGATCATCTTCCCTAGGTCTGTTTGGAGGTTGGTTCCTTCTAAAATTTTGATTTTGGTTCTAGTTCCTATTTTGAGGAGCAGTTTCATTTTGACTTGCTTGTGCTCTCTCGAGGATGATCATTTTCTTCATCATCTCCTCCATCATTCTTTCCATCTTTGAGCTGGAAGTGGAAGGGGTATATTCCTCTCTGAAGGATACTCTCTTCTCATTTTTCATTCTTTCTCTCTTCTCCATTAAGTTAACTTCCACAGCAAGAGCTCCCTTTTGCATATCCTCAAGAGTTGCAGGATCTCTCTCTCTCAGCTGATAGGCCATCTCAAGGTCAAACCCTTCAGGAAAATTGTTTAGAGCCGAGCCTTGTGGAGGTTTTAGATCTGGGGAAAGTGCATTATATACACTGTTAAATATGGTGCAATAAGCTTGGACACTTTCCCTGGTGTTTCTATGGAGGTTCTTATAATTAGAAAGGACTTGGAGAGGATTCTTCTTCACTTCCCATTTGTTTAAGAATGTCTGATGGAAGGCTTGGAGATCATTGATATTATGGGGGGTTAAGCCTTTAAACCATTTTCTTACTTCTCCCCCCAAAATTTGAGCAAATAATATAAGTTTGACAAAAACATCATCAATTTCATTTCTGTCAAAGTAGTCATTCATTTTATCCACATGTTGTGATGCAGTTGTAGCATTGCTAGCATCATATAATGGAATTTTGGACTGATAGTCCTATGGAAGATTGACTAAGGGAACAAGAAGAACTAAGGGAGCATACCGTGTTGCCATGATATGCAGAGGGGGTGGATTTACAAGAGGTGGATTAACAAAAGGAAAAGTGGGCTGAAGTGGAGTGGTTTGGATAGTGAATGTAGGATGAGCAGATGTGGATGGAACAACAGTAGATTGCTGAGCTGATCTTGGATGAGAGACACCTAAATTGTAAAGGAAATGTAAATCAGGAGGTGTTGTTTCTCTACTACCAGGATGTTCACTTGTTTCCGGGGATGAAAGTGAAGACTCAGAGTCTAGCTGAATTATATCATCAAATGACCTAGTTCTAAATGGATTTACTAAGTCAGCTTGTGATTGTTGTAGAGCTGAAAGATTTTCAGGAACTGAATTAGCTCTCAAGGGTGATCTGAAAAAAGTTGAAAATTTAATCTTAGGAGACTTCCTAAGGATAATTTCCGGGTTATCAACTATCTCAGGTGGGTTTGGGTTAGGGTAGGCTCTAGTATGAATCTTTCTAGGAGCCACTATGCTGTATTTTTTCAGACCCAAATAAACAAGAACATTTTAACCAGATATGACAGTCTTTAAGAGGTTAACTAATCTGTTTTATACAAATTCTGATCCTACAGTCCTCTAACTGAGTTTTAAACGATGTTATAATGACAAAGGTTCTTCCCAGTGGAGTCTTAAGGTCTGTTAAGGATTGTGGAGTCGCCAAGTGGAGTTTTTTAGCTCTTTTGGAGGTAAAAGGTTTTATGGTCCACCACCATGTTTATTAGATACCAATTTGAAATATTTTTGGGTTTTCTGAGTTATTTTTCAGTCCTATTGGTTGTTAAGAGTGTCTTAAATATGTTTCACAACTTAGCTATGGTTATGAGACAAAAACAGTCTTACTCTTATGGCTAAGCCAACTGATCCTTCAAGGTTAGATAAAGTCTTATCAGAATCCTAGGGTTTTCCTAGTTTTTCACTGACTCAAACAAGTTTTACCATGATTACCATTGATTTGGTAGTGCTTGAAAAGGCTGATTTTTACTCACAAGTTTTTATGAAGTTCTAAGGGAACCTAAGATGAAAATTTGACTCAAGTCCCCAGTGGAGTCGCCAAAAGATGTTGGCTCCATGTAATTAGAAAGATTGGCAAAAGTCCAACTGTAGGGAGAACACTTATTTCAACCACTTTGGGATTCTAGGATCTAGCCCTCTTGAATCCGGAGAGGGATCTCTCCAATAAGGTGCAAATATGGATTTATCTTTAAAATCTTTTGGGTAATGATATTAGGCTAGTTATGAAGTCCAAGGGTTTTGTTTTTTTTTGGATGGTTGAGCATGATTATTGCTTGAGGGGAAAGTTCTAAATGCAAAGAGTTTCAAAGGTGTGAAGTTGCAAGCAATCAGAACAAGCTTTGGCAAAAAATATAGATAATCACTGGTTTTAGTCCATTGGGCTATGGAGTCATAATAGGGTTTAATTGAAATAACAAGGGGCAAGAGTGGTCCATGGGGAAATTCATCTACATCTAAGGATCTCTTTAAAGTTTGATCTATGGAATGAAATGATACAATGAGAAGGGGAATTAAACAGATGAAGAACAAAGAGCAGCCCAAGATCTGGTAAGTACTTTGAAACTAGCCATCTTTTGACACATACTTAAGAAAGACATAAAATTAAACTAGGATCTGGTAAGTACTTCGAAACTAGCCAGCCTTTGATACACTTTCAATAGAAAACATTTAAAACACAACGGGAAACTTAAAGGAAATTGTTGGAGAAGAAAATAGCGGGCAGGGCTCACCACAAAACCTCTCCTAGCTCTGATTTACATGGTATACTTTCAAGACAAACACATAAGAGAACAAAGAACGGTCTAAGATCTAGTAAGTACTTTGAAACTAGCCATCTTTCGACACATTCCAAGGGAAACTTTCAGATAGTCTTTGGGGATAAAAATAGGACCAGGGCTCACCATATCTTCCTTAGTTCATCTCTACTTAACATAAACTGAAAATAACATTCAAGAATAATATTTAGCTAAACAGTAGGATGAGGGAATGCCAGAATTCCTAACTGCTTGAATTGAATTAGATCATTCCCAAATAACATAAATTGGAAGAAAACATTTAGATAAAGCTTATCAGTCAGAGAAGGGTACTGATATACAGTAAATCCTAACTCTATGCTTGCTGTTCTTTACCAGAGAAGATGAAAAAAGTGAAAACAGAAATAAAATAACAATTTACAATAAGAAATAACATCACCGTCGACATAGACCAGGATCCTATAAATCATCTTGTATTGATGCTTCAAACCAGTTACAACTTTAAGTCCAATGCTTGAGTTTAGAAATCATCTACACTTCTTAGAATAACTTATCTAATAAAAAGCAGAGCTTCAAGAGCCCGTGAACACTATTTACAAGTATAAGTCTCAAGCTCAAGTATATGTCAAAGTTCAGCAACCAACATTTTCTCATCTTCTACAAAAGTATTTGTAGAAGGAATGAGGACGTGGGAGGGGATAAAAGATCTCCCAGATCAATTAATACAGATTTAAGACTTCTCGGCCTTTGAGGGGCTCGATGGAGAAGTTCACAGATGTTTTGTCTGTATTAATGTTTTACATTTAATATTTAAGCTCGGTGGGAGCTTTTGTTGACTTTTAAGGCTCCGTGACATGTTGGAGTAACTCTACTAATATTTTGCATTAAGTTCCTTAGCAGAATTAAGTATTCGGCTGTGCTGAGGCAAATATCTTTTTTGATTAATAACTTCGGCCTCTGTATGAATGATTTGAGGCAACAGGTGGCAATCTGGTAGCTAAGAGGAATCAATGGCCTTTTTTATAGCGGTGGAGGCCCTTCTGCCTGATAGATCTTTTTGATTTTCTTTAATTGTGTTTAATTTGGAAGATTAGGCTTCTGATAATCAATCTTACGTGTAATCCTCAAACTGTCTTCAATCCTCTGTTTCGCTATGTTTAGGTCTTCGACACTGATACTCTTTTGATTCATTTAATTGTATGTGTCTTGTTGATGTGCAGGGACGAACAGGGCTCATGTGGCATCAATTCCCATGAAGCATCGACGAGACGTGGAGTTTGAACCCTGTGAATGGCTTCCCTCTGATGAATCAAAGGAATGGGAATCATCATTCCCAGCCTTTGGCTTTTTCTTCAATATAATGGAAAACCATCAAACACCTGTAAAAAATAATAAAAATTAATAAAATCCTGCGTTTTTTGGGAAAAACTGCTTTAGAGGGCATGGGGAGGAGCGTGGCCATTGGATGGCAGCATCCAACGGTGGAGATTCATTAGAGGTTAAAAGGAGAGCAGAGGGAGAAAAAAAGTTAGATCCTTCGATCTACAGAGATCGACGGTCGGGAGCGACCCTGGAAGTATACTGGAGAAAAGGCCGCTTCAGAAAGAAATGGAGAAAATGCGAAGGATAAGGTTAAAAACCTTTGCTCGGAGGAAAAAATCATTGAGGAAATTCGAGGTTTCCTGGGTGATCGTGGGCCGTCAGATTAGATCCGCCCAACGAGATCAACGGCTGAGGAGGCGTGTGATGCAACATAAAGGAAAGAGGGAAAGCGATTTCGGGTTGCAAAACAACTGTTTTCGCGCGGAGAAAAGGCGGGTAGGCAGTTTTGCCTTTTGGAATGCGATATGTGTCCCCGCCCGACACGTGGCATCAGAAAATCACCTATATCACATGCCCTTTGAGAAATTAACTTCCACTCTAAAATTTACGCGACTTGGGATATGGGCCATTAGATCTGGGGCCTCAGATCCGACGGTGGAGAATGAGCGCGATATGAGATAGATGCGCGGGCGGTAAGAAGATGGGTGGTTTTAATTTGGGCCGTAGGATCTGAGATGAACGGTTGAGATCAAGTTTTGAGAAAGGTAGGACCCACAGGAGGCAGGTCTGTCGGGTTAAATAGGAGCCGTTGGACAGAGAAAATCAACGACGGAGATTGTATTTGAGGATCGAATGAAATAATACAAGGGCAGAAGAAGGGTCGATGAGGGTTGTTGATCTGCAGAGATCGAAGGCTGCGATTGGCCGAAAAACATTAGAACGCGAGGCATATGATTTTAAACCAAAGTCGGGAAATGCATCCTGGACTATCCGATCTAGACATGTATATGGTCTAGATGCAATCGGAGGCAAAGGCATTGGCGGTTAAAGAACTTGGAGTGCGACGGAGCGATTGTTGGGGCCCTTGTTTTTGTTTAAGTTTTGAACTTTTGGCCAAGACATTTTGAACTTTGACTCTTTTTGAGTTGCAGAATAAATGCACATAGCAACCGCGACCGCGCCGCAGCGACCAAGAGTTGCGGAGCTACCAAGGTGGCGCGGAAGCACTTGATAACTGGAGATCGAACAAAGATAAGTGCAGATGAAAGAAACACAGCAGAAAACAGAAAGTAGAACATGCAGACATCAGAAGAGAAGCTGGGAAAAGCCAGAGTGAAGACACAGAGAAGCTGCCAGTCGCGACGAGCGGGTGAATAAAAGGCGATCACCCGGCTGAAGAAGAAGGTTGGTTATTGGTTGTTGTTGTTGTTGAAGGTTGAATGGATGCGAGAGAAGTCGCGAGGATCAAGACCTGAGGAAGGATACGCAGAGCAGCCACGGAAGAATCATGCTTGTTCTTCCTATGGGTTCTTACTTTCTATGTTCTTCTTGTCTGTTCTCAAACCCATCTGTATCTGACTTGTGAGTTATCAGAGAAGAAAGCTATGTAATCATGTATTCGGCCAGAAGAATAATATAAGGAAGGATTGCTGTCTCAATATGTTGTTCATGCGTTGTGATGTGTTTACACTGATTTAAAAATTTTAAGTTGCGACTGTCTGAATACTTAGTTAGTGATCTTGCATGTGTAATTTAGTATATGTAATGGATGCCCTTTCTTTCTTTGGTTGCGAGTTTATTCCTTACCCGTGATCTCATCCCCTTACACATGTGGTCGCGGCACGCCTCGGGTGAGACGCACTGCTCCCCAAGAGCAGGGTGAAAATGCCGGCGTGTTCCTAGACTACACCGGACCCCTTGTTGGCTACAACCCTTTGAACCTGGGTCTTGCCCGCGAGACCTGACTTTTCGCCAACAAATGGTTCCGTTGCCGAGACCCGCATGTTCTGAGGGGATCTAGATCATGGTCTCGAGGATTTTTGAAGGGGCAATACGGCGATGGTGGGATGATCATCTTGACCATTTCATTACTCAGCAAGCGGAGCTGACCAAGAAAAAGGAGGCCGCGATCAAGGAGATCGTTCTTTTCTCTGATTCAGCCAGTGATACGTACGAAATTTTCTGGGGAAGGTTTCCTACTGACCTTTACAATTGGTTGCGAAGGTTACGAGCGACGGTGCCCCAAGAAGGCTCGCGGAAGATAAACCGCAGGTGGGCGCACGAAGACCTGGTAGCACTGCATCGGGTAGATACTGAACTAACCCGCGCAGTGGAATTTTGGGTAAGGACCACGTTGGAAGGATACGTTGTGGAGTTTGCCGCTGAGTGCTACCAATCCTTCTCGAAGGCTGAGGCTGTTTTTCACTCAGGACTGCGGGGGAAGTTGTTGAAGGAGATTCCGTTGTGGATCAAAGCCCTGATGGTGGACGAAGGATTGATTGAATTCCACAAAACGAGTATGGAAGCGTAAACCACCCGTACTGGGGGAAGGATTGAGGGGACCGATGCTGTGTAGAAGGTAAGAGTGGGGAGCGGGGGATGGACGTTGAGGCCGCATGCAAGTTGCGGGAGTCACGTGCGCATCGGCGGGCACAGATCGCCGATAGGTGGCGAAGAAGGGTAATGAGAGATTTGAAGAGAAGGGAAATCGAGAGGAGAAATCAGAAGGAGGCGCCTCAGAAGACAAGAACCATGGGTTTGGATACCCGGACAGGAGACAGGACAGCAGCGGACGTACAATGGGTGCATGGGAGCCCAGGGACGCGAGAAAGAGAAGTAACGACTAGCGAAGATAATGGAAAGATGCAGCCCAAAGAAAGCTCCGATGACGAATGGCATAGCGTAATGCAGCAGATGTTCCAGGATCAGACGACACCCACCCCTCCAGGCAGCCCTACGTCCCGCTTTCCGCATGGCCAGGATCCCGACCTTCCCCTGGTACTTTATCAACCTTTAAGAAATATTTTTATTCAGTTACAAGCATTAAGTCAGTCATATAGTAGTTCAGCGGCGTCGGTAACGCCCAGTAGCAGCAGCGTCACTAGTAGTAGTATTTTCCCTAGTGGGATCGTTACGCAACCAGGACCCGGAGGTTTTATCCTGGTTAATTCTCCACAAGTATACATGGCTGGATCTTTCACCCGGTACTCAGAGTTCTCTGGCCGGGGAAATGACGACGTAGAACAACACTGGTATCTGTGCGAAGCCATCTGGAGGGCTCGACAGACGCCGGATGCAGGGAAGTTAATAGAGTTTCAAACCACGCTGAGAGAGAGAGCTCTGCGTTGGTTCATCAAGTGGTCCGAGGCGCACCCTAACCCTGTAATCGCGGACGTGAAGCGGGATTTTGTCCGCGAATTCAAGCTACCCCAGACAGACCAGCAGGGCCTGTCAGAGCTGTGGGAAATTAAGCAGAAGGAAGGTGAGACTGCGTGGGAGTTGATGCGGCGATTCAAGGATGTGATCGGGAAACTGAGCTACCCGATCGATCCAAACCACCAGAGGGACTGGTTCATCAAGGCTTTGCTCCCCTTGACACGAACCCCTCTCACTCAGCAGAAGATTGATAATCTGCAGGATGCTTTGGAGCAGGCCATGAAGATTGAAGCCATGGCGGGATACCCCCAGGAATACAGGGGGGGGGATGGCCCCGCAAGACCCTTCTCTGATAGGGTTGCAACATCAGATCGCCAGCTTGACCGAAAAGCTCAAGGAAATTCAGCCAGCGAGACCAGTGCGACCGAATGTTTGGTCTACTCATTGCCTGGTCGAGGGACACGTCGCAACCGAATGTCCTCGGTTGCGCGGCGCAGGAGTTGGGCCCTCAGTTGCAGCAATTCAGGGGGGTCCACCACCAGGGGGTGGCGCGGCAATGAACCCGCAGGGAGTATACCAGCCGCAACAGACCTTTGCGGGGTTCCCACCGCAACCGGGTTCCTCCACTACAGAGTACTGCGAGATCTGTCGAACGCTGGGGCATCCACCTCGGATGTGCCCGATCCTACAGAAGTACTCCACGGTACCGAATAACGTGTATTGCGAATTCTGTGTGTCTACGACTCACACCACTGAGCAGTGCAGGGCGCTTGACGCTCTTGCGGATCGATTGGATCGTCCCTCGTACAGGATGAACGAGGCTACACGGGGAAGAGGTGGCGGCATGCGGGGAGGCCGAACAGGAGGACGCGGTCTGGTAAAGTGCTACAACTGTGACCAGGAAGGTCATGTGGCTCGAGAATGTCCCCTTCCGCGACGACCCTGGTGTTCCCAGTGCCAGGTCAACGCCCATGCTACAGAAGACTGTCCGGAGCTCATCAAGAAGTGGGAAGAACGGGTGAGGCAGAGGGGAGCGAATCTGATAAACTCAGAACCGCGCAGCACCGCAACCCCTGACATGCAGAATGTTGCGATAGTAACACGGGGTGGGAAGAAGACTGAAGACGATGCCCACGAGAAGGAGCCAGCCCGAGTGGTTCGGCCGGCATCCCCAAAGAAGTTGATCAGGCCCGATGTCCAGAAGAAGTATTTCTAGGAGGCGGTTGAGGCATTCGCCCAGTTGCGGAACGAGGGAGGGCTGGAGGAGCCCTGGTGGCCGGAATCCAGTGCGCAGGACGCCGCAGATACTGTGGTCGAGGATTGGCTCTGGCTATTCCTCAGGATTGTTGATAATGCTGGGCTGCGGCAGCAGCTCAAACATGCTTTAGACGGAGCGCTGCATGGGCACGCAGAACCCAGAAATCTGGTGGACACTAGGCCTCAATACGTGCAACGTGTCAAGCGGAACAAGCAACGAACAGGCAAAGAATTCCGGCTTAACACGCAGGTCGCAGGATTCCAAATCAGCGACACCATGTTGGACTTGGGGTCCGACGTCAATATATTGCCACGAAAGACATGGGAGGCTCTTGGAAAGCCACGGCTCGCCTATTCCCCAATCCAACTCAGGATGGCGAACCAGTACTGTATTTTGCCAATCGGCCGACTGGAGGGTGTCGAGGTCGACGTTGCAGGGGTGAAGACATACACCGACTTTGAGGTTATTGATATCATGGGCGATAAGGACCCCTATCCTGCTTTACTTGGCATTTATTGGGCTTTTGAGAATTACGCGATCATCGACCTCAAGAAGGAGCTAATGATTTTTGAGGATGGGGAGGTAAGGGTCACTCAGCCTCTCGACCCGTATCAGGGTCCGCAATACACAGAACCGGTGGACAGTCGGGAGGATGCTCAGATGATGGACCATCTCTACCAGATGACTGCAGGGAAGCGGGACGATTATATCAACCCGACCGCAACAGGGTCTATCAGTTGGCGGAGTGTGCAGAGCTCGGAGCTCGGATCCGAGCTTGCGTGGGAAGACTGGCAGCAAGGGGGGTATGAGACCACCACGCGGAGATGTGCCTCCATCGCTCAGGTCCGATGGGTAGGGACTGAGATCCGCGGATACCCCACATTATCAAACATGCAAGCAGTGAATACTTTTATTGCCAAGGTGGAAGACCGGGTCCCAGAGGAAAGCCGGATACCACTCTTGGATGTGGCCTTGAAGTCAACATCGGGACAATGGTGGAACAATCACCGCAACACTCTGTTGCGATGGGAGCGTGTGGCGGATGCTCTACGGGCACGTTTCAAAGAGGATGAAGGGCCCTGCATTACACTTAAACATCATGGGGCTTCCGACCCGCGACAGCATTTGCGGGCGTGCGAGGAACATTGGCGTAGCGCAAGGTATCCTGAGGAGTTGTGGGTCCACAGGTTTTTCCACTCCCTGGGTACAATTCCCCAGGCCTGGTATCTGGAGGAAGAGCGGAAACGGGGAACCCGCTCCTGGCAAGTAGTCGCGGAAAAGTTCGTCCACAGCTTCTCGTTCGAAGGGGAGACGGCGCAGGAATCTCAGGCCCTACAAGCCGTCAAAGAGGTTCTGTTTTTCCGCCATCCTGAGCCTGCTGAGGGCCCGGTGGCGTCACGCTCCGGGGTCAAGCGCGAAATGGTTTGCCAACGGATTGACGATGATCCGGAGGATGATAGTTTGGAGGACCTTAGGCATCTCTATTTTGAGGAAAAGGAGGGCGAGCGGAGCGTCCGTGACGAGCCGACGATAGAAGGAGTCCATTTGCAGCCCCTAAAGACAAAGAAGCTGAACATTGGAACGGAGGAGAAACCTAAGCTGGCAACGGTGGGAGATTACTGGGACGAGGAGACGACAAGAGAAATTTTCAGCCTCCTTCGGGAGTATGAAGATTTATTTCCGTCATCAGTTGCGGACCTGAAGGGGATCAAAGGGGATCTGGGCGAGATGCGCATCACACTGAAACCAGGAGCCAGGCCGGTGAAGCACCGACCCTACCGGTTGAATCCACGTATCAAAGAGAAGGTCAAGATGGAGATCGACAAGATGCTGGCTGCGGGTCTCATCTTTCCAGTAGAAGAAGCTGAGTGGGTAAGTCCCATTGTCATCCAAAACAAGAAGGACAAAGCGGAAATCCGTGTCTGCGTAGATTATCGGAGTTTGAATAACGCTTGTATCCACGATCCGTTTCACACTCCCTTCAGCGACGAAGTTCTAGATCATGTCGCGGGAAACGAAGCTTATTCCTTCACTGATGGGTTTTCGGGCTACCATCAGGTGCGCATTGCCGAGGAAGACAAAGCAAAGATGACATTCACAACTGAGTGGGGATCATTCGCATACCACGTTATGCCGTTTGGTCTGAAGAACGCACCGGCTGTGTTTTCTCGGATTGTCATTGCTGCTTTCCGGGAGTACATTCACAAGTTCCTGGAAGTCTATATGGATGATTGGACTGTTTACAGCCTGCTGAAGAAACACGCCTCCCTGTTGCGTGTTATGTTCGACCGGTGTCGCCAGCTGCAGATTTCCTTGAACTTGAAGAAATGTATTTTTGCAGTACCATTCGGCACACTCTTGGGTCACGTGGTGTGTAAGCAAGGGGTCTGCGTTGATCCCGCCAAGGTCGCGGTTATTGTCCACATGGAGGCCCCCGAGAACGTGAAGCAGTTGCGGGCACTGCTCGGGCACACCGGATACTACAGGCGGTTTATCCGCAATTATGCCAAAATCACTGCCCCTTTGGAGAAACTGTTGCGAAAGTCAGAAGCATTTGAGTGGACGGCAGAGTGCAGGAAGGCACTCGACACATTGAAGGAGAAATTGGCGACCGCACCCATACTGGTCCATCCGAACTGGGATAAACAGTTCCATGTGCACATTGATGCGTCCGGAATTGCACTTGGCGCGGTATTGGCGCAACCCGGGGAAACGACAGTTGACCACCTGGTATACTTCGCCAGCCGACGGTTATCCAATGCGGAGAAGAATTGCACCACGACCGAGCGAGAGGCGTTGGCAATGGTGTACTCTCTCCAGAAGTTCCGCCACTACCTTCTGGGCGGCAAATTTACATTTTTCACGGACCATTCGGCATTGAAATATCTGGTCAATAAGCCGGTGTTGGAGGGAAGAATCTGTCGATGGCTTCTACTTTTTCAGGAGTTCACGTTTGAGGTGATTGTCAAGCCTGGCAGGTTGAACGTTGGTCCCGATCACTTATCCAGGCTGGAGACGGGAGAGAATGAAGGTCCGTTGGACGATCAGCTCTCGGATGCTGACCTATTCCGAGTTGAAGCAGTCCCAGACTACCTGGCTGACATTGCCACATATCTGACCACGGGACAGTGCCCTGAGGATTACACCCCTCTCCAGAAACGCCACTTGGTTGTCCGGGCGGCCGATTATCAATTGATCGCAAGGAAGCTGTACAAACTAGGCCTGGATGAGGTGTTGCGCAGGTGTGTTCTTGACCACGAGCGGGAAGCAGTGATGTGGGAATGTCACAGCGGTGTTGCGGGAGGACATGTGGGTGCTAAACCCACCGCAAGGAAGGTGCTTCAAGCTGGCCTATGGTGGCCGACGGTGCATGCAGACTGTAAGGCCTATGTGAAACGTTGCGACGTGTGCCAGAGGACGGGGAGGCCTTCGCACAGGGACGAGCTTCCGCTACACCCGGTGCATGTGTTGCGGCCATTTGAGAAGTGGGTTGTTGATTTCGTAGGCCCCATTGCACCAATCGCTCACCATTCCAAGGCCCGGTACATTATTACCGCGACGGATTACCTCACACGGTGGGCTGAGGCAGCAGCGGTACGCGACTGCTCGGCAGAGACCGCTGCCCGGTTCATCTTTGAATACATCATCAGCCACTTTGGCTACCCAAGGAGCTTAACCAGCGATCAGGGTACGCATTTCATTAATGCCACGGTCAAGTCGCTACTGGACACATTTATGATTCAGCATCATAAAAGCAGCCCATACCACCCGCAGGCCAATGGAATGGTGGAAGCCTTCAATAAGATTCTTGAGAAGGGCTTGACAAAAATTTGCAACGCTCAGCGGGATGATTGGGATGAGCGGCTACCAGCGACATTATGGGCCTACCGGACCACGGTAAAACGGTTGACCAACCAGACGCCATTCCAGCTGGTGTATGGCCGGGAAGCTGTAATTCCCGCCGAGTTCACCGTACCCAGCCTTTTGATCGCAACGTCCCTTCACTTCTCAGAAGAGGCGTCACTGAAGGAACGACTCCAGGAGCTGCAGGAGCTGGATGAGGCTCGATTTCTTGCGGAATTCCACCAGAAGGTTCAGAAGGCCAGACAGAAAGCATGGCACGACCGCCACATCAAAACTAGAGCTTTCCAAGTTGGCGGCAAAGTTCTCTTATACGACAGCCGGTTCCAGAAGTTTCCAGGCAAGCTCCAGATGCATTGGCTGGGACCGTACTTTGTCATCGAAATCCGCGACTCAGGGGCCGTTCGATTGGCACAATTGGACGGCACAGTTCTTCCAGGATGGGTGAATGGCACACGCCTGAAGCCCTACTAGGAGTAGGTACCTTCTCACTTTTCATTAATAACTCTCGCAACCGAGAGAACCCGTAGAGTAGCGTAGTTGAATAAATCTCCTGCAACCGGGATGAATGTAGGTAGTCTTTTCCAATTGTCGGCACTCAGTCAAATAACCGTCAGTTGCGGTATCAATACCGCAACCGATTGTGGTCGGGGCTGGCTAGTCCAGCATGTCACCGCGCCAGTCCAGCGTGTCGTGCACGAAGGATCCATTCTCGTGCCAGTGTCAGTCCAGGTCATTTCCGTCAGTCCTTTTGTCAGTCCGTAGGATAGCTCAGATTTGGTCATAAATTCCCTTAATGGACAGTAATCATACCGTAATCATTTGCCATCAACCGCAGTTCCCTCCGCCGTCGAGTCCGCCCATCTCCCCATGACTCCGTCAGCAACTGTCAGATTACACACAGGCCGGCGATTGATCGCACGATTATCGCAGGCAAGAAAGATAGCAAGAATTAATTGCCGTTATGGAGTCTCATCAACTCTGCGCGTGCCAGCAAATGGCCCAATTTGCATGAAGGCTATCAGCAAGAGGATGTCAGACCAGTTCAATTTGGAAGTTGCAGCACTCCGGAGCATTCGCAGTATCAGAGCACTCAGCACTTCGCAGGAAGTTACAGAAGAATCGTCCAAGTCTATAAGAGACGCGCCAAGATGCCGAGAGCTCTTCTCTCAGTCCCTGAACCAGCGCTAGATCGCAGAATTCACCGAGTTGAGTCACTGGTCGGCAAGTACGACAATGCTCCCTGTATGGACGCCAACTTGTCCGACCCGGCTGAGTTTCCTCACCTCCATTGGCAGACGTTCATGGAACACCATTACACGCCCGGGAGCAGCTCTAACAGTCGAATGCGGGAAGAATTCCGGGGCCTACAGCAATCGACTTTGATGAATTTGAGGAGTCTTCCCGTCTTCGGCACCACCGGACCAGTTCTGCAATGTACCCGGTTCCTCCTCAGTCGGGTGCAGAACGGGTCCCTGTGGTTGAACGAAGAAATTCCAATACATGCAACAGACATTAGTCGGCTTACGGGGCTATGCCAAACTGGTGCAGATGTCTCCTCTGCGGGGCAGACAGCCTCCAAGCGCGCCCGGAAGTCGGCTGATGCGGACCTCTACACCAAGTATGGCACTCGCCGGGGTGGCAAAGGTGCCAAGATAGATTTGATAAATGTACCAGCAATCCGGTTTGCTTGCTACCTGATCGCTAGCAAGACCATGCGCCATTACACAAAGGGAGAGTGCACTCTGGACACAATTTCCATTGCAGAGCACTGCGTCCAGGGGGCCAGGTTGAATTGGAGCTCGTTTGTGTTGAAGGAACTCTTCGCGGCTTGCGAAGACAATTACAAACGGACTACCAGTTTCATCTATGGGTACTTGCTCTTAGCGTTCGCCATGTGGAAATGGCATCTTCCCCCGATACGGACACCAGCGGAGATCATCGTGAGCCAACCGCTCGCGATGAGATATTCCCCCTGGCAGGTGTCCACGGCCCCCAGCAGCAGGCAGGTGAACGCAGAGGCGTTCCGAGAATGGTATGGGATGATGACCGATGTGGTCGCTTCCCAGCAACGGGTGCCCCGGCACCTGTTGGATGAATACAGTGAACAGGTGTGGTTTGGCGTCAGCCACAACCACACTTTTATCCGGCCGACTTGTGTACCGCACCATACTTTTCATATGGCGCCCCTTCGCTTCCAGCTGAATGATAATGTTTTCCACAGGGAGCTCTCTACGTGGCCAGGGGTTGTCCAGCACGTTAGCGACGGAGTCATCCGCTACAATTTTTAGGGGATGAGGGCTGCACAGCAGCCTGCCGCGACCAGCGCCGGGGGATCTTCCCAAGTTGCGGCGGAGAAAACCCCAGATGCAGCAGGGACCGCAGCGGACCTGCCTGAATCGCTGGTCCCCATCGTCGAGCATTTCAACGACCAGGCCCGGAGACTCAACGTGGTAACCTAGGTTGTTTCCAGTGGCGCCCCTATATTTCCTTCTTTTAATGAATTTCGTATTAATCGGTCCCTTGGTCTCTCCAACACCGCCCCCCTCACTTCCCCCATTCCCACTAACCTGTTCACTTATGCCACCCCCCTCCTCACGACAATGGGTGAACCGGGCCCCGAACCCGATTCCACCGGCCCACCTCCATCCAAGAGGGCCCGCACGACAGCCACAGATCCCGTGGTGGATCTTACGGAGGATGATCCACCAGCCACTCCGCCCACAACAACTTTGATTCCGGAGGAACCGCTGATTGATCCGGCGGATTTCCTCAACATTCGTCTCCCTCACACCTCGTTCACTCCATCCACCGCCCCCTCCACCAGCCGACCCCATGCCACCTCCCCCAATCTGTCCAATTCATCAGCCACTGTGTCCGATTCTTTGATCCGGGAACTTTTCGGCGGTGACCACGGGGCGGAGGTCACCTCCAGTACTACAGCCGTGGTACCACCTGTTGACCCCGTGGCCACATCCCGGGATTCCCTTGCCACTATATCTGTCCAGCCAGCCACAGTTGGGGTTGATTCAGCCGCCCCTTCCACAAAGAAAACCACGCAGCAGGACCGGCCAGAGCTTGATATGGCCACTTCGGTGCAGCAGCAGACGCCGGTCCACCCTCCAGAGACTTCAGGCCGAGCAGCGGCCATGGGCCAATCTTCGCAGGAACAGACGCCAGAACAGGGTACACCCAGCACAACAGCTGCAGAACAACTGAGTCCAGCACAGCTGTATCTGCTCATTCAGCGGGCGGCCATCAAGGCCGAGCAGATTCACACCGAGCTACAGCGGAGGTGCACCGAGCAGCGGAATCAGATCACGGCGCTTACTGAACAGCGCAATCAGCTGCTGCAGGAGAAGACCTACCTCCAGGAGCAGGCCAACATTGTTAATCAGGCGCTCTCCAGCGTATGGCCGGAGGCACGGGCTCACCATGCCCCACTCCCTGCTCGCATAGAGGAGGACAGTATCGCTTTACAGGCTCGCCAGCTCAGGGAAGTTTTCACTACTGTTTGCAGGGAGAACCAGGAGTTACAAGCGGCGTTAGCCGCACGGCCTACCCTTCCAGATCCACCCACTGACCATTCAGGACAGGTAACTGCCAAGCAGACGCAGGCAGTTATTATGCAAGCCACTCTACATTCCACTACAGCCGCAGCTTCTGCCCTTCTGAGAAGTCTACAGGAATGCTCTCTCGCGCTAACGGTCAAGACGCAGCCCATTGCTGCCCAGCTGCAACAAATCTCCAACGAAATTCGGGTGACCACGAACCCTGCAAGGCTAGATCAGCTCTACGCCCAGTCGGACGAGCTGGAACTTCACATGCAGATGACTGAGGCCGAATCAGCAGCGGCTAAGCACGTCCTCCGGGAGATGCGGCCGCCCCTTCGCACCCATGCTGACGCGATGCACCAGCTGGATGCCAAGGCTGAGTCCCAGCTCGCCACGCTGTTCGGGGCTTCTCCGACGCCAATAGACGAAGCCGCCGCTAACCGAATCTCTCAAGACGCCGACTTGCTTATGCAGGAATGGCAGCAAGCAGTGGCAACCTTCACAGAGCTTCGAGATTCAGCACTCCGCCGGGTCCCGGAGTTGGGACCCTTGTTTGAACCAGCAGGTGGCGGAGTACAGCAGGAAAGGGTGGCGGAAGAAGGAACAGCAGAGCAGGGCACGGAAGCCAGCGGGGGAATGGAAGTAGAAACTGTCATTTGCGATTGACTCGCGGACGAGTCAAAGGATTGTGGTCGGGGCCTGTTGGGGCCCTTGTTTTTGTTTAAGTTTTGAACTTTTGGCCAAGACATTTTGAACTTTGACTCTTTTTGAGTTGCGGAATAAATGCACATAGCAACCGCGACCGCGCCGCAACGACCAGGAGTTGCGGAGCTACCAAGGTGGCGCAGAAGCACTTGATAACTGGAGATCGAACAGAGATAAGTGCAGATGAAAGAAACACAACAGAAAATAGAAAGTAGAACATGCAGACATCAGAAGAGAAGCTGGGAAAAGCCAGAGTGAAGACACAGAGAAGCTGCCATTCGCGACGAGCGGGTGAATAAAAGGCGATCACCCGGCTGAAGAAGGTTGGTTATTGGTTGTTGTTGTTGAAGGTTGAATGGATGCGAGAGAAGTCGCGAGGATCAAGACCTGAGGAAGGATACGCAGAGCAGCCGCGGAAGAATCATGCTTGTTCTTCCTATGGGTTCTTACTTTCTATGTTCTTCCTGTCTGTTCTCAAACCCATCTGTATCTGACTTGTGAGTTATCAGAGAAGAAAGCTATGTAATCATGTATTCGGCCAGAAGAATAATATAAGGAAGGATTGCTGTCTCAATATGTTGTTCATGCGTTGTGATGTGTTTACACTGATTTAAAAATTTTAAGTTGCGACTGTCTGAATACTTAGTTAGTGATCTTGCATGTGTAATTTAGTATATGTAATGGATGCCCTTTCTTTCTTTGGTTGCGAGTTTATTCCTTACCCGTGATCTCATCCCCTTACACATGTGGTCGCGGCACGCCTCGGGTGAGACGCACTGCTCCCCAAGAGCAGGGTGAAAATGCCGGCGTGTTCCTAGACTACACCAGACCCCTTGTTGGCTACAACCCTTTGAACCTGGGTCTTGCCCGCGAGACCTGACTTTTCGCCAACAGCGATTGATCGCTGACCATCGATCTGCAGATCAGATCGACGGTGGAGAGTGAATCAGAGGGGTACAAAGCGGAGGAAAAGGTTAATAATCAGAGGAAATATGGGCCGTTAGATTTGGAGGCAGGGAGGAGATCAACGACTCTCGATTGATCAGGGGATGACCAATCGAGGAGAGAAATGAAACACGCCTGATGAAAAACTTGCGATGCGACGTAGCGTGGGCTGTTTGATCGGCATAAGATCAAGGGCGAAGATTATCGCAAAAATAGAACTGGCGGAAAACTTTTAAAACATATGAAAAACCCAAAATTTAATATAACAAAAAGGTTTGGATTTGGGGGCGGGTTTACATATATATGAAATGGTTTGGCGCCCGACTATGGGGCCATTGATTATATAGAAAGCGAGAGGCCCAGGGCTTATACATGGAAAGGGCCAATCACATCGGAAACACGGAGATGGTCTTTCAATCTAACCATTTGGATTTTTGTGATGCGATTGGCGCTTGGGACTTTAACTCTTGGTCCCGGGCATAGGCTATATGGAATGAAGCGGAGTTTATATAAATGGGGCCTAATTGCATCAGAACTTTCAACTTAACCAAAAGACTTGTGCGCTCGGATTTTTGCGATGCGATAAGCGCTTGAATGGCTTAGTGCCTGGTTCTAGCACCAGGGCATATAATGGGGAAGTGGTTAGGACTTAGCCCAAGGGGGCTTAAGTCTGTAATACAAAAAAGGTGTTTTTAACGAAATTTTTTCAAGTTTTCAATGGATTCTGGGGTTTCGGCAGAGTCCAAAAAGGAGTTTTAAACTCTGTAAAGGGGATTCCATGAAGGGGAAATGGGGGAAAATGAAAAATGGAGGAATTTAATGAGGGAAAGAGGAGGCAAAATGAAGGTTAGTTTTGAAGTGGAGAGAAAGGAAAAATGGATTTTGCAATAGTATTTTCTCTATGGAATCAGCAGAATTTCAGAGTTTAAAATGGAAACAACAGTGAAGATTAAACAGAGGTCATGATGTCTTCATGAGTCTTCAAGAGATAACATTTTTTACAATAAAACTTATTCCTTGAAGGCTCTAAAAATGTTTTAGCCACCATTTGATATGAAAATTTTTATTGGTGGCTAACACATGCCTTATACAACTGATTTCTACCTACCCATCATTATTTAAATTTTTTTTCATTATTTGCATGGGTGCATTTAAGCTTGCAACCCTAAATCCATTTTTCTTTTAAAACATGAAACTATCTAATTCTAACCTTATTTCATCCGAGGGCTCAGATTAAACTGTTGAGCTCCTCATTTATTCTCTAACTATCTATTGATTTTTCAAGTTTAAACTATTTGGCAAAATATTTATTCTCTATCTATAAACATGAAATTCAAAGCATGAAAAATTTAAGGTTAACCTATTTAACTCATCATGGATTATGGCATTTTGAACAAGCTGCACATGATCATTATTTTTGCAGAAAAAGTAAATAGTAGTGGCATTTTTACTTGCATCACTTTCATGTCTTATTCTTATCTCTCTTTTGTTTTTGGGGTCTATTTTTTATTATTTTTTGATCTTTTATTTTCAAGTCCTTTGATATTTCTTTTAGGACTTTTACCCTCTTTTCATTTTTTATTATTTTCAAATATGGGAAAACAACTTGCAGAAAGCAAGGTATGTACATATTTACCAGACTAATCATAGTCAATTCAAAAATTATGAACCCTATTATCATAGGACCCTAACAGGATTAATGTTGAAAAAAGAACATCATTTTTCTTCTTTGATTGTTGTTGGCGATTTTAAACTCCTTATTCATCATATAATAGTTTATTCTCTTCCATTTATGTATATCATGTGCTCGGGGCAAACAACCAAGAATCAAATGCAATGGAACATGAAGGAGTGAATTTGAATTTGGGTGAATTAGGGTTCAATGGGAAAACCTAATGGTGCCCTCTCCCTTGACATTTTATTCATGCAATTAAAAAGGTAAATACCTCCTCACCACGAGTACATTTGTTTAATAAAAAAATATGAGACATGGAATTGAATCAAATGAAGCCCCATTCAATGGAACTTCAAGCCCTTTTGATTAATCATCCCCCATACTAGCCAATGCGATAACTACTATAGGATGGGGAGGCTAGTTCAAGCGAAAAAAATGTCGTTACAACCCCAAGTATCAGTCAAACCATTCGAAAGGTGGGCCCTTGATTTTTTAGACATGATCATGCCAATGTCGCCAAAGAAGAAATATATTCTAGTGTGTACTGACGATGTTACGAAATGGGTCGAGGCCAAGGTGTTGGCTCGAGCAAATGAACACGCAATTGTCAATTTTCTTTATGAGGAGATTTTTACCAGACTCGATGTGCCAAGAGAGATCATTATCGACCATGAAATGCAATTCACGTCCAAACTAATCAAAGTTATCATGGAGTAGTATCAGATTAGGCACTGGACTTCTACTCCTTATACAACTTATGAGAATTTAACATTTGGAGGCAGTCACTTAACAACCGCATCTAAAAGTTTAATTCTAATGAATTTTGGGGGGGATTGTCCAAAACTACTTCCAAAAGTTACATTTTCATGACCTTTAAGGACCCTTAAGGGATTCTAAGTTAGCAGTTAGGGGTTAAGGGTTTAGTGGCTTAAGGTTTATGGGATCAAGGGTTTAATGGGTTATGAGTTATAAGTGTAGGGTTAAAGGATTATGGTTTGGGGGTTATGGGGATAGGGAATTTAGTGGTTATGGGTTGTGATAATAGGGCCCCTAATCCCCTTATCACAACTATTGGGGGTTCCCCTATCAATTGCTGTTATTGCCTTCTCTCTAGGCCCACTAGCACCTCTGCCCTCAGGTCCTAAGGCCCCATCTCATTCCCTAATGTTAGGATTATAGATTTTAGTAACTCTCACTTCTACCCAATCATGATACCCTTATGTCCCCTTTCCTATTCAATACACAAAAAAAATCCCCCTCCCCCAAATTTAATGAGAAATAAACATTTGGAGGTGGTCATTAGGTAGGAGCTATAAAAGAATCTTAGCTAGGTAGTATCTGTAAAAGAATCTTAGGTAGGATCTGTAAAAGTAATTGCAGTTGAAGCAACTGAGAAGATGGAATTTGTAGCTTGTCAGGCTGGAAAACAAAATAACATGCTCAAAGAAGAAAGTGAAAATTCCAAAAATCAAAACTCACATGGAGTTATTACTATAGTCCACAACATGATAGAAGATATTGAAAACTACATGGAAATTGAAAGTCAAAGTGTAGATGGGATAGTGAGTGAGTGGATGGGATAATGCATGTTTTATGAATAATTTCTTAGCCCAGTTATATATGCTCGTGATAATTGGTTGAAACCTAGTGGAGCAATCCTTCCAGACATAACTAAGATGTATGTGGCTGGTGTTGGAAAAGGTGGAACTAGTCTTTCATTTTGGGAAATGTATATGGCTTCAACATGTCTTGTATTGGTAAGGAAGTGGTTGAATATGTTGCTTAACAGAGCGTAGTTGATGTTGTGGATAGTAGGGATATAGTGATAGAGACTTTTTCCAAACATAAATTTGATATTATGAAAATAAAATTATTCTCATTGATTCCCTGTATGCAGGAACATATTAAAAGAATATTACGATTTTGTAACTCTAGAAGATTACAATGATGTTTTTGGAGTAAATTTGAAATAAATATGAAATAATATGACAAGTGGATTTTTAAAGCCTCCTTACCAATTGGTTTTCTGGAACAGGTGTTGCTCTGAAACATGTCTGAATCCGGGCTTCCTGGAACTACACCATTCAACATTGAGATGAAAAGGCTGCTACATCATTAAAATATTGAGCAATTGAAGAGAAAATCTATAAAACCTTGAGAAAGCCCTAAAAAACACTTGGATAAAATTAAGGATAACTAATCCTGACCTTTTTTTAGATAATTTATACAACTTGGGAATCTCTTCATGCAATCTGGCCTTGGTATGTCAAATTTCAACATTCAGGGTCGTGACCAATGCCCTGTTCTTCTACTTCGCTACATCTTCAATTTTTTGTACCAAAAAAGCCACAGAATTTAGCAGTTTTTTCCAGCATTTTAAAAATAGAGCCAGGGGAAATGTAGGGCTTACTAACCTACTTTGTGGCCTCAATGTCGGACTCGACAACAGTATTGAATCCTGACGAAGGCGTTGTTTATGGAGATCTGATTCTCCCTATGTTTGTCAATATCGTACTTTCCTACTTTTTGCAGATGGCATCTACCCGCCTGAGAATTTCGATGATGCTCATCTTCACAGTGACCAGACATGATGTGCTGCTCCATGCCTGTTATTTTGGATTTGTGTTTTCCCTCAAAATTCTTTCTGGATACAAAATTTCAAATCTCTTGCAATCGATCTTAATTGAATGTCGATGATGCTCATCTTCATAGTGATCAGACATGATGTGCTACTCCATGGCTGTTATTTTGGATTTTCATTTTCCCTCGAAATGATTTCCGGATACGAAATTTCAAATCTTTTGTAATCGATCTTAATTGAAGGATTGATTAAACAAATTTGACTAAAATATTGACTAAACAACTAATGTATATTGCTAGACTGTCACCCTTCAAAATTTGTGAGTGGCCCAACTTTGAAGTGAAATTGAGTTGGTTGAAATTTCAACTCGTATGGAATTCCTAGTGGTTTATAGGAATTTGGCATGATTGGTTGAATAATGTTGTGGTAGTCCAAATAATTTTTGTGTTCATTTATTTATTCACAAAATTTGCACAGTTTATGTCATTTCTAAAAATGATGTAATGTTATTTTAGTATGGTTTTTAGTAAAATGATGTAATGCCATTTGAGTATGGTTTCTAGTGTTGTTAAAAATGATAAGAAATTCATGTAATATTTTAATGTAATGTTATCTTAATATGGTTTCTAATGTTTTTAGAAAATAAGAGAAATTAATGGTGTGGAAATTTAACATGTCATTATATTATATTATGATGCGATTAGTGTTGGGTTAATTCATCTTTATTTATAACTTTTTTCTTATTACTTTTTCACTATTTTGGTTGATGTGTGTAACTATAGGATCATTATTTTATTTTCAAATGTGAGTGGACAAGGTTATTCTAACATTTGATGAATGAATGGATTGAATTTCTTACTTCTGTTTCCTTATGTGAGAGTATTATCAAATACAACATGTTTAGTGTTCCCCTTGCGTGGCAATCCATTCTCCTTTGCGTGGTGGTTAGGTTATTCATTTGCTCAGGTTTCAAAAACTATGCTTGAGGAACTCCAACTAAACACCTCAAATGTATTCTTCAAGGTCCAACATAGGACATCAAGCAATTGGAATTGTACTCAACATGCCCTTTCCTTTGCAGAGTTGGAAGTCCTTTACTATTGATTTACTTGTCCCTACACTCTTCACTAATTATTATGCTCGATGTTAGGTGTAGGCCTTTGCCTTGATCTTCACTAAGCACAATGCTTCATATTTTCACTAATCACATTAACCAAGTAAAGCAACACAATGCTTCATCTTGTCATTAAGCATATTCACCAAGTAAAGTCGCTTTGATCACTAGGTCTACATTTGGGAAAAATGATTCGCTTTAATTCCCTTTGCTTGGTAATGCACCTTTCTTATCTTAGTGATGTTGTGCTTAACTATAATTATCATGTCATTATGTAATGAAATTCACAATAGGATCCCACTAAGAAAAGAGTTCATTGCTCATGGTTATTGCTTAACAACAAGTAGGTGGCTAAGGCAGGCTAGGGTGTGCAGGGTGATAGGGTGTACCAACATGTGTCAAGAAGTGTCAAGGAAACGAAAGGGAGAACCAAGCTAAAATGAAAGGAAATGAACACATGAGAGGGTTAATAAGTTAGGACTTTACCTTTTTCAAAAGGGGCATGCTAGGTACACTAACAACATGTTCCAATACATGCCAAGTGCCAGTATATGGCAAGTGCTAATGTATGTAAATGCATGCCAAGGTGTGAGGGCCAGGTGCTAGGGGCACTGTTGACACCTAATCCTATGGATGGGTGTGCATAATTAATATTAGGAAATAAGGAAGGCCAAGAGTCATTGGGAGATGAATCCCAATAGCCTCACCTCCATGTATAAATCCATGTGCATTCTTCAGCTAATACACATTCTGATTTTGAGGAGTTACCTCCTGGTTTGACATGGTATCAGAGCCAGCTCCACTATTGGCATTTCTGCCCTGTGGTGTAACTCCCTCTCCTTTGCTCAGTCAATATTTTTTAATAGTTTTTTGCTGCTCTTAATTGCTAGACTGTTATTCTGCATTTTTTTCCCTATATAGTCCTGACATTTGCAGCTCCAGCTCCTGCAGCTCCTGAAGACTGCAGGCTCCTCTGTCATTCTGCAAGATTCCATTTCAAAATTTTTTTTCTGTAACAGCCTTTTGGGCCTCCTCCATTCTCCATTCTCCATCATCCTCCATTCTCCATCGACTCACCTCCCTCTCCCTCACTACTCTGCGCCCTCTCCCTCCCTACTCTGCGCCTTATCTTCCCCACTCTCTGCTCACAACGCCCTGGTGTATACGCTCCATACAATACACTCCTCATCGACCAACGCTCCTCTCCATTCATACCTGCGCACACTACATATATTCCCAACGCTCCACTCTCCCTCGCTGTCTGCGCTACCAACTCAATACTCTACGCCCTCCTGGTTTGACATATATGTCAACCGTTCACATATATCAATAGCGCTCAATTTATCCATTAGCTATTTGTCTGTGCTGTCTGCGCGTATTTGTATATACAGCCATTTTAAAACGCTGCGCTATATAACGCTGTCTGTGTTGTAATACTCCTTCCCATTCCATGCACTCTTCACAATTCATATTCATAACACGCAGCTCCAATGTTTAACAACTTGCGTTTACCAGCGCTGTCGATTCATCTGTCCTCCGCCCTCCGTGGCCTGTCGGCCCTCCTCCACGCTGCACATTAAAACTCTGTCATACATCCCCCGCAAACTCTACGCCGGCTTGTTCTCCCTGCCGCTTCCCCTTACCTGCTATCCCAACACCATATTACCGTGGCCTATTCAATATAACACAACGCCATATTACCACCTCCATCTGCAATACGCTCCATTCATTCCACTGTTCATATTCAATACCGCCGGTTTGATATTCACGCATTCCTCCTGTCCATGTAACGCGCTGTCACTCCACTGTTCATATTCAATACCGCCGGTTTTATAAAAACGTTGTTCATTGCATATGTTATACGCTGTCCATACTCTTGACTGCTCAATTGATGACATAGAACGCTGTCGACTATCAAATATATACAACTACGCCTTCCATATATTATACCGCGCTGTCATATTGCATTACGCCCTCCATATTATATTACGCTGCCTCCCATATACCTCCCCTCCTCTAATATGTAATACGCCCTTCCATAAGATAATACAACCCCTGTCTGCGTTATGATCTTACGCCCTTCCATATGTAATACAGCCCCTTTCAAATACCGCTTCCTCTTCTACATTTCCGCCCCTCCATACCGCCCTTCATACATTACAAATCCCCTTTCACACTGCTCCCCTCCATATCACCCTCCCATTTCATAATACCGCCCCTCCACAATCATAAATTTTTTTTTTCCCCAAAAAATAAAATAAAATATACATATATATATATTTTTTTGTGCAGAATTCAGTTTATAGCAAAGAGGTTTTTTTTGTCCATTTAAATTCAGTCTCTTAGCAAAGAGCTTGTGTTTTTTAAATTCAGTGTTTTAGCAAAAAGAGTTTCTGTCCTTTTAAACTGAGTACATTTTCCAGCAAACATTTTTTTTTGTTTTCTCTCCTTCAAGAGAAATTTTCCAGCAAAGTTTTTTTCTCTCCTCCTTCAAAAGAAGATGGCAGTCCCTTCATCTTCTAAAGAGGCTGCCTACTTGGCACAGAGAGAAAAGAGACATGCTTCGGCCCCTTCGGAGTCCATCCGAGAGGAAGAGAAGGCGAAGACGCAGAAGAAACTTCAGAGAAAAGGGGGGCAGACAATCTAAAGCTGAGCAGCAAACAAATCAAGACATAGGTAAAACTAATGACAAAGACAAAGGTAAACCAGCTGAATCAGCTCATTCTGTTCTAGCACATTGTAACAATGGAGTAACTGAAAACCTATTTGATGTTTCATTTACTTCATGGAGAGATGATTGGTTGCTAGATTCGGGAGCAACATGTCACATGACATTTAGAAAAGATTTTTTTGAAGAATTCACTGACAAAGTTGATGGAGCAGTATATTTCGCAGATAAATCCAAACTCAAGCCATCAGGGCTTGGCACAGTCAGGCTTAAACTGCCTGGTCTTCCTGATCATATCCTACATGAGGTTCTATACCTCCCTGAGTCGAAGAGAAACTTGCTGTCCTTGGTTGAAATCCGGCAGCAAGGACACTTAGTTCACTTTTTTGATGGCAAGGCAGAGGTCAAAAAAGCATCAGATCACTCACTTGTCATGGAGGGAATAGAAGAAGGGAGACTCTTGAAGCTGAAAGGTTCATCTGCTCATGCTCAAAACTTTGCATTCAGTTCAAATCATGATGAAGGTACATTCCCATCAAGTCTTTTATGGCATGCTAGATTTGGACACTTAAACTATGAAAGCCTTCGTTTGTTGAAGAAAAATGGTGTTAATGGACTGCCTACAATTCCTAGGAAACCTAAGGAATGTGATTCTTGTATTCTAGGAAAGCATAGAAAACAACCATTTCATGATTCACACTCCAGAGCACATAGAAAACTTGAGCTTATTCATTCAGATTTATGTGGCCCTATGCTTGTTGCTTCTGCAAATGGAAATAAATATATGATGACATTTATTGATGACTACACCAAAATGTGTTGGATTTACTTATTGAAGAACAAGTCTGATGCTTTTCAAACATTCAAGAATTTTCATGCATGGATTGAAAATGATGCACAAACTAATATTGGCTCTCTACGTACTGATAATGGAAAAGAATACACTTCAAACGAATTTGAAAAATATCTTCGTCAACATGGAATCAAACATCAAACAACTGTGCCATATAATCCCCAACAGAACGGTGTAGCTGAAAGAATGAACAGAACTATTTTAAATATGGTTCGCTCCATGTTATTTTTCAAGAATGTGAAATTGATGTTTTGGGCTGATGCAGTTCTATATGCTGTTTACATAAAGAATAGGTGTCCTTCAAGTTCAATTAGAAACAAAACTTCTTTTGAAATGTGGCATGGCCACATTCCTTCGGTAAAGCATTTCAGGGTCTTTGGGTCCACCTGTTATGCCTTGATACCCAAGGGTCAAAGGAACAAACTTGGTGCTAGAAGCGGAAAATGTATCTTCTTGGGGTACTCCAATACCTCCAAAGGATATCGTCTCTATGATGAAGCAAATAAGAAGTTTGTGATAGCAAGAGATGTCATATTTCTTGAATCTTCCAAGAGTGACAAGGTTGTTGAGCGGCAACTTGATCGCTTGGATAGATTCACACATGCAAAGTCCTTCCAAGAATTTGATAATGTGATTCCACATCTTGAAGGGGGGATTCCGATATTGAATCAAACTGTGGAATCATGTCCTGAAGCACTCTCACCCCCACATGAAGAAACAACCACGGATGACACATTGGATGATGTGATTGACAGAATTGGGAGATTGAATCTTGAATCAATCCCAACTCGGTCAAATGACCAGCCTGGGCCATCTCAGAAAGGTCCTCCCAAATGGCTGACAAAGACACTGGAGAATGTTCATCCTGATGAGGTTGGAAAAACAGGAACAAGAAGTTCCACTCAACAAATCGAAGGTGATGTAGATAATTCTGATTCTCTTGTTGATATGGATATTGCTTATAACTATGAATTGAGTTTGTCTACAGATCATGAACCAACTTCCTTCAAAGAAGCCGCTTCTCATGATGAATGGAAAGAAGCGATGCAGAAGGAGTATGATGCCTTGATAAAAAATGGCACTTGGAAGCTGGTTGATCCGCCTTTGGGAACGAAACCAATTGGCTGTAAGTGGGTCTACAAGAACAAGTACAAAGCAGACGGCTCACTTGACAAGCACAAGGCCAAGCTTGTGGCAAAAGGATTCGCACAGAAAGAAGGAGTCGATTATGAAGAAACTTTTGCTCCCACAGCAAAATGGACCACCATCCGGACTCTCTTTGCCTTAGCAGCTCAGAATGGATGGAAAATCCATCAGATGGATGTAAAAACAACCTTCTTGAATGGAGATCTAAAGGAGAAAGTTATATGTCCCAGCCAGAAGGATTTGTGATAAAGGGTCAAGAACACAAAGTTTGCAAACTTGTAAAATCCTTGTATGGCCTCAAGCAAGCACCACGAGCCTGGTATGAGAAATTGACCGAGCATCTTCTGAAACTTGACTTCAAACATTTTGATCTTGATGATGCAACTTTGTTTGTTAAGAAAGTTGGAAAAATAGTTGTATATCTTGTGGTATATGTAGATGATATTTTGATAACAGGGAACAATGAGAGCTATATTGCATCCATGAAGAAAGAGTTGAAGAAAGGTTTTGAAATGACTGATTTGGGTCATGTTCATTACTATTTAGGTATTGAAGTAATTCAACATCCTAAATTCATATTTCTTTCTCAAAAGAAGTACATTGGAGATCTCTTGAACAAATTTGGCATGGATGACTGTAAACCCTTAAGCACTCCAATGGAACAAAACTTGAAGCTCACATCTATTGAAGGGAAGGAATTTGAGGATGCAACTAAGTATAGACGGCTTGTAGGAAGTCTTATCTATCTGACCACCACCAGACCTGACATTTCATTTGCTGTTGGAATCCTCTCAAGGTTCATGCAAAAACCTTGTGAAGGACATTGGTCTGCTGCAAAAAGAGTGCTAAGGGACTTGAAGGGGACTCAAGACTTTGGACTCAAATATACACAGGTAGGCGACTTCAGCTTGATTGGATACTCTGATTCAGACTTTGATGGCGACAAAGAAACAGGGGTGTCTACTACAGGTTACACCATGAGTCTTGGATCAGGAGCTGTCTCATGGAGATCACGCAAATAGTCAGTTCCAGCAGATTCCACGACCAAGGCAGAATATGTGGCAGCAGCTGAAGCAACAAAGGAAATTGTGTGGCTCCGGAAAATCCTGGAAGATTTGCATATGAAACAAATGTATTCCACTCCACTCATGATCGACAACACTTCTGCAATAAAGTTGGCCAAGAACCCAAAGTTCCATGATCGAACAAAGCACATCAATACAAAGTACCATCTAATTCGACATCATGTTCAGGCCAAAACCATTCATCTACATCATTGTTCCACAAATGAGCAAGCTGCTGACATCTTCACCAAAGCACTTGGAAGAGAAAAGTTTGAAAAGTTCAGATCGATGCTTGGACTCACCAACATCCCTTCGGATTAAAGGGGGGAATGTTGACACCTAATCCTATGGATGGGTGTGCATAATTAATATTGTATATTAATTAATATTAGGAAATAAGGAAGGCCAAGAGTCATTGGGAGATGAATCCCAATAGCCTCACCTCCATGTATAAATCCATGTGCATTCTTCAGCTAATACACATTCTGATTTTGAGGAGTTACCTCCTGGTTTGACAGACACATAAGGGAGCACTGGTTTAAAATGCATGGAAATGAACTGTCAGTGTGTTATAGGTGTGTTAAGGAGGGAGTGACAAGGTATGTTAAGTAGTTCCAAGGAATGCTAGAGTTACAGGGAAGCATACCAAGATGTGTCAAGTGCCAAGGTGTGTCAATGAATGCTAAGGAGTGTTAGGGAGTGTTAGGGAAACACAAGGGAGAACTAGGTAAAAATTCATGGAAATGAATGAATAAGAGTGTATGACAAGGTGGGTCAACAAGTTGGGGGCATGCTAAGGAAGGAGTGACATGGTATGCTAGGTAGCGCTAAGTCATGTGAGGTTTACAAGGCGAAATGCGTCCAAGATGTTGTAGGTGCTAATGCGTGCCAACATGTGCTATGAATGTTAGGGAGTGTCAGGGAAAAACAAGGGAGAACTAAGTTAAAATGCATGGAAATGAATGAATAAGAGTGTGTGACAGGGGGTGTCATCAAGTTCCAGGTGTGCTAAGGAGGGAGTGACATGGTATGTTAGGCAACATTAAGTCATGCTAGAGTGCCAGGGTGACATGTGAACAAGATGTGTGAGGTGCCAGGGTGTGCCAAGATGTGCTAGGAATTGTTAGGGCATGTCAAGGAAACACAAGGGAGCACTAGGTCAAATTAATGCATGAAAATGAAAGACTAAGAATTTGTGACAGGAAGTGTGCTAATGAGGGAGTGATAAGCTATACTAGGAAGTGTTAAGGAATGCTAGAGGCTAGAGCAACATTCCAAGATGTGATAGGTGCTAGGGTGTGTCAAGTCATGTCAAGGAGCATTATGGAGTGCCATCGAAATGCAAGGGAGTGATAGTTTCAAATGTGTGAAAATGAATGAATAAGAGTGTGTGATAGGGATTGTTAGTGAGTTCTAGGTGTGATAAGGAGGGAGTGACATGGTATGCTAGGTAGTGCCATGGAATGTTAGAGTGGATGACATTCCAAGATGTGTCAGATGCTAGGGTGTGCCAATGTGTGTCATGGAGTGTTGGGGAGTGTCATGGAAACACAAGGGAGGAATAGTTCAAAATGCATGGAAATTAATGGATAAGAGTGTGTGATAGGGAGTGTTAGCGAGTTTTAAGTGTGTTAAGGAGGGAGTGACAAGGTTATATTCTAGGCAGTGCCAAGGCATGCTAGAGTGCCAGGGAATGTCAGGTAGTGCTAGGGTGTTCTAGGGATTGAAAAAGCATGGAAAGGAATGTAGGGGATGCTAACACGCATCATATAGTGCCAAGGAATTGTTAGACGTGTCAGGTGTTATGGCATGTCAATATGTAAACTATGTTGCTTAGTTTCTTTATGGCTAGGGTTGGACATGAGCCTTGAATTGGTAACTTGTTAAGTGGGATGAGTTGAGATGAATGAATAAGAGTGTGTGAAAAGGAGTGTCAATGAGTTCTAGGTGTGCTAATAGGCAACGCTATGTCATTCTAGAGTGCCAAGGTGGCATGCGACCAAGATGTGTTAGTTTCCAGGGTGTGCCAGCATGTGTTAGGAAGTGTTAGGGAGTGTCAGGGAAACACAAGGGAGCACTAGGTAAAATTAATGCATGGAAATTGTATAAAATTAATACAAAATATGTATTTCCTGGATTCTACTAATCTAAAAATTATATGACACTGTTAAATATAGAATCACTTCTACAAAATCTTTGCGGAATTTAAAACACAATCGCCAATTACAATATCATGAAGAAAGATCAATCACACACACCACAGATAATTTCCCAGGGAAAGCTTAGAGCTAAAAACCCCACTATATTCTATTGTATATTATATCATGGATCATGAAACAATTACATACAAAGCTCTAATCCAAGAGCTCTCAGTACATGAGCTAATTGTCTCACACTGTCATACAAGAATTGGCAAGTTCCTTAGCCAATTTAATGTCTCCAGACAGTCTGCCTCCACTATGTAATCCATGATGGTAAAGAACCCTAAATGAGTATTACCTTACCTTCCTTGACTGCATAAATATCATGGGCACATCCAATTGTGCTAAGGAGGTAATGACAAGGTTATTTTCTAGGCATTTCCAAGGCATGCTAGAGTTCCAGGGCATGTCAGGGAATGGTAGGGTGTGTCAGGGAGTTCCAAAGCATGTCAAGGAATGCAAGGGATGCTAACACGTGCCACATAGTTCCAAGGTATTGTTAGACCTTCCAGGTGTTATGGCATGCCAAAAGGTAAACTATGTTGTTCAGTTGTTTTATGGACATGATTAGACGCGAGCCTTGACTTGGTAGTATTGGCCATGAGTAGCCTAAGATTATTTATAATCCATTCTTAGGCAAACAAGGCATAGTATAGTTGTAGTAAATGAAACTTGGTCAAGTTGTAGTTGTCGAGGCAGGACTTGGTTGGGTTCCTAAGTCTAAAAAAAAATAAGGGTAGTTATGAGGACATGACAGTTAAGAAGTGCTAGGGCATCCCAATGAATTAAAAGGTGCTCTAACACATGCTAGTTAGTGTTAATTCATGAAAAGGAGTGCTTGGGAGTGTTAGGGCATCACAAGGGAGAACTAGTTCAAAGTGCATGGAAACGAATGAATAAGAGTGTTTGTACCAGGGATCATGGCCCTTTACAATCACACTGATACAAGGAATACAACTAGGGCTTGGTGTTAGTCCTTTGAAAACCAATCTACCTTGAACAAGACAACACTTGACCCACTTTTTGATGGTGGCCACACATAGCCCTTTCAATCCACATTTCTTGAACACATCTGGAAGGTCTTCTTGCCTCCCATTATGCAGCTCCTCAATCTTCCTCTATCAATGAACTCAACTCCTTTAGGTTATTGAACTTGGATAAAAAAACTTTGACCTCTATCTACCTATTTTTTCCTTTACAGTCCGTAACACTTAGGGTTTTCAATAATTGTTCATAACTTTGTTGGGAACAACTCTTTGGTTTTCCCACTTTTTCCATACTTCTCCTCCAAGATGACAAGTCTAGGGATATGGATGTTTCCCTTCGTATCAATGACACAATCCTCGACAATACAGTGAACTAGGGCTAGTTGGCTAGCCCACTTGACTGCTACTTTAGTCCTTCAAAGTCTGCACGTCCTTAGGCCCAATAGACCTACCCTCTACCAGTCTTTTTTTCTTTCACAAGTATAGGACTTAGAGCTCTTATTTGATAGTCACCTAACAACCCTCCAATTGCACTTGGACTTCCATCAATTTTTCCAACCATAGTCAATTTTTTTATTGATATATTGCCCACAACATTTCCCTCATCTAGGGATATTAAAATATTCCACCTAATAGTGATTTGAGTCCTCTCAAAATAACTATTCTTGTGTACCAATTTATTTGTTGTCCAATCTATGAAAAAATATAAAATACTCATCTTATCACCCTTCTAAAAATTTTATATGACTGAACTAGGGTCAAAAATCATCCATTAACAGTCCATTGACTAAATGTTTACAGGTTGCTTCAGATCTATATCCAAAACTCTATGGACAATCCACCAAAATCAACTCCTCTTCATGTCAATCCATTCCTCATATGGAACATTTCTTCCGCTCCATCTTCTACTCAGGTTCCACCTTCCTTTGGATTTTCTATCTCCGCACATACTTCTACAAACCATCTTCCAAATTTGTGGTATATATTGCAGAGATAAACCTCTCTCTAAGGGTCACAACCCTTCTTCTTCTATGCAGATTTGTCACAGTATTAATGGCATACCTTATAGATTGAACATGCTATGAAACCTCACTAAATAGGGAATTATACTTCTATTCTAATCGATTTAGAACATACCCTATCCACCCATAGAAAAAATGAAAACTCTTTCCTCCATAAGAGACTCCGCCTAGCCCATATGGATCCAAAGATTCCAGGAATTTCTTTGACTGAATCTTTATCTTAACTTTAGATCTCTATGATCCTCAAACTACGGTTACATCAGTCAATATTACACCTGTGACTACTTCTATTCTAGCCTTAAATTTTAGTGCAGACCCTCCTCCATTTGTGTTGGTCTTTATCACAGACCTTGCAACCTACTAACCACCACAAGGTAGGGTCTCAACCCTCTTGTTATGAAACCAGCTCCAAAAATAAAAGAAAAGAGAGATCAACGCCTTAGAAATAAGCCACTTCAAGTGGGCAACCTCCAATACATTACATAAATGAAAAATTCTTCGATGATACAAATGACCAAAACCTCCTTCTATATATAGGAGTCCATGGGGCCACAATATAATCCTAGCCGACCTAACAATAATAATGTAAGGGCACAATAATAACAATATTGGGGTTACATGGGTACAACAATAACAATAACAATAACGGGGGCTACACTAACATAATAAGGGACTACACTAGTAATATAGGGACCTAACATGCCCCTCTCCTTCAAACAAGTGTTGTCCTCAACACTTGATTATTTCTTGATGCTTCTATATAAAATTCTCATCCTCCCATGTGGAATCCTCAATGGGAAAGTTCTTCCACTTGCTGAGATACTATGAAATTGATCGATTTTTTACTTGTTGAGTTCTTGTTTCTCTAACTGCTTCAGAATTTCTTTCGTTGTGATGTTGATCTTCATGTTGTTTCATTTGATTCAACACCAAAGTTAGGTCATCCTTTGAGAGTTGGAGAACTTGTTGTTGATGCTCGATGTGATCTTTCACTACTTCATTATCCATATTATCTTTCATTTTATCCTTCAAAGTTTCCAACTTAGCCTTCATTTTTTCTTCTAAACCATCTATGTCTTCTTTTATTGCTCTTTGTAAGATCGAAATTTGTTGCACTTGGTACCATAATTTTGATATCTCATACTGCAATTCTTCCTCTTCATGCGTCATAATATAGATTTCTGAGGGCTTAATGAACATGGAATTATTTTTGGGAGCCATTATAGAAGCCAATACTGATAAAAATGCTTCAATATGCCCTTGGAATCACTTCAAACTACTTTTTCAAGCAAGACTTATGCAATTTGAAAACAAATACACACCTTTTTCTTTCTTTTGAGGGGCTCGATATTGAAATTGAATTATCTTTGCAATTTTAGATCTTCAATATCTGAAATTCAGTCTTGTAGTAGCCCTATGAATCTTCTTTCCAATGCCAAATTTTTGACCTGATTTGGATTCTTCAAGGCAAAGTTATGCCCAATCTCCCACGATGACCTAATTATGGATTGGTTTAGTAGAGAGAACTTGTACGAATTTACATGTGTCACTTTTTCCTCCTTCAGCTTTGAAATTGAATGCCAAAAACCAAAGTCCGTCTACTTGCGATCAATTTTTACAGAATCCTAATCTTATGCTCAGAGAGAGAGTTATGACGTTTTTCCCACGGTCACCTCTTTGAGATGAAATTCGGGAGCCTGAAAAAATCCTACCTTCCACAGATCACATCTCACAAAATATTGCGAACCAAGATCTGAAATTTTTACCAAAGGTTCCTCAGGATTTCAGCTTCTCTCTGTGAAAATTTCAGCTTCTGAACCCTCATAGAAAAAAAGTTATAGCGAAAATTTTGTGATGACCTGTTTAGGTTAAATTCAGGAGCCTGCAAAATGCCCTAACTTCCACAGATCATATATCCGAAAATATTGTGCACCAAGCTCTGAAATTTTGTGACGATGTTCCTCAGGATTTCGGCTTCGCGCTCTAAAAATTTCAGCTTTTGAACCTTAGTAGAAGAAAATTTATAGCAAAAATTCCACGATGACCTGTTTGGAGCAAAGAAACCCTAGAATCCAAAGCTCTGATACCAAATGTTGTGAAACCAGCTCCAAAAATAGAAGAAAAGAGAGATCAACGCCTTAGAAATAAGCCACTTTGAGGGGGAAACCTCCAATACATTACATAAATGAACAATTCTTTGATGATACAAATGACCAAAACCTCCTTCTATATATAGGAGTCCATGGGGCCACAATATAATCCTAGCCGACCTAACAATAATAATGTAAGGGCACAATAATAACAATATTGGGGTTACAGGGGTACAAAAATAACAATAACGGGGGATACACTAACATAATAAGGGATTACACTAGTAATATAGGGACCTAACACCTCTCTACTATTTCAAAATTTGATGCCGACTTCACACAGAAACACCACTGAAACCACATGCCCAAATTCTCATGAGCCACCTCTATTGAGCTTTATCTACCATAAGAGAACCAAAAATACTCCATCCTACTTCCTATCTCAAACCCATTAAGGTATGCTACATTCTTGTGAAACGTCACATGATGATATTACTCTTGGTGGATGATCATGGCCTCCCTTTAGCAACGCTTACTCAACCCTCTAACTCGACCTGCTTTAGGACTGCATCTCTCCTGGCCTCCTTGATAAAATGAGCTCCTTCTCACTTGATGTTATTGCCTTCATACTAAGGACTCCTATCTAGGCCTCTTAAGAACACTCTAGAACTTATGAACTTTATCCACTTAGACCTTAGGAAATATTATTTTTTCATTTTAATTTTCTTTTAGATTTTAAACCCCATCTCGGGTCCAAATTCCCTTCGCTTAGGTTATTTTCCTACAAATACTTTTGTGGCCAAACTCACACAAAACCATCTCACTATGCTTGTGTAGAACCTCCCAAGCTACACAATTCAACAACATAGTCTAGTTGTAGTAATTGTAACTTGGTCAAGCTCCTATAGTCAAGCGAGGACTTGGTTGGGTTCCCAAGTTGAAAATTAAGTAAGGGTAGTTGTGAGGGCATGATAAATAGGGAGGGTTAGGGCATGCAAAGGAATTAAAAGGCATGATAACACATGTTGGACAATGTGAATGCATGTTGAGGACTATTAAGGAGTGTCGAGGCATCACAAGAGAGAACTAGGTCAAAATGCATGGAAATGAACAATTAAGAGTGTGTGCCAGGGAGTGTCAGTGAATTCAAGTCTTCCAAGGATTAAGTGTGTTAGAAGAATTTCATAATAGGTTTTGCAGGAGGAAAGCCTACAATTGTGATAAGGGGCTTAACAAAGCAGTTTTAGACAAAGGGAGACTTTGTGTTGGGCACACTACTATTTTTCCTTTATCTATTATTTTTATATGACATGTGGCACACTTTGGCCGAATGATCATGTTTTAAACTATTTTAGAAAATTTCGTATTGTACATTTTTGTGTATAAGTTTTGGGGCACTCGACTTGTGCCGATTTATATCTTGTGTGTCTTCTGTATCTTTTGGTTCTTGCAAAATCTTAGTTAATGCTCTACTGTTTATATGAACTGAAAATACACGTGAAATATTTCCTATGTAAGCTATGTTACTTGGTTATTTTATGGCCATGGCTAGATGTGATCCTTGTCTTGGTAAGGTCTTAAGTGGGTAAATTTCAGCTTGGACATGAGTGGCCTAAGATGAGGTATAGGCAGTCCTTGGATGAACAAGGCACAATCTACTTGTAGTAGGTGCAATTGATCAAGTTGTTACGGTCGAAGGAGACCAATGTCACATGAACTGCAGTAGCTAAGGACTTAATTGGGTTCGCAAGCTGTGAAAAAATGTAGGGCTAGTTGTGACGGCATGAGTGCCAAGGCATGCTAGGGAATGCTAACATGTTGAAGATAGTTCGAAGGCATGTCAAATATGCTAAGATGTGTCAATTTCTAAGGCATTCCAAGATGTGCAAGGGTGTGATAATACATGCTAGGGACTATCAAGGCAACAAAAAGGAGAAACAAGTTAAACTACAAGGAAATGAACACATCATAGGGTTAATAAGTCATCAATTTACATTTTCTAGGAGGGGCATGCTATGCACACCAACACTAGGTGGAAAAAAGTGTCATGAAGTGCTAAGTGTTAGTGCATTCTAAGTGCCAAATCATCCTTTGTTACTTCTCTTCTACTTTCCAATAATTGATCTCAAATAACTTTAATATTAAACCATGCCAAAGCATACCGAGGCATCTTAATGAATTCTAGACATGCTAATGATCATGGCCTCTTTAGGACTACATCTCTCTTCGCCCCCTTCATCAAATGAGCTCCTTCTCACTTGATGTTCTTTCCTTCATCTTAAGGCCTCCTTAAATAATTTTTCCTAGACCTCTTAGGAACCCTCTAGAACTTACCGGTTTTATCCACTTAAACCTTAGGAAATATCAATTTCCATTTTTAATTTTATTTTAGATTTTAAACCCCATCTTGGGTCCAAAATCCCTTTTCTTGAATTCTTTTCCCACAAAGCCTTTTGTGACCAAAATCACACAAACCCATCTCACTAGGCTTGTGGAGTACCTCCCAAGCTACACAATTCAACAACATAGTCTAGTTGTAGTAACCGTAACTTGGTCAAGATCTTGTAGTCAAGCAAGGGCTTGGTTGGGTTCCCAAGTTGCAAATTAAGTAAGGGTAGTTTTGAGGGCATGATAGATAGGGAGGGTAAGGGCATGAAAAGGAATGAAAAGGCATGCTAACATATGTTGGAAAATGTCAATGCATGTTGAACTAGAGTGTTAGGGAGTGTCGGGGCATATCAAGGGATAACTAGGTCAAAATTCATGGAAAGGAAGGAATAAGAGTGCGTGCTAGGGAGTGTCAGCGAATTAAAGTGTGTTAAGGATGAAGTGTGTTAGTAGAAGTTCATAATAGGATTTACAGGAGGCAAGCCTACAATTGTTATACGAGGCTTGACATAGAAGTTTTAGACAAAGGGAAATCACTTTGTGCTAGGCACACCATTGTTTTTACTTTAGCTATTTTTTTAAAATGAGATGTGGCACACTTTGGCTACATGCTCATGTTTTAAACTATTCTAGATATTTGCATATTGTAAATTGTTGTGTATAATTTTTGGGGCACTCAAATTGTGTCAGCTTATATCTTGTGTGCCTTGTGCATATTGTGGTTCTTGCAAACTCTCAGTTAATGTTCTACTATTTATATGAACTGAACATACATGTGAAATATTTCCTATGTAAGCTATGTTTCTTAGTTTTTTTATGGTCATGGCTAGATCATGTGATCCTTTTTTTGGTAACTATTTAAGTGGGAAAAGTTGAGGTGAGGGCAAGGAAATACCAGCATTTGGTTCATCCTGGCCTTATCAAACTAATAGTGAGTGATGCTATGAGAAAATTAAACCTCCCTGTGTCTTGGTCCTCATTCATAGACATGGATAGGAAACCCTTCATAGCCACCCAAAAAGGAAAAACCTTTGCCTCTAGTATTAGAGAGAGGGAGATAGAAAAAGAACAAGAGGAGGTTGAAGATGAGGAGGAAGAAGAAGAGATGGAGGTTGAAATAGAAAACATAGAGATATTAGAACCAGAGAAAGAAAAATAAAAAGAGGGAAATGAAATAGGGAAGGAAGAGATCGAGGGGAATAAGGAAGAGAAGATAGAGGAGAAGGAAATATTAGACAATATGCTAGGCACCAATACCTATCTTCAACAAACCAACATATCACCGAAGATAACAGATCAGGAAGTGGCTGCTACCCTAGCCACTTTGAGCATGCCAGTGAAAGAAAAGAGGAAGTGACAAACACCCATGTATTTTAGGACTAGGAAGAGCCAAAGGGCGAGGCAGGGGAAACCACAAAGTCCAACTAAAAGCCCTATTACCAATGATGAGTCACCCAAGAAGGATGATGAAATAAGGATAGAAGAAGGAATGGTTCAAGATGTCACATCACCTGTGAGGACCACCGTGACCTACATAAGAAGACATTCATCAAGTTTGGCATCCCCTACACATCTACCAACCCCCACAGGCCCTCAAAAGACAGAAAAAATGGGAAAACAAGCAAGAGAGGGTTTTTCATGGGAAAAACAGAGTTTTCTATAGGAAACTTTGTATTTTCTATAAGAAACTTCAGAAGGCCCAGAATCAGAGAAAGAAGCCTTGGATGAAGGAGAAAATACACCCATGAGTGGCCAAGAGGCCCAAGAAGTTGAGGGAAAAGCGCAAGATGAAAGGAAATATGCCAAAGGGGATGAAGAGAAATATTCCAAGGAGGAGCCTACCTCACCAAAAGCCGTCCCCAAAGATGTATCAATAGTGTCACACCCTACCCCTCAACCAAATCTCAGCTCCTACTATAATTTTATTAAAGGGGGCAGATTGATTCCTTAGAAGTTTACATTACGTTTATTCTCTCAGTCGGAAGAGGAGAGGGCACGCACTCATCATTGGATGAAGATTGCTATAACCAAAGGTGTGCATGACATAGGGATCATGGAGGAAAAAGTGACTGAGTTGGGAAGGGATTTGTCTGATGTTAGGCTCAGATAATCCATTTTGAAAGAGTAGCTTCAGGAATCCCAAACAGAGAATGCAATATTGCAAGATCAGCTTCAGCCAAAAGACAAATAAATGGCCACCATGGAAGGTTTTTGCATGGAGGTCATTCAACATAGATACCCATTAGACTCCTATGTAGTCTACCTCAAAGAACAATGGCTCCTATTTCAAATCAAGACACTAGCCTCTCATGGACCCCTACCTTTTCAGAACTACAGACAATTCATTGAATTTTGCAACCAGTCAAGTATGGTAGATAAGGCAAATGTAGCATAATTCTACATGCACAATATTGTGTTGATAGACTTAAACATATATGACCCTAATCCTAGAATGGGATACATTTAGTTAATGGTGTTAGCCTCTTGGATGGTTAATGAGGAAGCTAGAGCACAACAAGTAAGGAGGTTCATGAGGAGAGAAAACAGTGAGCCTCTACACATTAGGGTAGAACTATTCAACCCTAGTGGAGTCATCAACAACCATATCTAGATAGAAAAGGATGATGCACTTGTAGAAAAGTATCTCAACACACAAGCACAAGCCATGGCCCATTTTGATGATGTTTTTAGGTTGTTGGGAGATGAATTCATAATGGCTAGTCAAACGAGATGGAATAGCTTACATGGCAGTTTCAAAAACATGCAATACCACACACCATAAATATTGGTAAGTGCTCTAGAAAGGGAACCACTATAAAAGAGGGCCATGCAGGCCAGGAATATTTATTAGATTGGTTTGAAACTCAGTCCACCCTTGCTACTGGCACTGAGTGATGGGAAAAAACAAGATGAGCAGAACAAAGAATGGGAGGAAGAAGAACAGAATGATCGATTTTACCCTCCTGAAGGGACTCCCACATTTCTTCCTTTGGAATTCAGAGGGTCCATTAAAGCTTTGAAAGAGATGCAAAAGGAGGATTATGTTATGAAACCAGCTACAAAAATAGAAGAAAAGATAGATCAACGCCTTAGAAATAAGCCACTGCGAGGGGGCAACCTATAATACATTACATAAATGAAAAATTCTTGGATGATACAAATGACCAAAACCTCCTTTCTATATATAGGAGTCCATGGGGCCGCAATGTAATCCTAGCCGACCTAACAATAATAATGTAAGGTCACAATAATAACAATATGGGGGTTACAAGGGTACAAAAATAACAATAAGGGGGTTACACTAACAACAATAAGGGACTATACTAGTAATATAGGGACCTAACATTCTCCTCTCCTTCAAAAAAGTGTTTTCCTCAATGCTTGATTAGCTTTGGGTGCTTCTCTATAAAATTCTCATCCTCCCATGTAGAATATTCAGTGGGTAAGTTCTTCCATTTGATGAGATACTCTGAAATTGATCGATTTCGTAGTTGTCGAGTTCTTTTTTCCGTGACTGCTTCAAGTTCCAATATGTTTTTTCCTTCCTCATCAAATTCTGGCAATATTGTTTGAACTGGAATTTTGTCCCTATAACCTTCTTTAAGCATGAAACATGGAAAAATGGATGCACTCACTAGGAAGCAGGAAGCTCTAATTTGTTTTCCATAGTACTAATATTTTGCAACATATTGTACGGACCATAGTACTTTGGCGATAATTTATTATCCTTCTTAGCTTACTTGAGGGACATTTGTTTGTATGATTGTAGCAGTAAAAATACCTAGTCTCCTACATCAAAACTTCTCTCACTGCGATGTTGATCTACATGTTGTTTCATTCTATTTTGTGCCAAATTTAGGTTATCTTTTAAGAGTTGGAGAACTTCTTGTTGATGCTCGATGTGATCTTCCATTGCTTGAACCCTAGAATTTTCCCTTAAAGAAGATGTGATGGACGGTGGATGATATCCATAAAGTGCCATAAATGGGGTCATTTTTCTGCAGTATGGAAGAAAGTGTTATACCACCATTCAACAAGAGGTAACCACTTGACCCATTGTGCTTGCTTATCAGATACAAAACAACGAAGATATACTTCCAAACATTTATTCACTATCTCAGTTTGACCATTGGATAAAGGATGATAAGATGAGCTATGAGTTAGTCAAGTACCGAAACAAGAAAATAATTTCATCCAAAATTTTCCTGTAAAAATGGGATCTCTGTCACTTACAATAATCTTCGGGTTTCCATGTAGCTTTTGAATTGTTTCCATAAAATCAGTAGCAATTGTGCTTGCTTTAAATGGATGAGATAATGCACAAAAGTGTGCATACTTGGTAAGTCTATCAACTACCACCATGATGACACTCTTTCCTTCAGAATTAGGTAAACCTGTGATAAAATCCATTGAAATCTCCTCTTAATGTTGACTTGGAATAGATAAAGGTTGTAGAATACCCGGGATCTTAATTTTCGAACTTTATTTTGTTGGAAAACCAAATATTCCACCACAAACTTTTTAATATCTTATTTAAGGCCATCCCAAAAAAATTCTTTCTTCACCCCGTGGTAAGTTTTTAAAATTCCTGAGTGTCCTCCTAAAGGAGAAGTGTGCAATTCCAAAAGAATATTTTGTTTTAGTTGGGAATTCTTGAAAATATATAAGCGATCTTTGTACCATAAGGAATCATTTTTCCAACTAAATGCATCATATGTACTAGGATCTTGCTGCAATTTTTGAATTAGTGTCCACACTTCTTTGTCCTTCTCCATTCATCCCTTGCTTCAGTTATCCAATCTAGTTGGATAATAGAAATGGAACAAAGAAATGCTTCCACCTCTTCATCCTTTCTTGAGAGTGCATCTGCAACAACATTTAGCTTCTCTTTTTTGTAGATGATTTCAAAGTCATAATCCAAAATATTTGTGAACCGTTTTTGCTGCTCTTGTGAAGATAGTCTTTGTTCCAAAAAGTGTTTAAGACTATCATGATTAGTTTTTACCTTGAAGTGTCTTCCCATTAGATAAGGTCACCATTTCTTTAGTGCATGTAGTATTGCCAACATTTCCTTCTCATAAATAGCCTTTTGTAAATACTTTCGTTTGATTGGACGACTTTCAAAAGAAACGAGTCTTCCTTCTTGCATTAAAACAACACCAATTCAATTTCCTGAGGCATCACATTCCACAATAAAGGTTTTTATGAAGTCTGGCATAGCTATTACTGGTGCTAGGCACATTGCCTCTTTAAGATGATCAAAGGCCTCAGTTGCTTCAGGAGTCCATGAAAATGCATCTTTCTTCAATAATGTTGTTAGAGGTGCTCCTATTCTCCCACAATTCTTTACAAAATTGCGATAATACCCTGTTAACCTAAGAAATCCACGCAATTGCTTTATGGTTGTGGGGACTTTCCATTCCTTAATGGCTTTAATTTTTTAGGGTCTACTTTAACACCCTTGTGAGATACAATATGACCCAGATATTCCACCTCTTGTACTCCAAAGAAACATTTGGATGTTTTTGCATATAATTGTTTCTCCTCCAATAGTTTGAGCACCCTGTCAACATGCTGAACATGATCCTTCCAAGACCTGTTGTGGATTAGTACATCATCAAAAAATAATAGCACAAATTTTCTAAGGAAGGGTTTGAAAATGGAATTCATCAACCCTTGAAATTTAGAAGGTGCATTGGTAAGGCCAAAAGGAATGACCAAAAATTCATAATGACCCTCATGAGTTCGAAATGTTGTTTTCAAAATATCTTCAATCTTCATTCTAATTTGATGATATCCTGAATGAAGATCCAAAAAAGTAAAATAAATTTCTCCATGTAATTCATCCAATAATTCATCAATCATAGGAATGGGAAATTTATCTTTAATAGTGAGCTTATTGAGCTCCCTATAATCCGGACACATGCGCCATGATCCATCCTTCTTGTGCACCAATACTACTAGAGTAGAGAAAGAACTTTGACTAGGTTGAATTATACCAGCCTCTAACATTTCTGCAATCATACGTTCAATTTCGCTCTTTTGGACATAAGGATATCTATAAGGCCTGATGTTTGGAGGAACACTTCCTCGAATCAAATGAATAGCATGATCATGATCACGAATAGGTGGGAGTCCTTTGGGAGTTTCAAACACCTTGGAATGATTGTCCAAGACTTGTTGGAGATCTGCAGAAATAGATGATTTTGATGTCGGAACTTCTAGAGAGCATAATTGTGCAATTACGCCTGGTTGTTCTTTCTTTAGAAGCTTTGTCATGACATTAGCGCTTATTATCCTTCCTGGCTTCCCTTCAATACCCCGTAATTCGACTTCCTTTCCTTCTGAAAAAAAATTTCAAGAAAAGTTCTTGAAAATTAAAAGCTACCGTCCCCAAAGATTGTAACCATTGTACTCCTAGTACAACATCAGCACCTCCCATAGGAATGGCAAGCATTGGACTAGTCAATACATATTCCCCCATGGGTAGCTTGATATTATGGCATTTTCCAGAGCAATTTATAGTTCCTCCATTTGCAACCATCACTTGACATTCTGGTGCTGGGTATAGGAAACAATTCAATTCCTTGGCTACCTTACAATGAATAAAATTATGGGTGCTACCTGAATTAATCAACACTATTAACTTTTTCTTATTAATATGTCCTTCTATCTTGAGAGTTTGAGGAGTGATAATTCTTGCCAATGCATTACACAATATGGTCGGACTCATTTCTTCCTCTTCTAGGGTTGGTTCCTAGTGTATATCCTCTTCTTGTTCATTTTCTTCTTCCTCTTCACAATCTATGTAAAATAATTTCTTCTCAGCACACTTATGACCTTTAGTGTATTTGCTATCACAACTGTAGCAAAGCCCTTTTGCTCTTTTTTCTTCCAATTGTTGTGGTGCCAACCTTGTAGGTTGTGGAAATCTAGGCGTAGAAACACTTCCTTCTTTATAGAATTGAGTGGTAGGCTTCCTTGTCGCCATAATTTTACATTCAACTTTTCTTGCCAACCTGAATGCCTTCTCCAATGAATCAGGTTCCAAAACGAGAACTTCATGTTGGATGTTATCCTTTAAAGTGCCTATGAGGAGATCAATCCTGTGTTCCTCTCGAATATCAGTTACCCTTATATTCAATTTTTGGAAGCCCTCAATGTGCTGCCCCACTAAACCCTTTTGTTTGAGATTTATCAATTGGCTAAAGAAGGTGTTGCTCTTTGTATCCTCATAATGTGCTATCATTTCCTCAGTAAAAATTGACCAAGTGACAATTTTTTTACGGGAGAAAAGCCATCGATACCATACAAATGTATTTTGTTCTAAATGTAAAGTTGCAATGTGTACCTTTTGTGTGTTTTGCACATTATTGAGATCAAAATATTGCTCCATCTGTAGTATCCATGTTACTGGATCCTTGCCATCAAACTTCCTCATATCCATCTTTGGAATATGGTGGTTCTTCAATCCAACATTAGAGTTTATGAAATCATGTTTAACATTTATTTTGTTATCATCATGAGTTTCCTCTACTATATTTTCGACATTAAGAAACATTTATTGTATCAACTTTGTCAAACCTTCCATGTTTTCTTTTAGATCATTCTTCATGTTTTCCATCTTGTCTTTCATTTTTTCTTCCATGTCATCCATCTTAGCTTCCATGCCATCCATCTTAGCTTCCACGCCTTTCTTCAAACCATCCATCTTTTCTTCCATGCCTTTCTTCAAAACTTTGATTTCATTTTTTGTTTCTCTTTGCGAGAGCGAAATTTGGTGCACTTGCTCTTGTAATTTTGACAGATCATGTTGCAATTCTTCATCTTAATGAGTCATAGTAGAGTATTCTGAGGGCTTAATGGGTGTTGAATTCTTTTTAGGGGGAATTTTAGAACCCAATATATACTCAATAGGCCCTTGGAATCACTTAAAACTTATTTTTCAAACAAGACTTATGCAATTTGAAAAAAAATACACACATTTTTCTTTCTTTTGAGGAGCTCGATATTGAAACTAAATTATATATGTAATTGTGGATCTTAAATATATGAAATTTTGTCATATAGTAGCCCGCTAAATATTCTTTCGAATGCCACAAGTATGACCTGATTTGGATACTTCAAGACAAAGTTATGCAGAATCTCCCACAATGACCTAATTATGGACTGGTTTAGCAGGGCATAATTCTACGGTGTTCCATGTCTCACTGTTTCCTCCTTTGACTCTGAAATTGATAGAAAAGAAACTACAATCCGTGTAATTGCGACCACTTTTTACAAAATTCCAATCTGATGCTCAGAGAAAGAGTTATGACGATTTCACTAAGGTCACCTCTTTTAGATGAAATTCAGGATCTTGAACAAACCCTAACTTACACAACTCATATTTCTTAAAATATTGCGAACAAAGATCTGAAATTTGTACACGACGTTACTTAGGATTTCGGCTTCGCTCTGTAAAATTTCAGCTTCTAAACCTTCATAGAAAAAAAGTTATAGCAAAAATTCCACAATGACCGGTTTGGAGCAATGAAACCCTATAATCCAAAGCTCTGATACCAAATGTTATGAAACCAGCTCCAAAAATAGAAGAAAATATAGATCAACACCTTAGAAATAAGCCACTTTGAGGGGGAAGCCTATAATACATTACATAAATGAACAATTCTTGGATGATACAAATGACCAAAACCTCCTTTCTATATATAGGAGTCCATGGGGCCACAATGTAATCCTAGCCGACCTAACAATAATAATGTAAGGGCACAATAGTAACAATATGGGGGTTACAGGGGTACAACGATAACAATAAGGGGGTTACACTAACAACAATAAGGGACTATACTAGTAATATAGGGACCTAACATACTAAGTTTCTCAGAGGATGAGAAACCATTTGGTAGGGGGGTGATGATGAGATCCATCATTAGGTATAATTGGAGGGGTTAATTGTCACCTTTTTAGCCTTATTAAGTCTCTTTTTCTCACATTTAAATTATATTATGGTCTTATGTTGCTAGTATAGATGGTGATTAAGGATTTTCATACTTTGAATGCCTAATATGGGATAAATGCAAGATAATCACGAAGATATTACACTTTTGATGAAGATTTTGAAATTAAAGCTCAGAGTAGACATGAAGGAGAGATTTTAGGGGGATTTTCCACCTCCTTAACTCCCAAAGATAGACAAGGGATCCTCGAGATTCCCTCCAACAACTTGAAATCAAAGGCAACCAAGCAAGTGGGAGATCAAGTGCACCAAAGCTCCACTTCTCTTGTAGTCAAAGAGGAGACATCACCTACTTTTTAGGGAGTTGTTGGTAGCTACCCTCTAGGTTAAATAGGGTTGAGCAAGATCTCATTAGGATTCGAACCTTGAAGGAAGCTAATAAACTCTTAGCTCTTGTATTAGGTTTTTGAGACTTTTATGATTATATAATGAGACTCTTTTCTACAATAAGATGAGCATTTAGATTGCCCTTCATTGATTTATTTTCATAGGGCTAGGCTTGTGGGTTAGGGCCCAAACCATTGGCCTTAGTCTCTCTTGTGTATTCATGCTTATTTTTGATGTCATTGTAGCTAGCTTTCTTTATGAGTTTTGGCTAGTTTGCTTACATTTCAATTCACTGTTTTCAATTTGATTCAATTTGTCTTTGTTGTAGTTAAGCTTACATAAATGTTGGTAGAATAGCTGATAAACTCATAAAGTTGTGTTTCAAGCCTCCCTCTCTCATCTCTTTCATTGGAGCTTGAGGAGGGAAGATCTTTATCACATGCCAAATTTTCTCTTTAGCTTATGATTTCTTAAAAATAATAGTTAGGTTGTGTTGCTACCCCGAAAATCAGTGCAACAACATCGGGGAAAACCACCTGGTCAAGGACTTAAAAATTGTCCCTTATCCATTTGATATGGTGGCTCTGACTAGATTTATGGGACCAGTTTCCCAATGAAATATAATTTGATGGATGGTGATATTTTAACTGACTGTAACTTGATAGATGGGAGTGATAACAAGCTTAAAGAAAATAAATATACCTATCTATATCCCCAGATGAATTATATTTCTATGTGATTTAAAGATATGATCTATCAATGAATGCAAATAAAGATTATACCAACACTTAGAGAGATGAAAAAAATTTAATATAATTGATTTAATTAAATAGTTAATTAAATCAATTGAATAAGCACATACCACTCACACACACACACACACACATATATATAAAATGGCAATCGAACATGTTCATAAGTGAATTAATGCTAGATTGTGTTAAAAAGATACATATAATAAAACAACATAAGAAAATTAAATTGTTTGTCATTTGAAACAAAATATCAACATAAAGATAAAAGTGCCATATATATGCTAACTCTGCTCATTTGAAAAAAAATATCTAGTCCAACCTTTCTATTAAGAAAAAATCTAAGAGTACAAAAGTGCAACTTTTATAAGTCTTCTTTTCAAAATTTCAGGATCACTTCTTAAAAGACATGAAGGGGTTTATATATTAAAATAAAGAGGAAAAAAATAGTAATTACATAAAGAGCTGGGGAGGTTTAAACAACTCTCCTTAAATTAAGTGAAATTAAAAACATAAACATAATTTGATGGGGTGACTTGCTCTAGGATTGCATCGTTTTCTCATTGGCCATTTGTTCCTTAGTTGAAGGATGTTGAGCATAGGATTAACCTCAAGAGGTTGGCCTAGTCGGATGTGCCGCTTTCCTGTATAAACCACATCTGAAAGTTGAGGCATAATGTAAGAGGAAGTATATGTAAGACAACGAAACATTAGCCATTGGCTATGTGGCTTAACCAAATACTTCAATATTTTTCCCAATCCATATTCTCCAATTTTTTTATGATTTCTTCTTTTACCTTAGACATTTCCCGCCATTGTCTTATTAAGTCTTTAAAATTAGGTAGAGAACCAGGAGGTAGTCTATCAATCAGATTAGCAACAATGAGATTCTGGGTAACTGTTTCAACAATGTTGTTAGCAACATCTCTGGCTCTGCAAATTTCCCTTTCATCTTGTTTTAACGGTATGTCCCAATCAGTAAATAAGATTTCCTTTCTGGAACCTTCAATCCTGGGAAGATTGGCCTTTCGGCCTTCAGTAGTATCTTTTCAAGTGGCATATTGTGATAATTTGTCATCGATCTCATCAAAGCTGATTCTTTGGTCCGCTACTCAATTCATCAGTTAATCACTTTTTTTCACATAGTTCAATAATACTAGACAATTTTTGGCAGAAAACAACTTGTTGTTGGGCCAACATTGTATCTAATTCCAATGGTTCCTTCTTGAATTCATTTACTTTGGGATTTTCTTTCAATTGCTCAACAGTGAATTGTAATTGATGTATTTAAGTATCCTTAGCACCAATTTATGATTGGTGTTGCAACTTTAATTGATCTATGCTCTCTTGGAGCTGTGATACTTGTACATGTAATTGTTGATTAACATTGTATTTCTATGCTTGCAATTCATGTTCCAATTGAAGGATTGTTTCATCCTTTTCTTTGACTAACTGTTGAAATTCGGTGGCCATATCTATGGTGGCAGATGCATATTCTCCTGCAAAATGATTCAAATGAGTTAGATCCCAAGATGGATCTACTTGCGAGTCTTTCCAAACTACTTCCATAGGGACATCTTTGGGAACAAGGATTTGAGACTATTTTTTTCTCCTCCTTTTCCTCTTCCTTATCATGATAGCTTTATGTCTAGGACTATAAAATATATCTGAAAGAGGAATTTATTCAATTTTCAATACAATCTCTGAAGTAGGGTAGGCCAAGATAAACTCCACTTGTTTTGTGTTAACTAATTTTTCAGTTGACCCTGTAGTAAACATGTTCTGATTTTTAGCTTGAGGTGTTTCCATTTCTTGGTCACCTTGGAGTTTTTTATTAAAATTCTTCAAGACATCATTTAAGTCACTTGGAAACTATGGATCTTTGTCTTGCATTCCAGTAGACTTATCTTCTTATGTTTTTCTAAGGACTTTAGTATCCTTAGGTGGTTGCTCCTTTTCCTGCTCTTTCTGTTGTTGTTCCTTCTATGAGATGGGTTGGGATACCTCTAGGATATTTAAAGGAATCCCTTCCTATATTTTATTTCTGTAATGCTTTAAATTTTAAATATTCTTTGGATTGAAGCGTGAAGCTGCTAATTTCTATACTGAAGAACAAGTGTCAACTAACTCAAACAAGTCATCAAAATCATCATCCTCATGCACAAATGGTATGATTTTCACTTGAGTTGTGAAATTAAAGGCAAATTGGTTTTGGTCATATTGTCTTTTCGAAATTATAAAAAATTTCAAGCGTTGAATTTGATTGACTTCTAACCCTGCATGCTTGTAATTGTCTAAGGCATAGACACCATGGTGAATAGGAAAAGAGGGCCATGAAGCTTTCTTTGCTTCATTCAAAAACTTAGTCAATCCATTAACGACAGTCTGATAAGCAATTTCTCTTGTGAGAAGTTTATCTGGAACATACAATGGTAGGACATGTGGTCAAGACAAGCTTCCAAAGACTGTGACATAAGTAAACAATTCTTCACCAAACCATTTTCTAATGGAGGAGAAGTCTGCTTGAGATTCCTTGGATAATCTGGGGGCCTTTTCATTAAATACAACTTGAAATAATGGGAGCATCACTCCATGGCATATATTGTAGAAATGGGTTTCATATTTTGAATAATACTATGATAGACATGAATGGGAAAAGGGTCTTGGGTAGTCCATTTCCATCCCATGGTTGGAAAGTCTGAGGTAAAACATACATCATCCATAATATAAGCACTCATGTAAAATGGGGGAAATATTTTGGATGAAATGGAACTATTCTTTCTATATTCAAGAATCTAGGTGGAAATATTATTGGACAAAATGGTTCCCCAGTCCATGATATAAGAATATGTAACCAATTCCATAAGGGGAACCCATTCAACTGAGAATTTAGTGGTATCGGGTTGGCCGAAGAGTCTAGACATCATTGCAGCAATATAACAATAGGTACTAGCAAGAGAATTAGTGGAATACATACCCTTATCATCATTTTTATGTTTGTTTAGGTTGTTCCTCCACTGCTTTATGGGATTTGACTTTAGTTCATTCTCCTTGGCGAATGGTGCTAGAAATTCTTTATCGTATCCCTTTTCCAGGTCTGGAATGTGGTACATTTTCTTCAAATCTTCAGCTTTGAAATATCCTATCATTATTCCTCTTCTTGTCAGGAAATTTATATCTCCAATATTGAGATTGTTGATTAACCATTTTACCATATCAGTATATGGTAAAATTTTGGGGCGCGTACCAATCCGGTGTAGAAAAGAGTTGGTGACCTCTTCTATAGTAGTTTTTGAAGAATCAGAAGCATCTGCATTAGCTTCTGTTTCAACCCTGTGGGGTTTCTAATATTCAAATAATCCGTACATTTCTTCCCAAGAGAAAGAAACACTCTTTGACATGCATTTCGTGTCTATGAATAACGGGAGCATCTCTTTTATTTCACTAGCAAAAGCTGTAGGATTTGTGGGAGCCGTGGGTTTTTTTTTTTTAATTTATTTGCAGAATTTGACATTTCTTAAGAGCTCTGCTTATTTGGACTTGCCTATAGATAATCAATAATGATAAGTAAAAAAGGGGAAATCTTGTTTACAATAGGAAAGTACTGTAATAATGGAAATAATGGGCGAATGAAACTTGTCATGTGGATAATCCAGAAATTCAATACTCTTAAGGTCAAATCATTTTTGGAGGCATGAGATGTTAAACCATTTAAGTTATGACATTAATGGAAAGCATGGGTTGATGTGCCCGCACAATCATTTAATCATTTAAACGATATATTTTCGCATCGCAGATCTTATTTGTGCGTGAGCTTCTTAAAATGCCAAATAACCTCTTTTCATTGATTGCGATATCACAACCACAATTTCGGTAGAATTGGACAATGAGAAGTAGTGGTCATGTAGTGAAAGTGAGATGCGATTGAGTATATCGCATTGGGGAAATTTGAAGGACGAATTAAATTTTGTCATGGAAAAAACGTGATATGTGATTTGTGATTTGATTACGTGGCGACGGTGGGTCCCGTAGTTTTCTTTTCGTGCAATATTGTTTGAAAAAAAAAAACATTTTTCCTTTATTTAAAGAACTTTATTATTTTTTGCATCGAAAATCGTTTAGAGTGGCTTTAAGAAGCCATATGTTGTTCATGCAATCTTGCGATTGCGATTTACTTGCATATTTGTTTACTTTTCTCCGCTTAAGTGTCCTTTGAACAAAAACTTAACTTTTTTAACCTAGTTCATTCATATTTCTATTTGAATTAATCACTTAAGGGTTTTATGTGTTCTAGTCTGAAAATTTAAAAGGATCCCCATTATTTTTCCTAAGGTAACTATTCTAAAATAATGGGGGTTGTTGAATAGCACAAAAATTGGTGATTCACTGGAAGAACTAGTTATCTCTGAAAAATGAATTTCTTGGTATCTTTAAATAAGTAAAAATAACTAAGGAAACAAAAATCGTTTTCAAACTATTTGAATGAATAAAATTACTCTGAATAAAAAAAACTCATCTTATTGCTAATATTTCAAAAACCTTTGATAAATAAAATTTTTCATTCCTCTATATTAATCATCAAATAGTTTAAAAGATAAAGTAGGTGTCTTTTTGTAACTAAGCATTTTGATTTACTCATTTTGTCATAGGTAAGCCACTTCTACCAGTAGGCGTTTATAGCCTCGACAAGGTTACTTTTTAACCATCAATGATTCAGTATCCCATCCATCTATATTAAAATATTTTGAGATAAATCTTTAATCATATAATTTATTTTTTCTTGTTCTTAAAAATTCATTATCCTGGCTTGGAGACTAGAAAGTGACAATTCCATTCACTGGTTATAATTAGACTAAACAACCTGGCTCGTGATGAGACCCCTTGTCTTATTATTATTTAATAATCATAAGCCATTACCCTGGTTTGATATGAATTAGTGGTAATTCCAAAGTATTATTTACCTATGATCATGGTAAGCAGGCTCGTGATGAGACCCCTTATCCTTTTAAGTATTTTAAAATTTTGAATTACACTCTAGAAAAAGCATAATTAATGGATGAGGAGAATCATTGACTCCTTAAGAGTTTTTGGATGACAACTTAGAGTTAAAGATGATTACTGAAAATTAGTCTTTACTTTGTAAATATGAACCTTTTCTAACTGATAATAGAGTAAAAGACTTTATAAACCTTAGGTTTACAAAATTTACAATTTCAATGGAAAAATATTTCAGAGTTATATAGTATTCATCCATTTTTAGAGTTTGTAGTTATTTCCTAAAAAAAAATTACTCTTCAAAATAAAAAGTCATAAAATGATTCAGAGGTGTTGTGAAAAGCCAAAAGTATGTAATCAAACATTATTCTCCTAAAAATATAAGTATGAGTATGGTACATTTAGAAGAAATTTTCTTTTAAGAAAATAATTTTTTCAAAATCATTGCGTTCACAGGAATAAAATATTTTCTCCCTTGAAGATCTTGTAACATGAAGGTTGATGGGCCAATTTGTTCTATGATTTGAAATGGTCCAAGCCACATTCTTTGGAATTTGGCATGTTTAAAATTTTCCTCACGTTCCTTGTCCCACTTAAGGATGAGGTCTCTAACCTGAAATGATTTTGGGGAAACGAAATTTGCATCGAAATAATTTTATACAATCTGTTGATGTTGAGCATGAGTTAATTTGGCCTTTTCCCTTTCCTCTTCTAGTTTAAGGATCTGGGACATTCTTAATTGTAAGGAATAAGAAGGTACTTCATCAATAAATTGAACTTGGGCTAATGAGGGAAGAGCTAAGTTTGATGGAATTACAACTTCTTTCCCATAAACTAGATTGAATGGAGAAGTTCCTATAGAGGCCTTTTGACTAATTCGATCTACCCATAGTTCAAATGTTAAAGACTTATGCCAATTATTATGGTTCTTATCAATAGTTCTTTTTATGATTCTTATGAGATTTTTATTTGTTGATTCTGCCAGACCATTCCCTTGGGGATAGTAATTAGCGAGATATTTAAGTTTAAAAACTCTTTTGAGAGTAAAATCAGTCATACTTTTACCCAAAAAATAAGATGCATTATCGAACATAAGTGTGTTAGGTAAGACAAACCTGGTAATAATGAATTGATCAATAAATTCAATGATGGCTTCAAAATTATCTACCTTTAGTGGAAGAGCTTCCACCCACTTAGTAAAATAGTTTGTTGCAGTGAGAATGTATTTATGTTGTTTGGATGAGTTAGGAACACTCTCACCTATGATATCCAATCCCCATTGCCCAAAAGGTTGTACAATGTTGACCGGTTACAAGGGTAAGGTTGGTTTTCTTTGTCTTCTAGAAGCAATTTGACATGTTTAACATTTTCTCACATATGCATGAGTGTCTTTGAAAAATGTTGGCCAATAATATCCTGCATGAAGGATTTTGTGTGCGGCGGTATCTCCTCCAAAATTTCCACCCGCGGGTCCATCATGGAGTTCCTGCAAAACCTTCTGTGCTTCAGACTTTTCAAGGCATATTAATAGTATATAGTCATAGTTTCTCCTTAATAAAACATTATCAATGATATGATATTGATTAACTTTCAATATTAAAGCTCTTTTTATTTTATAATTGAGCTTTGTAGGAGCATATCCATTTTTAAAATAAAAGACAAGATCAACATACTGTGATTCAGAGTCATTCAGGCTTACCTCAACAATGTGTATGGTGTTACTTGACTCTTCATCATCTGATATGTTGGATGCTCCTGATAGTAATCTGTAGAGACCTTGAACTCTGACAATTTTGGATGGTCTTATGTCAATATCATACTCCTGCAGAGAAATAACCCAATTTTCCCTCTTTTCTCCCACTTCCTTTTGAATAAGCAATTGCCTTACTGCCGAAAATGGAACTATTACCTTGGTGTGTGTCTTTAGGAGAAAAGGTTTGAAATGCTTTAAATATTTGTAAACAACAAAGGCTTGTTTTTCCACTTCTGAGTAATTTAGTTCACCACCTTGGAAATTTGAACTAAATAAGGAAATGAGTGCTTCAATATTTTGATCATGAATTTATGTTAACACAACAACATATGATGTTCAGAAGCAAAATTATATAAAATGAAATGATTAGAAAAATCTGGGCTAGTTAGAGAAGGAGAATTTATTATGGCTTACTTGATTAGATCAAAAGCTTCTCTTTCATTGTGTCCCCATTTAAAAAGTGTGTTTTTCTTAATCATTACTTGCAATGGTAAAAAAATTGGGAAAAATTAGGAACAAATCTCTTAACAAAATTTATCTGTCCTAAAAAGGACTGAATTGATTTCTTGTTATGGGTTAGAGAGATTTCGGAAATTTCCTTTATCCTTTCTGGATCTATGCAAACACATTCGGTGACACAATAAATCCTAAAAGTTTACCTTCACTTAAAGCGAAATAACATTTTTTGGGATTTAATGAAATTCCATAATTTAAACAAAGTTCAATAATTTTCTTGACATCATGATGATGGTCGCTTCTTTTCTTGGAATAAATGGTTATATTGTATAAGTATACAACCACAATTTTGTTTATTATGCCTCTGAAATCAATATCCATTGCTCTTTGAAAATTTTCTCCTTCATTCATTAAATCGAAAGGCATTTTCTGATAATCCTAAGTGCCCCATTTAGTTCTAAATGTAGTCTTTAACCTATCTTCAGGATGAACCAGAATCTGATTATAGCCTGAAAATCCATCAAGGAAAGACATTAATTTAGATCCAGCTACTGAATGCAGAATTTGTTCCATAGGTGGTAATGGGAAATTGTCTTTTAAGAAAAATTTATTTAAGTTCCTAAAATCTATACAAATGTGAATGTCAGCATTATTTTTCCTAATAGGGACTAAGTTTGAAACCCACTGTTGGCTTGAGGGGTCCTGACCCAGGTTCAAATTTATTGTGCAACTAACAAACCCTCCAATTACTGGCCCTTTCGGCAATGACCTTCTTGTGCAGATCAAAGTCTCACCTGAAGCAGTATGGGGGGGTGCTATAACCAGGTTTCCACACCCCGAGGAAGAATTTTAAGTGGTGGCCCTAAAAAGACTTATAATAGATAATATGCAGATGCGCACAGCAACACAACAACAGAAAAAATAGATCAACTCTTCACAGATTAACCCCTAATGCAGTATATACTTATGCGTTGTAAACATATGCATTTTAATCTGATCTAAATAGACTTCATTCATTTGCGCAGATGCATTTGATCATAAACAGAAGTAAATATAACATTTCACAGAAAAAATTTTGATATAAAAGAAAATAACAGATAACTAAACAAAAATCGCATAAAAATTCCCAGTTCACCAAAACATTCTTCTTTATTAAGAGATATAACAGTTCACTACATTCAGTTCTTCAATCCTAATTACCCTTCCACATACACATCTAGCGGAGTCTGCACACATCCAAAACTAAGGTCTCCATGCACACATTCAACAAGAGCCTTTCTACCCAAAACCCTAGACTTATACTGAAATTCTTAACTAACGTTCATCATAAAACAAAAGCTTGATATCTCTACTTGACTCGATCTATCTATATTTATACTAATCTTAGTGTGCATATACCATGGTCTCAAACCATGGTTTGAGAATCATATTTTTCCCTTAAAACCCATTTACATTGAATAGAGACTTTGACCCACCCCAAATCCCCTTTGACTCTTCCATGTAGTGCACACAAAAAAATATATACAAAACTTTATCAAAATTGAACCCAAGGGTCCCCGCTCCAACATGCACCCAATAGAAACTTGTGACTCGTATTGAGTCACTATGGGGTAGGCTCCTTCATCTTCACTTTGATCACTTTGAAAGAGCTCTTCAGTGGCAGTACCACTTTGACACTCTACGCAATAGCTGCTTGCGCTTCATCCATGAGCTTCATAGTTGTCGACCCTTCAACTGCTAGATTTATGTTGTGTTGCATCTATTAAAGGCTCTTTAATGCACCATCCAGGTTCTGAGACAACTGCAGGGCTTCCTCTGCCCATGCTTGCATCCTTGCTTATAAAAGCTTCTCATGGTGACGCAGATCCTCTATCTCTGTTTGAATCGCTCAACCCTCCTAGAGGCTAGAAAGGCATTTTTCGATCACCAATATAGGTGCCACCATCCTAATATCTGTAAATTGCGGCTCTTTCACATGCAATTCATTGCACAACTGCTGCACCATTAGGTCATTATGAACTGAAGTCCAGACACCCATGGCCTCATCTAAAAATTGGCCACACTCTGTGACTGCAGCTGATATGTTGTTTGTTGCTGCCTTAACCTCTACAGCATGTTGTGCTCTGACCTCCATAGGTGTTTCCGGTTGCAGCTTCATCTGCAATTCTGCAATTTTTTGTTCAAATTCAACTCTGACAGTTTGCACTTCATCATGTGATGCCTTCATTATGACGGCCATTCCTTCCATTTTTTCTGCAGGTGTGGCCGAGGCAGGGACCGTTGGAAAATCACTGCAGACTTGATCAATCTTGGCCTACAAGGCGGCGTGCCGAGCCTCTTTTGTGAGGCACGCAACCTCTGATGTATGATTTTTTTGTTGAAGTTTGGTTTCTTGCTGTTGTGACTCATTTGCAGCATGGTAAGCTCAGTATTATCAGAATTAAAACTCTTCCACAATCATGTTGTGGATCATTATATGGAGTTTCCATTTTGGCAGCACAACCATGTCAACATGGATTTCACCACATGCTCTAAGTGTCGTACTCAGAGTCGGTGACTCTACTCCGATGCTAGGCACAGGGATCTAGATTAGGTGGCTATCCTGGGTCGATGGTAACATTGTGATGATCGACTGTGCGCTGGTGGTAGGCAGCCTTGCTTAATATTGGCTCGCTTGGGCCACGCTCATGCTCGCCTACACTTTCAACTCCTATATCCACTCTTTACTCCTTCGAGCGTAGCTTTACACTGCACCTCCAGATCTGTCCACATATCTTCTATCACGGACGTCACGGTATTTGAAATTTCATTGAAGTCGTCCTCTATCAAGGTGAGGTCTTCTTCACCAGCTTCTTTAGACCCTTTTCTCTTTTTCCATGGACCTCTTGTGGCCTGAGAGCATCACTTTGTTCCCTTGGAGGTCTGTGTTGTTGTCTCCTCTTAAGTCTGAACCTTAGTCTCCTTGGAAATATTTTTTTGACTCAAGTGTTGTTGGGTGTGGAGCCTAATTATCTTCTTTATTTAGATGTATCATCATGTTGGACCCATGTTCTTAATGGGGTGGCAATGCCGCCCATATTTTTATTGCCATCAGGGGGTCCAGGGGGGTCCACGACAACCTTTTGGAGCCCCCCCCAGGGGGGTCCGCGACAACCTTTTGGAGCCCCCCTTGGCAGGGGTTTCAGGGATAATTCCCTCGAAGCTAAAAACATATATGAAATTTCCTTGTAAAATATTGTAATTTTATAGTAAATCTGGGTCATTCATTAGGCAGATGATCTTATAGTATAAGTTATGTTTAATTTAGGGTTTTTTTCCCTAGAAGGAAACCCCTCCGTTGTATGAGGGCATTGTATTGCGTATGTATATTGTGTGTATATTCTAAGTGAGAAATAGAAAGGGGGACTGTGTGAGAAAGAAGAGGATATTACAATGGATCTATTGTAGGTTGTGTCTCTTCATTTTGCTGGATAATGTAAAGGAAGGACTGGTTGTTTCCATGGATGTAGCCCAAGTTGGGTGAACCACATATATATGTGTCTCTCTTGTTTATGTTTTTTATGTGTTTTTGTTTCCACATATTTTATGTGTTCCATTTCTCTGTAATATATAATTTTCTAACAAGGGCTGATCAGGAGCTCAAGTCCAAGCCATGGAAAAAGGCTAAAAAATGAAAGTGCTCAGAATTGGTGCGAAACAGATCAACTGAAAAGAGCTCGGCGATATGATCCCAACGCCGCAAACGGCACTCAAATCCGCTGCCGTATGGAGGAGATATTGCAGTTTGAATTTGCCCAATAACTTTCAATTTTGAAAGAAAAGTTTTTTTAATATTATGTGTTGGAATAATTTTATTTTTTTATTAAAGTTTAATGAATTAATTAAATTATATAGTTTTTAATATTTTATATGATTTAATTAATCATATATTATATTAATTAATTATATATTTTAATTAATTTTAAAATTTAATTAAACTTTATTAAAATTATATTATTAAAATCCAACTTTATATTAAAAAACCAAAATCTAAATTCATTAAAACCCACAAGTCTAACATATGTTAAAGTTCAAAGGTTAGTGGGCTGCTTTGGTATACGTGTAAAAGGGCACGTGGCTATTTCAAATGTGGTGGAGTCACATTTCAAAGCTTAAAGCTTAAAGGTTTAATACATGGCTTAAAGGTTTCACGTGGCACATGGTAAATACTATGGTGTACGTGTTTTTAAAACACGTGTTGGAGTGGATTAAACAAGCGGGGTTTGTTGAAAACAGTTAATATAACCGTAACAGGTGAGCTTAACATCCGACGGATTTATTTGCCACGGTTTTCAAAACCGTTAGTCTATATAAAATGTGGTGGGTGCGCATGTGAACGCGGAATTTTTCAAACCATCATATTTAATGTTTCCACCGAATTTGGAGAGTGCCCGACAGATTTGGGGGAAGTTGCTATTTTAACTGGAGTTAATTACAGTTCTCCACAGTTAGCGGAGCTTTTGAAGGGCAAACTTCAGTTAGCCATAACTTTGGCTAGGAAAGTCCTTTTTGGACGAATTTTTTTTTGATTCTGGGTCTCTTCGACATTCTGGAGCTGTTGGGAGTGTTTGTAGAGCCATCAGGTCACTCTAACATAGAATTTACCAACGTTTTTGGTCGTGGAGCCACAAGGGCCTAAGGGAAGAAGAGTTGTTTTGGTCTACCTTCATCCAATGGAGGTGATTTTTTAGTCAGTTTATACTGATTTGAGCCTTCTGAATCTTATTTTGCAGTTTATTTTTCCCTTTGAGGCTTCTATACAGTTGTATTCACATTTTGAGCAATTTAATCAAAGAGGACAAGCCCATTTTGGGAGGCTTGATCCAGTGGAGGTAGCCCAAGAGAGGGGTGAACCGCTTAAACAATTATTTGCTGTCATACTGTATAATTTTGCTGCATATTTTCAGATTCTGCTCCTATAAACAGTAAATTTTTATAAGAAAACTTTTCCCAATCAGGTTTAAACAGAGAACAAAATTTATCAGTTCATCATCAAACCTCTACACTTCATTTGCAGAATATGTATACTTGCCTATTCAAACATTAAAGTTGGATCAATGAATACTTTGCAGTTAAAACAAATACTTTCATTGATCGGATCTCAGTGATTACATTTTATTTCTTTAGGCAGAGTCTGTAGAAGGGCCAGGTAGCCTCCGGATTCATCCTTTCTTTGAAAGGTGAAAGATCCGGTGAATGCCCCTACAGTCAATCTCTGTATGAGAAATAGTTTGCTCTCACAATTTCAGATCAGGTTGGTATCAGAGCTCAAGGTTTTTCTTAAGAGTTTGTGAAATTTGTGCAAGTAAATTGTATTATTCTGCAAAACTTGATGCTTACTAGGCTAAAACTGCAAAGAGGGGAAGGTCAATTGGTTAGAGAACAGTTTAATCCTCAACCAAGGAGGGCTAGAGTGCCATTATATCCACCTTCCATTTCATCCTCAATAGCCTTAGAATCAGCCACAAACATGTCATCTTCTTCTACAAGTGAAGTTTCCTCCTTCACGAGATTCTTCAATGATGACATGAAGAATGAGTTTTTTAAAGTGAAGGACATGGTGCAGATTCTCATTGAGGATCAAAGAGAAAGCGTTAAGCTTCATGCACAGTTGCTAGCTATGCAGGAAGAGAAAGAAGCCATTCTTCAAACACTGCATGATATGGAGTTGCAGCTTCTTCAAGCTCAAGAAGCTTTGTCCAAGAACAAGAGTGAGGAAGAGGTAAACCATTCCAACTTGTCTTCAAGTTCCTCCATTGAAAAGTATGTTGGTTCTTTTGAAAAACATACAAGCGGAATCGGGTCCAAACTAATGTTTAAGATGGGCTATGAAGAAGGCAAAGGTTTGGGCAAGCATGCACAAGGCATTGTTGAGCCTATTTGTGTTGTGGAGTGTCCCAAGAATATTGGTCTTGGCTATGAGCAACATAATGGTGAAGCTTTGAGCACCTGCATTCAAGAATGTGATGCAAATTTGAAGAGAACATTTCTCCCAAGTTCTCAATTACATCAATGTCATGATGGCAATCTTCCTTACCATTGTTTGAAGCCTTCATTGCAGCAAAAGAGGTATAATCATTCACATGATCAATTTGGTTATGTTTCAATAAAGAATGATAAATTTTCTTGTTCAAATGAAAGAAAATTTTGTTGCACATTTTGTGGTGGAGTTAACCATGTTGCTTCAAGATGCTGGTTGAAAAAGAAAGCACACAGGAAGCAGAAGAGGCAAAGAGAACTTTCTCAGAAAGTACTTAAGATTTTCCCAGTTTGTCAAAGGAAGGGACATGATGTCTCTCATTGTTGGACTTTTCATCCATCAAATCGTCCAAAGTGCATGCAGCTAAGTGACAAACAGTTTGGCGCAAGTGAATCTATGGAGTCCATTATCGATGTGGAAATGGAAGATTCACATGAAGAATTGCAGTTGCAGCAAAAGATGCCATGGAGGTGGCTTGGTAGGAAGTGGATTAACTTCTTAATGCAGTAATTCATACTCATTTTGTACATGCAAATTTCAGATTGGTATGCATGTATTTCAGTTGAAAAGTTGATGCAAGATTGCATGTAAAAGAAGTTTCAGTTGAAGGAATTTCTTTGTTGTTGCAAAATTTCGCCATGGAGGTGTAAAAGATGAGTATGATACTCACTTATGTTGCAGCAATGTCTTTTGGTTCAGCTCTTGATCATCCACATGTTTTTGGGATGATGTACTTGTTGGTATTTGAAAAGAAGAGTTGAAGTTGTACATGTACATAGAGGTTGTATGTGTAATTAGCGAACTGTATATAGTTCATTGTACATGATACATACACATATGTTTGTCAAGATGTATCTTGTTGTTTATCGACTTGTGTCGGTTGTGTGCACACTTGTTACAGAGTTTGTGTGTCATTTGTAAAGCACATTTCATTGTCAACTTGTTGTTGATGTCGTATGTTGCACAAGATGCTTTTTGGTGTCATTTGGTGCAAAGAACGAAGTGTCAGTGCAAAGCAGTGCAAGATTCCATGAGTTGGAAAGGCATGCAAGTAAAGAGGGCGCAAATTTCAGCAATTGTCATTGCTGGTTTTAGTATGGCAGAATGGTATGGCGAGAAAACTTGGTCAGGATTCAACACAAGTACATGGCTCATTCAGCAAAATTCGCCATGTGAACAGTTGGCAATTCAGGGAAATTTTTGAAGGCTGAAGAGAAGAGGACGTTGTTATTCTCTCATTTTCTATACTACAGTTCAGCTCAACATTTCAGTGAGCTTTTGGGGTCCAAAAGCTTCTCATTTGGGAGGTGTGATCAGGAGCTCAAGTCTAAGCCATGGAAAAAAGGCTAAAAAATGAAAGTGCTCAGAATTGGTCTGAAATAGATCGACTGGAAAGAGCTCGGCGATACGATCCCAACGCCGCAAACGACACTCAAATCCGTTGCCGTATGGAGGAGATATTGCAGTTTGAATTTGCCCAATAACTTTCAATTTTGAAAGAAAAGTTTTTTAATATTATGTGTTGGAATAATTTTATTTTTTTATTAAAGTTTAATGAATTAATTAAATTATATAGTTTTTAATATTTTATATGGTTTAATTAATCATATATTATATTAATTAATTATATATTTTAATTAATTTTAAAATTTAATTAAACTTTATTAAAATTATATTATTAAAATCCAACTTTATATTAAAAAACCAAAATCTAAATTCATTAAAACCCACAAGTCTAACATATGTTAAAGTTCAAAGGTTAGTGGGCTGCTTTGGTATACGTGTAAAAGGGCACGTGGCTATTTCAAATGTGGTGGAGTCACATTTCAAAGCTTAAAGCTTAAAGGTTTAATACATGGCTTAAAGGTTTCACGTGGCACATGGTAAATACTATGGTGTACGTGTTTTAAAAACACATGTTGGAGCGGATTAAACAAGTGGGGTTTGTTGAAAACAGTTAATATAACCGTAACATGTGAGCTTAACATCCGGCGGATTTATTTGCCACGGTTTTCAAAACCGTTAGTCTATATAAAACGTGGTGGGTGCGCATGTAAACGCGGAATTTTTCAAACCGTCATATTTAATGTTTCCGTCGAATTTGGAGCACACCCGACAGATTTGGGGGAAGTTTCTATTTTAACTGCAGTTAACTACAGTTCTTCACAGTTAGCGGAGCTTTTGAAGGGCAAACTTCAGTTAGCCATAACTTTGGCTAGGAAAGTCCTTTTTGGACGATTTTTTTTTTGATTCTGGGTCTCTTAAACATTCTGGAGCTGTTGGGAGTGTTTGCAGAGCCATCAAGGTGCTATAATAGAGAATTTACCAGCATTTTTGGTCGTGGAGCCACCAGGGCCTAAGGGAAGAAGAGCTGTTTTGGTCTACCTTCATCCAAAGGAGGTGATTTTTTAGTCAGTTTATACTGATTTAAGCCTTCTGAATCTTATTTTTCAATGTATTTTTCCCTTTGAGGCTTCTATACAGTTTTATTCACATTTTGAGCAATTTAATCAAAGAGGACAAGCCCATTTTGGGAGGCTTGATCCAGTGGAGGTAGCCCAAGAGAGGGGTGAACCGCTTAAACAATTATTTGCTGTCATACTGTATAATTTTGCTGCATATTTTCAGATTTTGCTCCTATAAACAGTAAATTTTTGTAAGCAAACTTTTCCCAAGCAGGTTTAAACAGAGAACAAAATTTATCAGTTCATCATCAAACCTCTACACTTCATTTGCAGAATATGTATGCTTGCCTATTCACACATTAAAGTTGGATCAATGAATACTTTGCAGTTAAAACAAATACTTTCATTGATCGGATCTCAGTGATTACATTTTATTTCTTTAGGCAGAGTCTGTAGAAGGGCCAGGTAGCCTCCGGATTCATCCTTTCTTTGAAAGGTGAAAGATCTGGTGAATGCCCCTACAGTCAATCTCTGTATGAGAAATAGTTTGTTCTCAAAATTTCAGATCAAGGGCTGGCGCAGATGTGGGAGAATCATCGCAATAAATCATTCCTTGTGTTGGGTATCATCGATAGTGAATACACCATCTCTAATAGTGCCCTTCGACGTTTGATTCACATCCCATACAGATTCATTTACCTCCTGGTGAATCTCTTTCAATTTCGTGACACATTTCACATATGATTTTGGCTTCTTGAATTGTTCTTTTAGGGCATCCTTCAGATCATTCATTATTGCATTAGGGTTCACTGACACATATATGATATACCAATCCAGCGCGTGGTCTTGAAAAGCAGTGGCTAACTATGATTTCTTGACATCATCAATATTAAGCTATTATGCCCTCCACACAACGTCGGTGGCAAACCGGAATTTCTTTGTATATTCATTCCCAATACCTCTGAAAGTAGGAAACTTCATAGATGCATCGATATCTATAATTGGGGCAGGTGGAGGTGGAGGTGGAGTTGATGAATTGTGAGATGAGTTTTGAAGTGGAGTGGATGGGATATGAACTATGGTCAACACTCCCTGATTATTTTGATCTTGCAAGACTTCCTCTTCTTCAGAGTGCACAGATCCACTAGAGCTACTAGTATCTGGCTCATTGTCACTATCAGATCTACCCTTGAGAAGATTGTAAAAAACCCTTCTTCTAGATCTACATAGTAAATTCTTCCGCTGTACGTATTCAGGCCTCTTCGGGACATTCACGCGATATGCTCACACATATAACCCTATTCACACAATAGAATATTAATCCACAACTTTAAAGAGTGTAAGAAATTACCTCTGGGACCCTTGAAGAATCTTCTTTCAGCTTCAGAATAAGACACAAACTGAACAATAGCAAACTCGGTTACAAATCCTCCAAGAACATGATCGATCCAAATATCTATCGCGCGGGGAATCATATTGTTGGTATTTTCTAACTGCTGTACCAATTATGGAGTCCACTGAGTGAGTGCATCGTCCTTCATGCAGGTATTAAATTCATTCAATCAAGACAACCACAACATAGCTCAGTCACAAAGGAATCAAAGAATATCTAGTGAACTTATGTATAAATATACTTTTGAACCCAATCTTCAGCAGATAATTTAGAACTTCGATTCTCTTGGATCGTGAATTCAAGGATACTTCTATCTAGCCAATCTTGTGATTTGTTCTACATAGGATGCCAATACATCAATTCTCCCTCAAAATGATCCCGGTCCTGACAACATAACCATTTGTTGGCTTGAGGGGTCCTGACCCAGGTTCAAATTTATTGCGCAACCAACAAGCCCTCCAACTATTGGCCCTTTTGGCAATGACTTGCTTGCGCAAATCAAAGTCTCACCTGAAGTAGTATGCAGGGGTGCTAGAACCAGATTTCTGCACCCTGAGGAAGAAGTTGATGTGGTGGCCCTAAACAGACTTATAACAGATAATATGGAGATGCACGCAACAACAAAACAACAGTACAATAGATCAAATCTTCGTATTAGGTCCTTATATTACTAGTATAGTCCCTTATTGTTGTTAGTGTAACCCCATTATTGTTATTGTTGTACCCCTGTAACCCCCATATTTTTATTATTATGCCCTTACATTATTATTGTTAGGTCGGCTAGGATTACATTGTGGCCCCACTAGGATTACATTGTGGCCCCATGGACTCCTATATACAGAGGGGAGGTTTTTTCATTTGTATCATCGAAGAATTATTCATTTATGTAATGTATTGGAGGTTTCCCCCTCGAAGTGGCTGATTTCTAAGGCGTCAATCTCTCTTTTCTTCTATTTTTGGAGCTGGTTTCATAACATTTGGTATTAGAGCTTTGGATTCTAGGGTTTTGCTACTCCAAATAGGTCATCATGGAATTTTAGTTATAAATTTTTTTCTACGAAGGTTCAGAAGCTAAAAGTTTTAGAGTGCGAAGCCAAAATCTTGAGGAACATCATCGCAAAATTTCAGAGCTTGGTTCACAATATTTTCGGAGATATGATCTGTGGAAGTTAGGGTTTTTTGCAGGCTCCTCAATTTAACCTAAACAGGTCATCGCGGAATTTGCGCTATAACATTGTTTTCTACAAGGGTTAAGAAGTTGAAATTTTCATAGAACGGAGTTGAAAGCCTAAGGAACCTCCTGTAAAAATTTTAGATCATGGTTCGCAATATTTTTGGAGATATGATCTATGCAAGTTAGGATTGTTTGAAGCTCCCGAATTTCATCTCAAAGAGGTGACCGTGGGAAAAACATCATAACTCTCTCTTTGAGCATCAGATTTAGATTTTGTAAAAAGTGGCCGCAAGTGCATGGACTGCAGTTTTCTCTATATTAATTTCAGAGCCGAAGGAGGAAACAATGACACGTGGAAAGTCATACAATTTTTCTCTACTGAACCAGTCCATAATTAGGTCATCGTAGGAGATTGGGAATAACTTTGCCTTCAAGAATCCAAATCAGGTCAGCCCTGTGGAATTTGAAATAAGATTCAGAGGGCTACTTCAGGGCCGAATTTCAGAAATTGAAGATCCTAAATCACAAATATAATTAAGTCAATATCAAGCTCCTCAAGATAAAGAAAAAGGTGTGTATTTGTTTTTCAAATTGCATAAGTCTTGTTTGAAAAATTAGTTCTAGGTGATTCCAAAGGCCTATTGAGCATAGATATCAGTATTGGGTTCTAAAATGCCTCCTAAAAATAATTCAACACCCATTAAGCCTTCAGAAGGTTCTACTATGACTCATGAAGACGAAAAAGTGCAACATGAGATATCAAAATTCCAAGAGAAAGTGCACCAAATTTTGCTATCGCAAAGAGCAACAAAAAATGAAATGGAAATTTTGAAGAAATGAGTGGAAACTAAGATGGATGGTTTGAAGAAAGGCGTGGAAGCTAAGATGAATGGTTTGGAAGCTAAGATGGATGGCATGGAAGTTGGCTTGGAAGCTAAGATGGATGACATGGAAGCTAAGATCGATGAAAAAATGGAAAACATGAAGAATGATCTAAAAGTAGACATCGAAGGTTTGGAAAAAGTTGATACAAGAAATGTTTCCTAATGGCGAAAATAAAGTAGAGGAAACTCATGATGGGAACAAAATAAATGTTAATCGTGATTTCATAAACTCTAATGTTGGATTAAAGAACCACCATATTCCAAAGATGGATATGAGGAAGTCTGATGGAAAGGATCCCGTAATATGGATACTACAGATGGAGCAATATTTTGATCTCAATAATGTGCAAAACACACAAAAGGTACACATTGCAACTTTACATTTAGAACAAAATACATTTGTATGATATCGATGGCTTTGATCTTGTAAAAAAATTGTCACTTGGTCAATTTTTATGGAGGAAATGACAGCACATTATGAGGATACAAAGAGAAACACATTATTTAGCAAATTTATAAATCTCAATCAAAAGGGTTTAGTGGCATAGCACATTGAGGACTTCCAAAAATTGAATATAAGGGTAACTGATATTCCAGAGGAACACAAGATTGATGTCTTCATAGGGACTTTAAAGGATATCATCCAATGTGAAGTTCGCGTTTGGGAGCCAGATTCATTAGAGGCATTCAGGTTGGCAAGAAAAATTGAATGTAAAATTATGGCGACAAGGAGGCCTACCACTCACATCTATAAAGATGGAAGTGTTGCTACTCCTAGACTTCCACAACCTACAAGGTTGACACCACAACAATTGGAAGAAAAAAGAGCAAAAGGGCTTTGCTAAAGTTGTGATAGAAAATACACTAAAGGTCATAAGTGTGCCGAGAAGAAATTATTTTACATAGATTGTGAAGAGGAGGAAGAAAATGAACAAGAAACTTCAAAAGAAGAGGATATACACTAGGAAGCAACCCTAGAAGAAGAAGAAATGAGTCCGACCATATCATGTAATGAATTGGAAAGAATTACCACTCCTCAAACTCGCAAGATAGACGGACATATCAAGAAGAAAAAGGTAACAGTGTTGATTGATTCGGGTAGTACCCATAATTTTATTCATTGTAAGGTAGCCAAGGAATTGAATTGTTTCTTATACCCAGCACCAGAATGTCAAGTGATGGTTGCAAATGGAGGAACTATAAATTGCTTTGGAAAATGCCATAATATCAAACAATCCATGGGGGAATATGTATTGAATAGTCCAATGCTTTCCATCCCAATGGGAGGTGTTGATGTTGTACTAGGAGTACAATGGTTACAATATTTGGGGACGATAGATTTTAATTTTCAAGAACTTTTCTTGAAATTTTTTTCGGAAGGAAAGGAAATCGAATTACGGGGTATCGCATGGAAGCCAAGAAAGATAATAAGCTCTAATGTCATGACAAAGCTTCTAAAGAAAGAAAAAAAAGGAATAATTGCACAATTATGTTCACTAGAAGTTCCAACATCAAAATCATCTATTTCTCTAGATCTCCAAAGAGTCTTGGACAACCATTCGAAGGTGTTTGATACTCCCAAAGGACTCTCACCTATTCGTGATCATGATCATGCTATTCATTTGATTCCATGAAGTTTTCCTCCAAACATCTGGCCTTACAAATATCCTTATGTCCAAAAGAGTGAAATTGAACGTATGATTGCAGAAATGTTAGAGGTTGGTATAATTAAACCTAGTCAAAGTTATTTCTGTGCTCCAGTAGTATTGGTACACAAGAAGGATGGATCATGGCGCATGTGTCCGGATTATAGGGAGCTCAATAAGCTCACTATTAAAGATAAATTTCCCATTCTTGTGATTGATGAGTTATTGGATGAATTACATGGAGCAATTTATTTTACCAAGTTGGATCTTCGTTCTGGATATCATCAAAATAGAATGAAGACTGAAGATATTCCGAAAACAGCATTTCGAACTCATGAGGGTCATTATGAATTTTTGGTCATGCCTTTTGGCCTTACCAATGCACCTTCTACATTTCAAGGGTTGATGAATTCCATTTTCAAATCCTTCGTTAGAAAATTTGTGCTAGTATTTTTTGATGATATACTAATTTACAGCAGGTCTTGGAAGGATCATGTTCAACATGTTGACAGGGTGCTCAAACTATTGGAGGAGAAACAATTATATGCAAAAACATCCAAATGTTTATTTGGAGTACAAGAGGTGGAATATCTGGGTCATATTGTATCTCACGAGGGTGTTAAGGTAGAACCTAATGAAATTAAAGCCGTTAAGGAATGGAAATTCCCCACAACCATAAAGCAGTTGCACGGATTTCTCAGGTTAACAGGGTATTATCGCAAGTTTGTTAAGAATTATGGGAGAATAGCAGCATCTCTAATAACATTATTGAAGAAAGATGCATTTTCATGGACTCCTGAAGCAAATAAGGTGTTTGAACATATTAAAGAGGCAATGTGCCTAGCACCAGTCTTAGCTATGCCAGACTTCACAAAAACCTTTATTGTGGAATGTGATGCCTTAGGAAATGGAATTGGTGTTGTTTTAATGCAAGAAGGAAGACCCATTTCTTTTGAAAGTCGTTCAATCAAAGGAAAGTATTTACAAAAGTATATTTATGAGAAGGAAATGTTGGCAATACTACATGCACTAAAGAAATTGAGACCTTACCTAATGGGAAGTCACTTCAAGGTAAAAACTGATCATGATAGTCTTAAACACTTTTTGGAACAAATAATATCTTCGGAAGAGCAGAAAAAATTGGTCACAAAGATGTTGGGTTATGACTTTGAAATCATATACAAAAAAGGGAAGCTAAATGTTGTTGTAGATGCACTCTCAAGAAAGGATGAAGAGGTGGAAGCATTGCTTTGTGCCATTTCTATTATCCAACTAGATTGGATAACCGAAGCAAGGGATGAATGGAAGAAGGACGAAGAAGTTTGGACACTCATTCAAAAGTTGCAGCAAGATCCTAGTACATCTAATACATTTAGTTGGAAAAATGATTCCTTATGGTACAAAGATCGCTTATAGATTTGCAAGAATTTCCAACTAAAACAAAAGATTCTTTTGGAATTGCACACTTCTCCTTTAGGAGGACACTCGGGATTTTTAAAAACTTACCACAAGGTGAAGAAAGAATTTTTTTGGGATGGCCTTAAATCTGATATTCAAAAGTTTGTGGCGAAATGTTTGGTTTGCCAGCAGAATAAAGTGGAAACAATTAAGACCCCGGGACTTCTACAACCTTTATCCATTCCAAGTCAACGTTGGGAGGAGATTTCAATGGATTTTATCACAGGTTTACCTAAGTCCGAAGGAAAGAGTGTCATCATGGTGGTAGTTGATAGAATTACCAAGTATGCACAATTTTGTGCATTATCTCATCCATTTAAAGCAAGTACAGTTGCTACTACATTTATGGAAACAATTCAAAAGCTACATGGAAACCCAAAGATTATTGTAAGCGACAGAGATCCCATTTTTATAGGAAATTTTTGGACATAATTATTTTTTTGTTTAGGTACTCAACTAGCTCATAACTCATCTTATCATCCTCAATCTGATGGTCAAAAAAAGATAGTGAATAAGTTTTTGGAAGGATATCTTCGTTGTTTTGTATCTGATAAGCAAGCAAAATGGGTCAAGTGGTTACCTCTCGCTGAATGGTGGTATAACACTTCCTTCCATACTGTAGCAAAAATGACCCCATTTATGGCACTTTATGGATATTATCCACTGTCCATCACATCTTCTTTAAGGGAAAATTCTAGGGTTGAAGCAGTGGAGGATCACATCGAGCATCAACAAGAAGTTCTCCAACTCTTAAAGGATAACCTAAATTTGGCACAAAATCGAATGAAACAATAGGCAGATCAACATCGCAGTGAGAGAAGTTTTGATGTGGGAGACCGGGTATGTTTATAGCTACAACCTTACAAACAAATGTCCCTCAAGCAAGCTAAGAAGGATAATAAACTATCACCAAAGTACTATGGTCCTTACAAGGTGTTGCAAAAGATTGGTACTATGGCATACAAATTTGAGCTTCCTACTTCTTCGCGAGTCGATCCAGTTTTCCATGTTTCATGCTTAAAAAAGGTTATAGGGGACAAACATCCAGTTCAAACAATATTGCCAAAACTTGACGAGGAAGGAAAAAACATATTGGAACCTAAAGCAGTCACGGAAACAAGAACTCGACAACTACGAAATCGATCAATTTCAGAGTATCTCATCAAATAGAAGAACTTACCCACTGAATATTCTACATGGGAGGATGAGAATTTTATATAGAAGCACCTGGAGCTACTCAAGCGTTGAGGAAAACACTTTTTTGAAGGAGAGGAGCATGTTAGGTCCTTATATTACTATTATAGTCCCTTATTGTTGTTAGTGTAACCCCCTTATTGTTGTTGTTGTACCCCTGTAACCCCCATATTGTTATTATTGTGCCCTTAAATTATTATTGTTAGGTCGGCTAGGATTACATTGTGGCCCCAATAGGATTACCTTGTGGCCCAATGGACTCCTATATATAGAGATGAGGTTTTGTCATTTGTATCATTGAAGAATTGTTCATTTATGTAATGTATTGGAGGTTTCCCCCTCGAAGTGGTTGATTTCTAAAGCGTTGATCTCTCTTTTCTTCTATTTTTGGAGCTAGTTTCATAACACTTCGCAAATTATTCCTGAATGCAGTATATACTTATGCGCAGTAAAAATATGTATTAATCATATCTAAATATTCTTCATCCAGTCGCGGAGATTCATTTGATCATAAACAGAAGTAAATATAACACTTCACAGAACAAATTCTAATCTCAAAGAAAATAATAGATAACTAAACAACAATCGCATAACAATTTCCAGTTCACCAAAACAACCTTCTTTATTAAGAGATATAGCAATTCACTACATTCAGTTCTTCAATACCAATTACCCTTCCGCGTACACAGCTAGCAGAGTCTGCACACATCTATGACTAAGGTCTCTGCGCACACAACCAACAAGAGCCTTTCTACCCAAAAAGCCAGACTTAGACTAGTATTCTTAACCAACATTCATCATAAAACATAAGCTTGATATCTATACTTGAATCGATATATCTATATTTATATTAATATTAGTGTGTAGATACCATGGTCTCAAACCATGGTTTGAGACTCGTAGTTTTCCCTTAACACTCATTTACATTAAATAGGGACTTTGACCCGCCCCAAATCCCCTTTGACTCTTCCGTGCAATGCAAAAAACAAAATATATACAAAACTTTATCAAAATTGACCCCAGGGGACCCTACTCCAACACCCACTTTGAATGCCTAACAGGGAAGATGATCTTAGCCTTAAGGAGTTTATTCAGTTCATATTTGATTTGACTTTCAATATCAAGGTGAATTTTCCTTAACTTTTGTTGTATAGGCTTCTCAATGGATGTAATTGGGATAGTATGTTGAATAATGGAGGTATCATACATCTTGAGATATTCATATTTCCATGCAAAATCATTCTTGTATTTCTCTAGTAAATGAATGAAGGCTAATCTTTCATTAGATGAAATACCAAGACCTAGATTTATATTTTGAGGATAGAGATTTGTGCCAAGGTTTACTAGTTCAAACCTTAAAGTTGAAATTTGTAGTTTAGAATTAGTAACCTTCTTAAATCTATCTTTGAGATCGTAAATTTATTCATGTTTAACCACAAATTTAGGTATGGAATTCTCATCAGTCTTTTCATTCAATTGCCTTTCATGTTCTTCTTCATCGATTAGCTAATCATCATATGAACCTTCTAATGTGATAAAGGTTAGAACATATTCATCATCATTAAATACTCTCCAGTTAGTGACATTATCAGGAATAAATGGGAAAAAAATCAATTCTATAGAAAATATATTTGGACTATAATCCTTAGAAGGAACAAGTCAGGATGCTATATTAGCTAGAAGGTCAATGCTCGCATTTTGAAGCCATGGAATAGATGAGATATTGAATGCCAAGAAGTGTGCGGTAAGAGATTGTACTAATGAATGGTAATGCTTGAGATGACTAGAAATACAGTGAATAGTATTTCTTACCTGTTTTATAACTATTTCAGAATCACCATATACTTGAAGATATTTGACACCAAGGTCCATTGCTTTATACAAGCCTTGGACTAGTGCTTCATATTCTGTAGTATTATTTATGAATTCAAAGTCTAGCCTACATGCCAACATTGTCTTTTCTCCTTCCAAAATAATTAGTATCCAACCATCTCCTCCACCTTCACTGTATTTTGATCCATCAAACTATAATGTCCAGAATAAAGTTTTAATTCAAGGTTTATCTACAATGTTTATACATTTGGAAGAGTCTGACTAAGAAAAGTTTTCGATTTGAGAATTAACTGAGTTGATAACAAATGGATATTTTTGTGCATTTAAATTTCCTAAAAAATATTCAGCAAATTAATTTCCAAGAATGTTATTAGTAAAATCCATGGGTTCATTTTCATCCTCGAAGTCAGTTAATGAATATTTCATGTGTTTTTCGCGGTCCACTCAAATTTGATTTGGATTACCATTGTAGGGAAGACACATATGAGACCAATCAGTTGTGAAATAACCATGAAGCTTTTCTGACCAATCTCTACTCAGAATTATGTTAGTCATCAGTATTTTTCACCTGTTGTTGATGACTAAATTCTAGCTAAGTTTTCTAGAAGCTGATCTCCATATGTCAATTTGTCATCTAGAAAACCCTCATAAACTTTTTTTTGCCTTCCTACCTTTTCAGTCCGCCCATGACGAGATGAAACCTTATTATCAAATCCTACTTAACCTCAACCATACTAGTCTGCCCATCAGTTCTAAAGAAACAATCCAAATCTGTTCAAACAACCTCCCCTAAGTTAGGAAGTGGCGCTTTAAGACATTTCACCCTTGACGAACTATCCAAGAGCCAAAAAACCTCCATCTACTATAGACCAGTCATAACAGACCTCCCACTCTGCTAATAAAGTTGGTCACAGCCCTAAGTCGCGCCACTAATACACCCTTAAGTCTTAGCAATACATAGACCATAATCTGAAGCTGATTTTAGGTGTTTTACAGTGTTTGATGGATATTTCAAGGATAGGAAACATACCAGCATCTCAGAAGACAATTTTTGGCGCCACATGAGAAGACAACTGCTTCTCAATATGATATTGAGCCTGGGATGCAGCTACAGTGCAAAGAGTTATTCATCAAACTCTTGCGACCTCATTCACAGCCTGAAAGGACAGCAGAAGAAAAAGTTACATTGTCAAGAGGCTGTTGATATGACATGACTGAGAACCTCCTTCATTTACAAGCAGAGGGTTAAAAGTGCCTCATTCATCTATAAGCAGAGGGCGATGGCCAAAGGTTGGTTTTAAAGATTTGCAACTGATTATAAGACAGATTTGTTTTTAAACAATGAGACAGTGACTAGGGTTTTTCTAAAAGAAAAGTAATGATTGAAAACAGAGGTAAGAGCAGTAGTGTTCTTCACAATTTGTTTGCCTGCCATCATGTGTGAAAGAAACCCTTGTTAATATGTTCATCAGGCAGCCTTCATATGGCTGAGACAGAAGGTTGACAAAACATTAGATATTTTTCCAAGTGAAGGGCCCTCCTTCATTCATTAGCAGTGGGCCAGGGCAGTGATTATTTCTAGGTTTTCTCATTGAGTGATAGACAAAGTATAAACATAATAAGAGATAGTTGAAACAGAGAAGTACTGTAAAGAGACCAAAAGGAAAGTAGGGGTACCATTGCAATCCAATGGGTCAAGCTTATCTCTCAACAAGGTTTCTGTCAAAGGACAGTCTGCAGCTCCAACAAAACAGAATTTGAAGAATGGTTGATGAGATGGGTCATTGCACAGGCGAAAGGACATGATAATGATTATGTTTTAAAGGATACTCAGCTTCCTGATGCTTAAAGGAATGTATCAAATTTCTTATCATAAGTGGACAAAAGGAAATATAAGCTCATTTCCCCAAAAGGTGTTGCAGCTAGCAGTACAGGTTCATAACATACAAGAAGAACTTTGGCATATTTTCAGTTTCTGGAGAAAAATTCAAAACAAATATAAGAATGTTCCTTCTAAAAAGGTCAAAGGTACCTTATCAATGCCTTTTGAGTAAAGGAATAAGTGTTGAAGAAATTCCCTTTTAAAAATGGGCAGAGGTGGAAAGGTCTGATTAAATGCAGCTGCATTTTGCACCCATTGTCAGAAAAAGAACTCAAAGGACACCTAACAGTTACATCATTTTCATAGTAGGGCATCATTTCCTCCAAAGCATCAAGGGAAAACTATGTCAGTTTGGGTTTTCAAAGGGGTAAAGCTACTTCCTCCAAAATATCAAAGAGACCTCATATGACTCAAAGTGACAGTGGATATGCCATACGAAGATAATAGGTGGAAAGGGAATTTGAAATTACAGTTGAGTTTTTCTCCTATGCAAAAAGATAGTTGCATTCAAAAGGCATTACTACAAATCATCCACATGGTTCAGAACATTTTTCCTTCCACAAATGCATATATCAAAAGGGGAACATTTTTTCATTTTTCATTGAGAAACAGTGGAAGTTTTAAAATCTTAAAAGGGTATCAGTTTATGTTTTGAATGGAGAAGGTTTCAAGTGTTAAAACAAAGGCGTTTTCAAACGAAAAACCCTCACCAATCAATATGAAAAAGACTTTGGCTTTTTCATTTTCAAAAGGGTTGATTGACTGTTGCAAACCATTTCGAATCCCTCAAAACACCAAACAAAGCCCCCTTGCTGTTTCCTTAGACCGGAGCAAGAAGCTTCAAATGAGTTAGCAGAGTTTTTTGGGCTCAGAAGTTGCGCGGCGCGCCTGTACAAATGCGCGGCGTGTTTGGGTGCACAAATTACAAAGGAAGACACAGGCGCGCGGCGCGCCTATAGGTTCGGGTCATGTCGGCCCAACAGTCGACCCGACACTGTTTACACTGCGCGGCACTCTCTCCTATGAACGCGCCGCGCACTCAAAAAGCCTCCAAACAACTCCACAGTCGCTCCAACTTTCAAGCAAAGGTTTTCATCGTGTTTTAAAGGGGATGGTCAAGTGTTTGAGACATCCAAATTGCTGTGGCACAAATTTAAAACTCTGACAGACTGTGTGCATTATTGAAGACATTGTTAAGGAGGATTGTTGTTTTAAGATACGGATTTGAAATAGCTGTGATCAAACAACAGTAAACAAGGGAAAAATAACAGTGTTCTCTCCTTTTGCTCCATAAAATCAAGCTTTAATATGTGAAACTGTCATTACCATTAAAGGGGGATTATCAAAAACTGTGCAAGAAGACAGAGAAAAGAGGATAATGTGTTGATTAAATTCTTGTTGTTTATCTGCTACAGAGCTGCATATTCCCACACCAACACAAAAAGGAGCTTGTGACCTCACAATGACACAGTGACCTTTGACTATGTATATGCATTTTGATTAATCATGCTATGGTTAGTGAAGTTACCTATTAATTGGCATACAAAGAAAGACAGAGCATTGTTTTGATTTGGGAAGGTTTTTGTTTTGCCTTTGTCTAAAAAAAAAGTTGTCCTGTTGTCCTCCAAAACACCAAAGCTGGGTGATCTTATTACAAACACGGAAAAAGCATATTGACTGTAGGTGCCTTTTCTTTGACTTTGTGCTCATCCTTAAAATTGTTTGTTGAGTTTTATGCCAAAGGAAAGGACAGTTTTTTGAAAGAGCAGAGACCCAATAGCAAGGAGGGCATCTCACACAGCATTTGAAAACCATTTTTACCTTGATCAAACAGTGATTGACAGTGAAAGTGAGACAGAGTAGCAGGAGCAGCATAATAGTGATGAACAAAGACGAGAAAAGGGGTAGCCTTATGAGACAGAACAACAGCATAAAGATCATGAAGGGAATTCTCCAAAGCATGTGCTAGCTGCCTCTCCTAGGCAAGGGGCCATGACTTCCTCACCAAATCTAGAATGCCAAAACAACAAAGAAGAAAAACTGAGAAAAGCTCCAAACTGCCCAAAGAGAGCGCCCGGTGAGAAAAAGGGAGAAAGACACCTCTAGGCTTAGAATTTTGGCCCGAGCTTCTAGAAATGTTTTTAAAAATCCTTGAGGGACTTGCTCACCAAAATTGAGCAAATTTTGACACAATCTTGGTTTTTGACATTTTTGGGTTTTTGGCCAAAACTCAGGGGCTTCACCATTTCACTTTGAGAGATCGTCATGGGATGAGAATGGTATCATTGGATGCCATAATTTCAGGAGCACATACTCAAATATTTTCAGAACATTTGAAGATCATTTGCCTCCCCAAAATGGCGAAAAACACTCACTTTTTCAACATTCTGCCCCGTCTATCAGCAAGGTTTATTTTCTGGTTTTTTACACACAACTCTAGTTTTGGAGGACTTCTAGGCATCAGATTGGAAAAATTTTAGTTGTTCTAGAAAGTAGACACTTAGAGCTTTCCAATGAGCTATCATGAGCCTCGTTTCAACATCAGGAAGGCTGCCAAATGTTGTCAGAAAGTCAGGGGACATTTTGCTGATATAAATTTTGAATATTTTTGTAATTTTTGAATCTTTAAAAATTGCTTTTTCCAAATGTGCGTTTAGCTATTTTTGCACATGGAAAATGATGCAAAGTCAATTATTTTTCCTTTTTTAGCATTTTATAGATATTTTATGAGATATTTTGTGCCTTGGGCTTTGCAAAGCCTCAAGGACAAGTTTAGATATTTTGATTAGGCCAATGGGAGAGCAAGTTGAACCATGAGGTTTTCCTCACTTGAGCCTATATATTCCAAAGGATTTCATTGTAAAACAAGGCTGAACTTGAGAAGAGAAGAAATATATGCTCATATAAGCTTTGGAAGAAATACTTGTCTTATGCTTTTGGATTGCTTCTTGGATGCTCTTGGATGAATGAAGAAGGATTGTTGTTGGATTCCATGACTGGGTAGAATGGTATAGTGTCTCTTGCTTTGTTGTTGTTTTCTAGTTTTCATTCATGAATACATGTTTCTTGCTTGCTATAGATCAGTAGAGAAAAAATTTGAGATATGCCCATGGAGGCACCTCAAATTTCCTGAATCTTCATAGCTTTCATGTTTTCTTCTTCCTTAGTTGCATTAAAGAATTCTTAATTGCTCTTTAACAACTTGAGGATATTGTTGCTTGTTTCATTCATAGTTCTATACATGCTAAGTATGACTTACAGTACGCCCTGCTTACCTATGGCTAGCTATAGTTCCATCCATGAAATTTCTCTTTGACTGATTAGATTATCATCTTGTTGAACCAAGGAGGCCTAGTTTCGATCTAGCCCTTTGCCTAAAACTATGCAAATCTTGTTGTTCAAAGAGCCCAATAACTTGAAGTACTGTGTTTAGGCGTTCCGACATAGTAAGTTAAGTTGTTTGTCTTCCTTAAGTGTTTTCCCCAAAGTCTGATAGCAATTTCCCAAAGTTAGAGGGTCTTATACTTCTATGCATGGCTTGAATGTTTATTTCTATGTATTGATTAGCTTGTAGTTACATTTTGCATGATTAATGGTTTGCCCTACCATGTTTATGTTATCTATTGAACTAGTTATGCTTGAAACTCTTTGTTGTTCACAAATTTGATGTCCATTTACTCCATTTTGCCCAAAGATCATTTCTACCTTGAATCAAATCGGCCCTTCAACAGCCTTGTATCGTCATCTAATAGCTTTCTTGACCTTTTGACCCCATAGCCCAGTTAATCTAACATCTTGTTACCTATCTTATATCTTTGATCAGTTTCATCCCTCACAACTTAAAAAACCAAAACCAAAAAACTTACTTCATAACTAGCCTAAAATCAGAACACAATAAGCAAACACATAGATATCCCTTACACTTATAGAGAGAGCCCTCTCTGAGTCCAGGAAGGCTAGGTCCTTGGGCTCCAAAGCTTGGTTTGATGTTACACTGTCATTTGGCTTCCCAATCGGCCGAATCACGGGACCCTAACAAATTAAACCATAAAAGTCAGGAATATCAACAACTAAAATATCAATTACTTGATGAATTTTTGAATTAGATGCTACTCTGATGAGGACATAATTCATTTATCCTATTACCTTGACTTTGGTTCTATCTAATTTCACAATGTGCACTGCATACTTTTGAGGCGAAATATTTAACTTCAAACAAGCAGAATACAACATGATATTTGAATAAGCTCCAGAGTCTATTAGACAATTATGCATATTTTTGTTAAAAACTTCAAAAGTCAAAAGGAAAGGAGGAGTGTGCGAATTAGATCTGTCTTCGATTAGAATAACACATTTTGCGTAGAACTTTTTAGATGAATTAGTAGGAGGTTTTCCAACTCCTTTTGAGGTTTTGGAAGTAACAAGCACAGGTAAGGGAAAAGCAAGGACTACATTCAGTTCTTTGAGTAATATTTCTTGCTTCTATTTTAATTTACTAACCTCATACATGGAGATATTTGCCTTCACTTTCTTCATGTCTTCCACTATATTATACTCAATGGTATCTGAGACAACTAAGGTATTTGATGTAGATGGAGTGGTAGAAGAATTTGGGCTTGATTGAGGGGAAGGAGTCTTTTTGTTAACAACTTTATCCTTAACAATAGGGGTTGAAGATTTCTTCTTTTGAGGAGACTTAGGAAGATCACTAGAGTTTTTACTTCTAGTGTTAACTGGGAGTGCCTCATGTTCATCGTCATTATCAGATTGAGGAAGAATAAAGTCCCATAATCCATGAAATTCGACTATTTCTTCATCCTGTGATTCTTCTACGGATAATATCGTTTTATCTTGATATTCTTCTTGATTTGATTCAATATTTGAGATTACATTTGGAGGTTGCAAATTTGAAGCCTGGGTTTTCTTAAAAGATCTAAAAGGTTTTTTCGAAGAAGATTCAATTAATTTTTTCTTTATTGATCATGTCATTTTACAAAGTTTTGAGAACCTTTTCTAATCCCTCAAGATCGTAATGATCCTTAAATGTTTTCTTTTTGGGTTCATCTTTAAACAAAACCTTTTTAGTTTTTCTATCCTCCTGTGTAGTTTTCTTTTCTAAGGAAATAATTGTCTTTTCTACAGAAAGGGGCTCTTTCATGTTTTCTACCAAAGTAGCCTTATTGGCCCAATCTACAAAAATTGCAATATTAGAAGGAAGAGAGGATATATACCGTTCAATTTTACATCTACACCAGGTTTTGATGTAACTAGGATTTTATTGAGAAATTTATTAAATCTAGAATTGAAATATTTGATCTTTTCACATGAATTTTCTTTAAGATTTGAAAGGTCATTGATGAGAGTAGCAGTAGTACGATCATCACCAAATTTAGTCAAAAATTGATCCTCAAATATGTCCCAACTAGTAATTTTTCTTGTTGATAATGAAAAGTACCATGATCCAACTGATCCTTGAAAATTATAGGGAAACAATCTTACTACACAATCTTCTTCAGAGACATCATTTAGATTCATAGACATCATTAAATTATGGAGATGGTATTTCGCAGGGAGACCATCGTCTAGATTATACTTAGGCATCCATCTTTCTGGATGCTTAGGTAACGGATGAAGAGGACCTGGTAATTGAACAACTCCAGGATTCATCCAAGGTCTATTTTCCATTGTGTGAATCAGAGGATTGATTTTTCTTGAAGAAGGATTTGGAGTGGAAGAATTAGTTCTAGTGGTGGATGTAGGTGAAGAAGAAACAACCACATAATTGATATTGCTTGAAGAAGTGCTTATGTCTGAGAAGAAGAAATATAAATTTATGAAGAAATTGGTTGGGAAGATGTAATAGAAGGAGGAGTAAATGATGGAGTTTAAGGAGAAGAAGATGGAAGAATCTCACTAGCGGATGTTTGAGTCTCGGATATTGGAGATTTCCTTCATTGGGAATGAAGAGGAAACTCAAAAGGTATTATTCCAAGATTTTCACTCTTAGAATGAGTTAATACACCAGTTCCTTGTAATATTGAAGTGACACTTCCTTCAGAGGTTTTAGAAAGCACAGGATTTTCTGCCGAAATATAAATTTCTTCCAAATTATTTATTAAGGTTTGTACTTCAGGTGATTCTGGGGTATAATCAGGTGAGAGTTATTTGGGAATGGAACTAGGAGTCTTGGGAGAAATTGAACAACTTCTGATCTATAGATAGGGGATTTTGAACCAGGACTAAAAGTTGTAGGAGATTTGGAGGGAGAACGACTCTTTTGATGGTCTTTGTTTTTTGGATTAATCTTTCATGCCATTCATAGTCTAATGGCCCTCCTTCTAGCACCAAAAATGTTGATGCCCCAAAAAATTGGTGTAACAACATCAGGGAAAACCACCCAGACGTGGACTCAAAAACCATCCTTTATCAGTTTGATATGGTTGCTCTGAATGGATTTATGGGACCAATTTCCTAATGAAATATAATTTGGTGGATGGGTGGTATTTTAACTTACTGTAACTTAATAGATGGGAGTGATAACAATCTTAAAGAAAATAAATATATCTATCTATATCCCGGGATGAATTATCTTTCTATGTAATTTAAAGAGATGATCTATCAGTGAATGTTGGAATGGGGTCCCTTAGGATTGAATTTTGATATTTTAGGAATATTTTTGTAAATTTTTTGTAATTTTAGTCGTGCACAACACAAGTCAAGGGGCTTTGGGGTGGGTCAAAGCCACTCATGAGTTGTAATGGGTAAAAGGGTAGAACTAGGGGCCACAACAGACATTTTTTGAACCTTAGGTGAGCACAGGCTAAAAGTATAAATAGGAGTCTAGATCGAGTCAATAGAAGACATGATCTTGATAATGATCTGAATTATGTTTTTTATGTTTTGAGCGAACTTGTATGGGTTAGAAGGCTCCTGCTGGCTGTGTGCAGGTAGATTGAAGGTTTGAAAGGAAGATCTGAAATGTGAATGAATAAAGGAATGTTTTGGATGATATCTGAGTATCAAATGCATCTGTAGTTTCAAGTTTGCTTTATGATCTATTCCTGGATGTTATTTTTGATTACCGTATGTCTATGTTTTGGATCGGTTGCACAATTGTCTTTTACCTTTAATGAATGATGAATGTATAGATCTATTGCTATTGAACATCACTGTTATGTATTAAGGACTATTGGAAAGGATTGCGGAACTGTAACTGTGCGTGCCCAGGATAACGTATGTAAATTGACCTTAATCTGTCTGGTTAGGACTTCGGTTGTGAAGGTCTAATCAAATTTTTTAGATCTGAAGACACCCACATCGTTTAGTTCTCTCTCAGGGTGTGGAAACCTGGTTCCAGCACCCCCCCATATTTCTTTGGCTAAGACTTTGACTTGCGCAAGCATGTCACTTCCGAAAGAGCTAGTAGTAAGAGGGTTTCGTTAGTTAACCTTAACTCCGAACCTAGATCAGGACCCCTTAAGCCAATAAATGGTTATGTTGCCGTGATTGATATCATTTTGAGAGATATTGGGTGATGTGGTGGCCATAAAATCTTGAATTAGAGGAAGCAAGTTCAGGAATTTTCCCTTAAAGAAAACAGGAGTAAGAAGTTGTCTGCTGAAGATTGGAAAAAAAATTATATTTTCACAGAGGTTCACGATATCTTCTTTGTGACCTTTGTGTACAAATTACAGGAGTTGTTGTTAAGAGTAGCAGAGTTCCAAACATGTTGGAAGGATGACACGGTCACGCAGTGGACATCTGAATTGATCCAACATTTGGAGCAGACCAATAATTCCATCACCTGGACTGTAGATCACTGGGTTGACAACATCTTGGGTGGGTTTGTGACAAAATTTGCAGCAGATCCGTTTATGTCATATTCTGAAGTTGAAAGGATATTTTCCAAGGGATTTGAGAGGTAAATTCATACGCTCTTTGCCTCTGCTAATTAAGATAAGATTGTGTGAAAATGGTGCTTTGTGTAGCAACACTGAGTGAATGACCCCTGATAAGATAGAAAGTAATATGCGTAGCAGAAAATATTATCGGGTCAATCAGAGAGGGGACATATCTGTATACAACCCTATGAGAAATTCACCTGATATAGAGAGTAGTGAGGCTACGTGTGCTGAACGTATCCCTCCTGTTACGCCACATTTGAACTCGCGCAGGGGTAAGACATCTCCTACCCCACCACCACTACCACCTGAAAAATATATGGCCGCGCATATGAAGCTATCCACCTTTAACAGTGTGGGAGATGAGGACATGGATAGGTTTTGGTTTGTCCTTGATGCAATGTGGACTGCGCAAAATTTTAATACTGATGTTGTCAAGAGAGCACAACTGGCTATGGCATTTGAAGGTCGCGCGTTAGATTGGATCATGGGATATTTATCTTAGAACGTTGATCCCATTGTTGTGTAGATTAAGGACGCTTTGAAACAACAACTCAAGAAGTTGAAGTCCTACTCACAGTGCGTGATAGAATTAAAAGATATCAAACAAGGGTCAATGGAATCAGTTTGGGAATTTGATTAACGAATGAAGCACACCATCAGCGAAGGAGGATTTGTTTATGGTGAGAAGAAGCATAAGAAATGGTTTATCTCCATGATCTTGTCACATATGCGCAGGCCTATGTGTCAACGAAATATTGATTCTCAGGGAAAATCTCTAGAAGTTTCTATGAAATTGGAAGCTGCGCCCAGAGAAGATGCTCAATTCATGATGCTGAAAATTCAAAGCCAACTGAAGGATATGCACTTAGAAATTCAAAACCTACGCATATATAGGGGTGAAGAAGTTGGCGCATATGTCTGGTGCATAAGCTGTAAGGGTCTAGGCCACACCAAGGATCAGTGCACTCTGTTCTCATATTACATGCAAGTAGGGGGACTGAATCCACTGCGCCCCAGGGATGCTGTTGGGCCAAGTACCCCCACACTATGGTGCACTTATTTTAGGGTAGTTGGAAGAAATGATATAGACCATTGTCCTCAGTTGGGAAGCTATGTGTTAGAGCTGAAGCAACAATGGTGCAGATTTTTCTATTCAGTTGGTCATGACGAGTACCATTGCTAGACGTTCGACCTAATGATAGACAATGCTAGCCTCTATAGAGTGTAGGTCGTCCCGTCTTTGCCAACATCTCCCTATGGATGAGGAGGATCCCCAGAAAGAGGAAGGGGAAGGGGAAGAGGTGGAGGTGCAGGTCGGGTAAGAGGGAAATTAATCTGCTATAACTGTGGAGACGCTAGACAATATGCGAGTGAATTCCCAAACCCTAGGTGACAATCTTGCAGGTAATGTAGGAATTTTGATCATGTAATTGAATATTGTCTTGTGTTAATTGCTAGAATGCAGGAAAAATAACAACATATGCCTACAAAAAATATACAAATGTTTAAAGTTGAACTGCGCGATGATGGTCCAAGCGTAAAAATAATTACACGCAGTGGTGCTACCACCGGAGGAGATGAGGAAAAGCGGGTTGATGCAGAGCCACTAATCAGGAAGGCTTTTGACAAGAAATAAGGATTCAACCTGTAGAAGGAAAAGGAGACTTTCATTGAATCTAGGAAGGATTTTTTTGCTGCAGGAGCATCCACATCAAAATATATCATGGAACCAAAGATTGATGATGAAGTCAAACCATTCCTACAAGCCTGTATTAAGTTATTGCACAATCAGAAGGAAGTAGATAATATTCAGGCCCTAATAGACAACCACGTGGAAAAATAAGTACCTCGAACTGAGACTAAGGTTGTGAATAAGATTTATAAGAACAAGAAGATAACTGGTCATGAGATGCACATGACTGTGAAAATTGGGGAGTATGAAATGGATCAAGTCATCTTGAACTTGGGATTGGATGAAAATGTTCTGCCTAAGAAGACCTGGCAGAATATGGGAGAACCAAAGCTGGAATGGTCCACCATTCAATTACGCATGACCAATAAATAGAAGATCATTCTGCTTGGGAGACTCCAACAAGTTTTGGTAGACATTGCTGGAGTCAAGGTATGTGAAGATTTTGAAGTGGTACAAATTGTGGACAATGCAGAACCCTACCCTGCCCTATTAGGGTTGGATTGGGCCATTGATATGGGAGACATCATCAACCTAAAGTGCAGAAGCATGATCTTTGATAATTATGGTACGTAGGTGATAGTCCCACTGGATCTGGCAGAAGGAGAAAGATATATGGAGTTAGTATGCAAAGGAGATGATGTCTACCATATCTACAAGCTGAATGCATAGGAAGAATATTGGATCAACCCTACAGATGATGGAATGTTGAATTGGGAGAAGGATAGTTCGTGTTTCTTAGATTCAGATGGGGATATGGAGAATTGGAAGAATCAATTGCATGATGTTTCTGTGCTGTGCTGCCTCAAGATCACTAAGAACTTTCGATGCATCTCCTTAGAGGTAAGAGAACTACCCTATTTTGATGGTTCTGGTAGTGTCATATTATTTATATAAGAATTGGAAAAGCCTGTCCCAGAAGAACGAAGGTTCTGGGCGCTTGACCTGGCTATGCGCTTGACCCTAGTGCATTGGTGGGATACACACAAGGGAGTATTTAAGGACCGGGAGGAATGTATAAAAATTATGATGTTGTGCTTTGAGCCTCCCACTACCCCACCAATTAAGATTTTTTATGGTCAGGGAGACCCACACAAGCACCTGTCCATGTGGGTGAAATTTTGGAAGGAAAAGACTTGGAACAAGTGGGTTCATATGTTTATTCATTCGTTGGGGCTAGTACCTACCACTTGGTATCTGGAAACAGAGTTACACTAAGGAACTCGCCATCGGATTACAATGACTGATGATTTCCTATCAACATTTAGCTTGGTTGGGGGATCAGAATAATTGGATGAATCTCTGCAGTATATCGATGTTCTTTTCTTTGATGACTCCCAACCTCGAAGGGAATGTGTTGCACTAGCATGGGACACACAGATGTAGGACATTGTCAATTGGAGGAACTTGTCAATAGAGGATAATGAAGATGATCCAAGAAATGTTAACATCCCTGAGTCTGAAGGGGAGCTCATAGTTGTAGGGCCCTCATTGGGAATGGTAGATGTAACTAAACCTCTGAAGATAAAGGAAGTCAACATTGGGACATAAGAACCGCCCAAGTTGGCCAAATTGGGGATTACAGGGATGATGATACAGTAGGGAAGATTGCGGAGTTGAGGACAGAGTATTAGGACCTGTTTCCTACAAAATTATCTAAGCTCAAAGGAAATTTAGGAGACCTAGGTATAATAAAGATCATGTTGAAACCAGATGCGCACCCTGTCAAGCAGCGACCATACCGATTGAATCCCAAATATAAGCAAAAAGTAAAAGAGGAATTAGAAAATATGGTGGTTGCAAGCATCATGAATCTTGTAGAGCAGTCTAATTAGGTAAGCCCAATGGTGGTTCAAGAAAAGAAGAACAAAGGAGAGGTAAGGATTTGTGTAGATCTGTGCAGGCTGATTGATGTTATGTGCATGACCCCTTCCCTACTCCATTTTCTGATGAGATCCTGGATAATGTGGGAGGACAAGAGGCTTATTCATTTACTGATGGATTTTCGGGGTATCATCAGATCAAAATTGTGCATGGAGACAGCAGCAAGACCACCTTTGCAAAAAAGTGGGGGTCTTTCCAGTACATTGTCATGCCTTTCAGATTGATGAATGCACCTGCGATCTTCTCGTGCGTGGTAGTGGATGTGTTCAAATAATTCATGCATAAATTTTTGGAGGTGTAATTTGATGACTGGACAACATTTTGGTTGGTAAAGAAAATTGTGTCAAAGCTGCGCATGATGCTTGAAACTTGTAGGAAGCACCATATTTCTCTTAACCTGAACAAGTGTATATTCTGCATTCCTTTTCGAATTTTGTTGGGGCATATAGTGTGTTAGCAAGGATTTATGGTCAACCCAGCCGAGATAGCAGTTATCATCAGCCTAGAAGTTCCCACTAATGAGAAAAAGTTGCGCTCCATCCAAGGACACACCAGATATGACAGGAAGTTCATTCAAAGCTATGCCCTGATCACTGCGCTAATGGAGAAGTTACTGAAGAAGTATGTGTCATTTTTCTAGGATGAAGAATGTCAAAAGAGATTTGAGCTGCTAAAGGAGAAAATGTTCACTGCACCTATTCTGATATTCCCATACTGGTCTAAGGTTTTTCATGTACATGTGGGTGCATCTGGTATAGCACTTGGGGTTGTTTTAGCGTAGCTAGGAGAATGAGACATTGATCAACCTATTTCTATTTCCAGTAGGAAGCTCTCCAGTGCAAAGCACAACTACTAAACCACAAAAAGGGAAGGATTGGCCATGGTCTATGCTCTACCAAAATACAGGAACTATCTGCTAGGAGGACACTTCAAAATGTTCACTGACCATTATGCTTTGAAATACCTAGTCAATAAGCCTGTCTTGGGGGGGAATATTTGTAGATGGTTGCTATTGTTTTAGGAGTATGACTTTGAAATCATTGTGAGGCATGGAATATTAAATGATGGACCTGATCATTTGTCACACATCGAAAATGGGGAAGAACCAACTAGTCTGGAGGAGGGGTTACCTGATGTGCATCTCTTTGCTATCAAGGTGGTTGATGAGAAATTTGGTGATATTATTCACTTTCTGACCATTGGAAGCGTGCCTGCTAAATATTTGGTGCAGCAGAAGAAGGAGTTGGTTGTGAGAGCAGTTTATTTTACCCTGATTGCATGTCAGTTGTATAAGTTGGGAGCAGATGAAGTATTGAGAAGATATGTGTTGGAACATGAGAGACAGGATATCTTGGTTGAGGCTCATGGAGGAGTGGTAGGAGGCCACTATGTTGGGAAGGCTACTACAGAGAAGGTGTTGTGTGCTGGGTTATGGTGGCCCACACTGCACAATGATGCACATGCATATTGTCGTTCTTGTGATGCATGTTAGAGGACGAGGAAGCCCTTGCGTAGAGATGAAATTCCCCTACAGCCACAGATGGCCATGAAAGCCTTTTATAAGTGGGCTATATATTTTATTGGACCTATCAATCCTCTAGGAAAGAAGACTGGAGCGCGCTATATCATCACTGCCACAGATTATGTAACTAGATGGGAATAAGCTAAGGAAATTAAGGACTATACTACAGATACTGTTGCACACTTTATTTTTGAACATATATTGACTAGGTTTGGATTTCTGAAGATATTGATGATTGTATAGGTATGCACTTAGTTAATGAAACCATTGAAGCTCTGACAGAGGAATTTCAGATCCATCACCAGAAAAGTACCTCGTATCACCCATAAGAAAATGGAACAATAGAGGATTTCAAATTTTTTTTGGAGAATGCACTCACAAAGATCTGTAATGCCAACCAGAATAATTGGGACGTTCACATTCCTTTTTTGTTATGGGCTTATAGGACCACATGCAAGAAATTGACTGGGAAAACACCTTTCAGGATGGTCTATGGGAAAAAATCGATTATGCCAATGGATCATATTGTCCCAAGCCTGTGCATCACTAATTTCACTAAAATGGTTGAGCTTGACATTATGGAGGAACGTTTGGTACAATTGGTTGCCTTAGAAGAGGATCGGTTCATTTCTAACTTCCATCAGCAAGTGCAGAAGGCGCGCGAAAAGGCCTGGCATGATAGGCACATCAGAAAAAAGGTGTTCAAGGAGGAAGACTTGGTATTGTTATATGAAAATTGGTTTGCACGCCACCCAGGGAAGTTCAGGAAGCATTGGTTGGGGCCATACATTGTGAAGGAAATCACTGATGGAGGTGCGGTGCACTTGGCCACACTGCATGGTGAGAATATTCTCGGGTATTTCAATGGAAGCCGTCTGAAGCCATATAGGGACAATCCTGTGCTGACCAAATGAATATATGGAAATAACATAAGAATCTAGTGGTATGCATGAGGTACAGAGAAAAGGCACAGATAGGTGCAGTGGGAGCACAAGGGTGATGTGCAGGAAAAGAAACTAGCCATTGGAACAATGAAACTGGGTGAAAAAGTGATTTTACCATTGGATGTAGTGGGTTTCATGAATTTAATGAGGCGATATTATGATATTTTTGACTATTTTTATGGAGGTAAGTTGCATTTAATGAAGATCCGATCGTTTTCACCTTGGATTTCATATAAAAGGAAGGTCACAGGTCATATTTTCTTCCTTTTCTTTATGAGAACATTGCACCTTGAGCTTATTCATAATTTACGTTGTCAATTTGTCTATGAGCATTGTATGTTTGGCCGAGAGACCCCATATGAAGTGAGAAATCCAGAATTCATATTTCGCCCAAGAATGACAGCCAACAATCCAGAGAGCGCGCCTACTGAGGAGCACTATGTGCCCCTCATAGCATCGACTGAGCCAGGGTCGAACAATTTCCATGAAGTGGTGCTAGAGGTGGAAGAAGTCGTGTTTATGTCAGCTAAGGGAAAGGGAAAAATATTGAAGTGGTCCTCCTCAACTGGGGACCTCTCCAAGGAATTTGACATCCCCGTGTCCGACTACTAAGGATAGGTCGCCTATCGGTGACCATTCGAAGACACCAATAAGTGCCACTAAGGAGATTGCATTCATCAAGCCCATATCATGGTGTCTGCCATATGTCAAGCCGCACAAACATTCCGTGCGTGCACCAAAGAATGTCAACTCAGTGTGGGAATACCTTTAGACACATCTGTTCATGCAGACCATTCCCCTTGTCGACGAAATGTTTCGCAAGATCTCGAGCATCAAGTTCGATGATCATGATTTGTGAATGAGGAGATGTTCCCCGAGCTAGCACCGGAGTAATACTTGGAGTGGGTGCTTTAAGATGATGTGGTAAAGGTCAAGTCGATGTCATGGGCGCACGGGATAAGAAACATTGGGATCCTAATTTAGCTGAGGACCTCACATTTTGGGAGGTACCCTATCACCACTATCTGCGTGCGCTAGCAGTTGGCATTAGTACATGACAGATGTCTATGAATCTAGGGACACATTCTAATCGACGCTGCACTGATCCACCAGATCATCGGCCTGCCCAAGAAGGGGCCCTATCCTATGGCTCGTTTTGGAAAGAGAAATGAGCTTAAGGTGGCTACAAAGGTAAAACAAGAATACAATGTCGCGCGAGACACCAGAGGATTCTTGTTACACACAATTACAGACCCGGGTGTGTGCTTAGGAACCTTAGTCCTAGGATGTACGCTGATGCATATGTACCGCCCAAAAATAGTCCATGCACATGTGATTACCTTTGCAGGACAATGCGAGAAGGGCGTAAGCTACAAATGGTCCCAATAACTCTACGAGGAATTCCTAGAAAATGTGCATGAAGAATAAGAGAAAGGGAAACAATTTTTCTACTCCTGGTTGTCGTTACTCATTGTGCTAATAGCATGGGAGACCCCGGCGAATGCAGTCTGCTCGGAAGTGGAGCTTGGCATATGCGAAGGGGTGTGCTACACAAATTTGTGGGATTCCACTGATCCCAAGTGTGTGAAAGAAAATAAAACCATTTGGGTGATTTTTGAGGGCGCACTGGAAGCAGCAATACACTGGCAGCCCATATTATCCCTCGCAATATATGACAAGTACAAAAGCATTGCCGCATTTCAGGTAAGCATGCACCATGTGAAAATCTGGGCGCGCAATGATCCTGCATGGAATAACCATCCCTTTATGGTCACTGAAGAAGAGATAGATTAGGTCGTTGTGACCTAGCCGACAGCATGGAAAGTTGGGCTTGGTTCCACCCAGCCCATTACAGCGTCTGCTTCAGGAAAATATACTGTAGAAATTTGAATAAATGATATATTATTCACCGAGATTCTCCTGATCACACACTTTTTTAACTTCATGCACAATACAGAATCTCTTCTACCGTTGATCATTAATTGTGGAAATAAAAACAATCGCATGCGCACATTAAAACCATAAAAAATCACACATATGAACACATATGAACACAGTATTTCATGGGAAATCTTAAAGCTAAAAACCCCCAACTATCTATATATTATATGTCATAGAGATCATGTAACAATCATTGTACAAAGCTCCTCACAAGCTCTCAGCACAACCTCCAATTGCTACACACTAATCAAGCTAGATCTAGCAAAACACATGCTCCAATCTCTTCCACCTGATAACCAGCCTCTATTGCATAATAAATGTTGTAGGATGGCTCATTAAATAACTTGAACCACCTGGCTTGTACTGCGCAATCCTCATGGGCTCCTCCAATCACTGGTTGTTGCAAATATGCAACAGTATAGTCACAACTGATATTTAACCTGCTCTTTCACCTATCTCTGCACTGGTCTCCACTGAAACTGTCCATGCAATGAAGTTAACTGATGTATTATTTAGTTGATTAATGAGTTTATAATTAGTGAATTAATTAATAATTAATTCACACAACTCTTCACTAGTGTATTAATCAGTTAGACTAAATACAACTAGTTCAACTATGTTTAGATTAGTTAAACAGAACACAACTCCATTAACTCTTCAATCAACTCCACCAAACTCTGTCACATGAGTTCTAACTGAAGTATCCATGTAATAGCTCCACTTAACCCTTAGGAATAGCGTAATTCCTTCTGTCATCTCCTGTGCCACATCTGTGCACTTAACTGAAGTGCTCCAAGAGAATAAGATAATGTTTATAGTCCAAATATTATTAAGAGCTAATAATATTCGACATATCTATTTTAGACTGGCAATCTAAAAATAGATTCCGCCCAATATGTCTAAAAATAGAAGTCCATCTATTTTTCCAACTTGACCAACCATCCACAAATAGCATCCTGCAACTCATAGAATCATGATCGACATGTCTAAAAATAGACTTTGCGCCAAAAATAGCCTGCGGGCCCACTTAGTGAAGGTGACTTCTTTCCACTAAGCTCATCATCTTGTTGCAATCTCAACACTCCCTCTCAACAAGATAAGGATTATCTGCCACCCCTATCCTGCCTCTGTGGTATTCGAATTTTCTCCTGGTGAGCGCCTTCGTCAAGATATCAGCATCCTGATCCTCCGTGGGAATGTATGAAAGTAACATGATCTTCCGCTGCACACAATCTCTGATATGATGATACTGATCCGTGAAGCCATGCTGCCTCAACTCATCCTCCTGTCTGTACCATGATCCATATCCCGATGTGCCTCTGAGATATCTCAATACATGCTTCCCCGCCTTCCAAAAGAGCTTGGTAGGCTTAACCATAGCTTGTGAAAGTTGGTTAACAACATAGCATATGTCGGGTCATGTATTGACCAGATACATAAGCGACCCCACCAACTGTCGATAAACAGTGGCATCCACTACCTCCGCTGAAGTAGCATCCTCCTTCCTCCAACCACCAGGAAGAGGAGTATCAACAGGCTTGCAGCCATGCATGTTGAACTTCTCCAGTATCTCCCGGGCATACTTACCCTGAGAAACAAATATTCCATCACTGCGCTGCCAAATTTCCAATCCCAGGAAATAATGAAGGAGGCCCAAGTCCTTCATCTCAAACTCTTTTGCAAGATCATCCTTGCATGAGATTATCAACAGCTCATCAACTGTCAAAATCAAATCATCTACATAAAGTACAATGATCAACAACTTACCCTCTACCACAATCTGGTATAGGTTTGGATCCGCCTCACTCTTGGAGAATCCAAGTCCGGTGAAATAACTGTCTATCCGTGTGTACCAAGCACGAGGTGCTTGTTTCAACCCATACAACGCTCTCTTGAGCCTGCACACATGCGACTCGCTGCTGAAGATCTCGAAACCTTTGGGCTGCTCTATGTACACCTCCTCCTCAATCACCCCGTTGAGGAACGCATTCTTCACATCCATCTGATGAATGTGCCACCCCATCTGCGTTGAGAGAGCAAGAATCGTCTGTATGGAAGAATACCTTGTGACAGGTGCAAAGGTCTCCTCATAATCGATCCCCTCAATCTGTGAGAAGCCTTGGGCAACAAATCTTGCCTTGTACTTCTCCACACTCCCGTCAGCTACCTGATTCACTTTGTAGATCCATCTCGAACCCACCACTGATTTCCCTTCCGGCCTTGGGACAATCTCCCATGCACTGTTTCTGACAATCAAATCATACTCTTCCACCATGGCATCTACCGTGCGGGGATCCTCCACGGACTTCCTCGAAGAGGATGGCTTTGTCCGATACACTTGCTCATGAGCCATGTATCAAGTCTCTGGGAATTCGGAGTGACTATCTCTACATGCAACGGCGGCGATGTAGGTGCTCCTACAACCTTCTCTGCATCTTGAGCCAGTCGCTCGGCTTCTGTAGTGCGCTTCCACCCTCTGATGGTTGGCGCTGCCTGAGTGGTCTCTTCCACTCCATGAACCTCATCTTGTGGCTGATCCACATCCTGAGACTCATCCTTAGGAACTAATAGCTCCTCATCTTCATGCAAGTGTGGCTCCCTCTCAAGCGAACACTTCATGGCTTTCTCCTCCTGAAATTTGATATCCCGTCGCACAACAGTCTTGCGACTGTCTGGAAAATACACACGATAGTCGTGGGGCGTATCAGTGTACCCCACAAATATCCCAACCTCTGCAGTTAGCTCTAGCTTCTTCCTGGCATCCTTAGTCACATGAATGTAAACAGGTGAACCAAAAATCCTCAAATGGGAAATATCAGGCTTCTTACCAGAAAACGCCTCCTCGGGTGTACTCATGCCAAGTATCCTGTGAGGACAACGGTTTTGCACATAAACCACAGTATTGCATGCCTCAACCCACAAGTGTATGGGAAGGCCCTGATCATGCAACATCACTCGTGTAGCACCCACGATCATTCTGTTCTTCCGCTCAGCAACCCCATTCTGCTATGGGTTATGAGGTGCTATGATCTCTCTTCGAATTCCTTCTGCACTGCAAAAGTCCTTGGACTCGCCAGAGATTTACCACCATTGTCGCTCCTAAGAGCCTTCACCTGCTTCCCCAATTCTTTCTCAACCAGTGTTTTGAACTCACAGAACTTTGAGTATGTCTCGCTCTTCTTCTGCATGAAGAAGATCCAGCACTTCCGAGAAAAATCATCAACAAATATCACATAGTACCTGTGCTTTGCTATCGAAGCTACTGAGAAAGGTCCACACATGTCTGTGTCAATTCTCTTAAGGATCGTCGTGGCGCGACTATCCTTCTCGTGAAAGGTGGATTTCACAAATTTTCCCAAGGTACATCCCTTGCACTGATCTGACTGCGCAAGAGTACCCTTAGGAAGCCCAGTAGAAATCTGCTGCAATATCTTCAAAGCTCCATGGTGAAGGTGGCCCAATCTCCGGTGCCACAACTCGCCATCATCCCGACTCACCACTCCTTCTGCCTTGCCTGCCATTGCTGCGTAGCCATCTACCTGCAATTGATAAAGGTTCTTAACTCAAACCCCTATCCTCCGGGTCTCACCAGTTTCCTTACTGCGCAGGAAATCCTTTCCCTCGCTAAAGACAACATCATATCCCTTGTCTTCTAACATTGCCACAGAGATAAGATTCTTCTTCAATCCTGGAACATGCATCACTTCCTTCAATACGAAGGGTTTACCAGACTCCCTCTCAAAGGAAATGGTACCGATACCGGTTGCACTGTATCTACCATCATCGCCCATCTCTATGTGCACCAGGGATAATTTTAAGAACCCCCCTAAATTTATATATATAAAAAATAGGCGAATCCCCATGATACATAGGAAAAATGGAAGGCGATTTTATTAATAATATAATATGTATATATAATTTTTTGGCGAATCTCTCACGAGATTATATTATCCTGTAAAATCATGGCGAATCACCAGTACAAATGGCGAATCACTACTACAAAATGGTGAATCATTGTCTAGTGGAGTTCGAAGTGTTGGTTCCAATGAAGATATGGTAATTGAACCAGGAGTAGAAGGAAGAGAACCACCGAGACCAAGCATGGCACATGGTGACTCGTGAGAGAAGTAGTTCTCGTGTAGTTTGGAAAACACGTTCTTCTAGTTCTGCTAAGCGTAGTGTTGTTTGTCATGCTACTACTAGCACTGATATTGAGGTTGGAAAGGAGTTTGAGGAAAGGTAGCAGTGGTGGAGAATTACAAAGAGTACCCCATGATGGGCTCCATTTTTCCCTTTGGTATTTGTGCTTGCAAGACCTTCTTTCCATTGAACCAACAATTAGCCATTCAACCAACAATCAACTTGACTGAGTTGATTAGGTACGAGTCAACTTAGACTAATCTTCAAAACTATGCTTTGCACTATCCCATATTTATCACACTAATGCTACACAACATTGTGCATTTGCACCTAACTCTCAATAATTCTTTTCCAAGAAAAATCTATAATAAAAAAAATATTTTACTATATTCTAAAAGGTGAAGATGTCGAAATCATGCCACAAAGTGAAAGGAAATAAAATATATTTCCTCAAACCACCAAATATATAAAGAAAACAATAATGATTATAATAATAGAACTAGATCTATCGATCTATCGATATATGCATGATATGAGAACCATAAGCATTCAAGAGACTAATTTCAAACTCAACAAAATCCTCTAAACAAGCAACAAACAAACCACTAAAATTTTCAAAGATATCAAGGTTAGACATTAACACAATTTCATGTACTTGAATAAGCCCATTGTTGCTTAGCGTTAGACTTCTTAAATTAGTTCTTTATCATTTAATACTATGACACTATCTATGTGAAAAGAAATAGGTCCCAACTTCATCAAATCTGATTTCATTTCCAATCAAAGATCAAAACTAGCTTCGTTTCCAATACCAATATAAAATCACATATTTTCCAAATATCAATAATTATTTTCCAAGAAAATATAAAACTCGAAACTCAGCAAAATTCCCCAAACACAAGCAACATATATACCATTAAAATTTTCTAAGATGTCAAAGCTAGACATCAAGGTAGTTTCATGTACTTGAATGAGCCCATTGATGCTTTGCATTAGTCTTGTTAAATTAGTTATTTATCATTTAATACTACTCAAACGCTATCTATGTGAAAATAGGTCCCAAAATCATCAAATCCAGCTTCATTTCCTGTCACAAATAAGAATAAGCAAGACATTGTAAAAGGAAGTGTTTTTCATCCTTCACATTTCTAACATCGCAATGACATTTACTTGCATCCTATGAAATTCTACGTCTTGCTCAATTCCTAAGCTCCTCAAAGTTCATTTTTATTCTGGTAATGATGTTTTTCTTCTTAAAACTAGCTACAAGAATATGACACTTGATCTTTTGGATTATGGTTAGTGACCAATTTTTAATATTTAGTTTTTCTCTTATTCTCTACTGCATTATCACACCATGATTTCAACTTTAATTTATATGCGATAGTAATTTTATTGGTGTTCACGTTTTAGAGTGGCCTCCTCTATTCTCCACTAGTTTGACTAAGATTGAGAATCTTTATGCCAACCAGTTTTATGCCACACCAAATTTTGACTGCATTTTGAAGCAATCTTAGGGAGCCACTTGTTTTCATGTTACTTGTCTTGTCCTTCTATATTAGGTACTTAGTCATAGGAAAACTCTCAATGGGTGAAAGACTAGCTTCTATAAGATAGGATAGGGTATATTGCATTTAATAAGATCATAAACTATAAAAAACTTTTGTATTTTCTCAATTTCCCTCTATGATTCTATAGAGATGATGCAACAGCAAAATTCATCTCCATATAAGATAAAAAGATGAAGAGGTGTCTAAAATATGAGCTTCTTCTTCTTTTTTCCAAAACCAAAAATTTGTTGACCTACAATTGCACCTAAGACAAAAATTGGTTTTCCACTTTCTATTAATCATTTTCCCAACATTGTATTTCTAGTTAAGATTGTGATGTAGGTTGACTTCAAGACCTTATTGTATAACTTTCTTTGATTTGTTATTATCGCTCACAATTAACATAAATTACCTTTTTGTAATTGATTATGGAGTTGTCTTTAGTGCGACTTTTTGAAGTTTCAGGTGCCGAAATCCGGTGAAAATTTTTGAGGTAAAATCTTGGTTTTTGTTATTCAAACTGGTTTTTTGACTCTATATATGGATTCAACACCCTCAAAAACCTGTAAGGCACTTCGATTGTGCAAAGTTAGCAATCAAAATTCTCTTTTCAATAAATTCCTGCCAGAATTTAGAGAAATTACACCGTAAAAAGTCACCGTAAAAGCCTTCAAAAAGTCGCACTAAAGACTACTCGATTGATTATTACAACCTTTCTTATTAGTGTTTACTCGCATAGCTATGCTAGAACAAAAATCCTTAATAATCCTCGCTTCTCAAAATGAGGTGGAGTCATGTCCGTAAGAACAATATCACTAATGTAAAGAAGAAAGGGGATGATTAATCTAGCTGAGGTTATGCAACCACAAGGCTACTTCTTCCAAACATGCCTCTAATTTTTCAATGTGAATGTCAATAAAGGTAGGGATAGGGGAGAATCTTTCTTAATTTCTATATTGCAATTAATTCCTTTTTATCAACCCTTAATATTCCTAGACATAACAATATCATTCTCATATAACCTTATCACAATAACTCTAAATGCAAAAGAAACCTTACACTTTTCTAATATATTCCAAAGCTTATCTCTATAATAATAACTTATAAAAATAATTTAGCTATTAATCATTTTTCCATATTATTTTAATATTGATATATAATAAAATTCCTTTTAAATGTTTTTCAAAATTTCAAAAAAAACAGAAAGTATGGAATGATTAATTTATATTAATATGATTTTATTTTCATAAATAAGACTAATTTATATTTAAAAATAAATTATATATATAGATAGATTAATAAAATAAATTAAAATACACTTTATTAATTAAAAAATAATGTTGAAACTTTTAATAATAATATGATACTTTCGAATCTGATTTAATAAAGTTTAATCTTATTAAGATATAATTTCTTCAGCATAAACTTATGATAACCATGACAACAAGGTCCACTTTATCTTAATCTTGTTATTATTGATTGTCTCATTTTTTTTAAAGCAATTTGATATATTTAAAATGAGGTTAACACAATCACTTTCCTACCTTCTGCTACCAACTTTGATCCATGCAGTAGAAATGAATGTGGAAGCAGAGAAAAATGGTGGGAGAGATGCAGTTATCACAAACCTCATAATCCAAACACAAAAATTTTGGCATACCAGTAAATTATTGCAATACTTGAAGACATTGAAGGTTGATTGGGCAGATGGACTTATCACATACTTCAGAATCCAAAAGAGAATTTTTGGTACACCAATAAAGTATTGCAATAATTGAAGGCATTGAATCTTGAGTGGGCACATGTTCTCCAATGATGTTTATAACCACGTAAACACTGAGAAGAAGAATGGGAGGAGAGCAGCACTTTTCAAATCCAACCTCCTTGTCCACAAGTGTAAATAATTTTAGGTAGGCCAGTATGGTTGGTGGAAGAGATGCACTTATCAAAGACCTCAGAATCCAAACGAGAGAATTTTTGGTATAGCGATAAAGTACTCCAATAATTGAAGACATTGAATGTTGATGGGGCTCATGTTGTCAATGTGAACACTGTGAAGAGTCTGGTAGAGATGCACTCATGAAATCTAAGCCTCCTTGAGAATTTTATGTAGGCCACTATGGTTTAGAAATGATTGAAGGCATGATATGTTTAAAGTACAAATGAGTACTAAATGATCATAGAAACAACATTCAAAATGAGATTACAATTGTTTGTGCTAGTAACCATTGAAAAATTAATTACAATTGTTTGTGCTAGGAGAAGAGTTGACCACACATCCTGACCAAACTTATAAAAGAAGGGCTACATAAATGTCTGCTTTATCATTTTATTTTCTAAGATCAATCTGTTGAATATGTCCTCTTACCTTGTAACTTGTACTGTGTATAATTATGAGTTCATTCATTCACAACTTCTAACCTCTACAGAAATTACAAGCATTCTTATCACTTCTGCAACAGAACTGGATTCAAGCCAGATTCCCTCAACCTCTATGTCTCTTAGAAGTCAACAATCCAACCTCTGATGAAGGCACTGAGAGAAGAAGCTACCCTTTACAAATCAGTTTTCACTGAGCTGCTATTTGGTCTCATCCAGTGCTAGACATACGTACATAGAAATTATTAATCTACTGTAGACCTACACATCTGAAACATAGACAACTGCTACCTACAACCAGTGTCACCTAATTACACATTGGCGTTGCTTCGGAACGATCCCGAGGCCTTGATGGCTGCTGCTCTTAGAATGTACTGGTGGTGGGCAGCAGCTAATGCAGCTCCAGAAAAAGGTCCCACCCAAAAAATCCACTGCACAAACAAAATCATATTCATCAGGCTTGTGTATCAACTTTAGCAAATACTTGCTCTGTTGAAGTCATTCAAACTCCTAAGGTTCGTGTATCATCTTTAGCAAATACTAGTTCCATTGAATTACCCTAATGTTAATACTGGAGCAATCCAACTGGTTTTAATGAAAAAGGAGCATAACAATTTTTCAAAAATTACAAGCAATAGACTCTTCATTATGGAATCTACTAGTGTGTCTTTCATAACACTTTAAAATTACAAACAATATCGTGTACATAGATCTAATGCATAACAGAAAAACACTACATCCACCAGGAAAACAAATAAGCCTTATAAAAATTCCATAAACACCTATATAGCTTATTTGATCCTTCCCTTTATACTACTTTTGGAGTGTCCAAACACTATAAATCAAACCAGCAACTCAATACACTAATATGAAATTGCAAATTTTAAGCACTATGTATTAAGCTAATTATAGAAGAGAAAAGCAGTAAGTCAATGATTGACTTATTGCATAGTGCTGCCAATATGAAACTATTGCAACATCCCAACCACCACAAAGAAAAAGAGATAAATACTTACATGGTCATTCCAGGATTGTTTGTGGCCATAAATGACTGCTACTCCGAAGCTCCTTGCAGGATTGATGCCTGTCCCAGTGATGGGAATGGTGGCCAAATGCACCATGAAAACAACAAATCCAATAGGTAATGGGGCCAAGACCTGCACAACCAAAGCAGGTTTAGTAAAATCCATGCCCCCATCCATGTACAAAACTAAGATGTATATGCATCTGTATATATAAACATACAGGAACCTGGGAGTCTCTAGCACTTTGTTTGGGATCGGTTGCAGAGAACACAATGTAGACCAGGACGAAGGTACCAATGATTTCAGCAGCCAAACCCACACCTTTGGTGTATCCATGATGCACGTAGTTAGCCCCACCTCCATATATATCATAGAAACTCTTCTGGAAGGCCTTAACCAATCCAGCCCCACAAATGGCCCCTAGACACTAGGTTCTCATATACAAAATAGCCCTTGGCAAGGAAAATTTCCTAGCTAAGAACATGCCAAAAGTGACAGCAGGATTGATATGCCCACCTGCAACACCAAACACAAGGATCAAACACAAGAAGAAATTCAGAAATCTCAACCACAACAGTGTGCCTCTACTGGTCCATATCTCTGAGCATTAACACTATATATGTGATGGATCACCTTATTGGAATGATTACTGACCTAAATACCAGCAGTGCAGTAAACCAAAATGAAAATCATGCCCTCAAAGGACCAGGCAATACCCAACACCCCAACGCTCCCACAGTTTGTTGAGTTCCTGGAGTACCCAATCACAGTAGCAATAGTGATATAGAGAAACAACAATGTGGCAGTGAATTCTGCTATCAGAGCCCTGTAGAATGACCAGAGCGTGAATTCACTAGTTTCAATGAGCAGCAGGAGGTGGGTCAGTATAGTCCTTGGATGCAAAGCCCTGCTGTTCCAATTCCTTTCTTTCTTCCTTTGTCATGATGGCTGGTACTGAACTCCTGCTGCTACTAATGAACTCAAAGAAGCTCAGAATTGCAGGGGAGGTGAGAGACACTCAACTCAGATGTTGCAGAGGCAATGAGTGAATAGATGGTTTCCCTTGATAAGCTTGGAGTATAATGGTCCCTCGAGGTATATTTATGGTATAGGTCAGGGCTTAATTTCATGGAAGACGACACTAGGTTAGTGCTACCGCCCAAAACCGTCTATAATGCATCTTCAAGCACTAGTGATGCGAGTCAAGTTCCAATAATGCATCTTCAAGCACCAGCTGACAGACACCTTACCTTAATTCTGAAAATTGAGGTATTCCGGAAGGTAGAGAAAGGAATAGCTCTTGTAAAGGATTCTATAGAAGTATCGAATGAAGCTTCTAAAGAAACTCACAGTGGATATAAGGAAGAATATATAACAAGACTGCAAATCAAAAGTAGAATGGAAGGATCCACAGCCCGGAATATCTAGGCATGATAAATTCATAGCAGGAAGATCTAGGCATGATAAATTCATAGTAGGAAGATCTAACAGAAACACTCTTTTTCCCGATCGATATATCCCAATGCATGCAAAAATTGGAAACATGGATAGGGAAATGCACATTGCTGATGAAACATTTATAGGAATCACAGATACATACACTGGTATACCTGATGAGTGAAAGAGTCTGAAAGCGAGCTTTTTACATGCGCTTGAGGCTCTGATATTTATCAATAACGTATGTAAAGGCCCGCCCAATATTGTGAAATGCTGATTCCCAGCATCAGCAACAGAGTCCCCAGACGCAGGAGATAAGCTTACAACATCTTTTCCATTTCGAAAGTCCGTAGCCACTGTTCCTGTTTCAAATCCAGAGAAACCGAGCATGTAGGCTGTGGAGATCTCCCAAAACACCATCTCTTCGAAGTTTATCTCGATTCTGATATATACGAACTATGGGAGGCCCTAACAGAGTCCGGACCAGAGAGTGACAGACCAGAGAGAGTCGGCCAGGCCCTAACGGACCATGATGGGATTCCTATGACTGTATTTTTCCGACTCGATCTGGCTCAGCCAGCAAGAACTTAGAAGATCGGTGTGCACAAAGCCCAGCCATCTCTCAGAACCAGTACCACTGAAAAAATGGGGCGAATGCCATGGAAATCTGGAAAATCGGTTGAAAAAATGGGGTGAATGCCATGGAAATTCTGGAAAATCGGGGCGAATTTCATGTTTTTAGTTTTGTGCACCCTTTTTTTGGTGGGCTAATATTAAATAATTAATTATTTTTAAAATATTTTTTGGGCTAACTTTATTAAATTATAAAAATTGGGTTTTATATAAAAAATTCACCCTAATAAAATTTAATATCCCTTAAAATTCGAAAATTCACCTAATAAAATTAATATCATAAGGTCGCCTAAGTTATCACGGTGCACTCCAAGATCTTTCTCATCCAGATCAGTAAACAAATCTCGATCTCCTATCATGTGAAAAGACACACCACTGTCAAGAAACCACACTGAACCCATCACAATTGAGACCAAGCATGCGATCAGTGAAAAATCTAGCTCAAAATGTGAGGCTAAAGCCTCTCCAACTGCAGATCCAGCAGCCTTCTTATTTTTCTTCTTTAGTGGACAATTAGTGGCGTAATGTTCGTGTTGGTGACGGTGAAAGCACTTCACCTTGGACATGTCCTGCTTCTTGCCTTTCGCACCAGATTGAGAAGCTTTCTTGATCTTCCCCTTCTTTTGGCACAGCGGTAAGCACAATTTTTCTTCATCGAGTTCTTTGATGAAGATGGTCACGGTACTCACCTTGTCTCCTCTTGCACGAATGCGACTATAATCCTCCCCATCACAACAATTTCTGAGCCATTGACAGAGTCCCGATAGGAATGCCAACTCTTCGGAAGCCCAAGGAGAGCCAAGCTCACCAAGTCCTCATCATCAACAGTAACCCCCACACTTCCCAGCTCATCCCTGCATTGGATGAACTTCGTGAGGTACTTGGGCATACTGTCGCCTTTCTCCATTTTTATGTTCCTGAGTTTATCCTTGAGCGCCAACTTCCTCTGGTCACTCTTGCTTTGAAATAAATCTGTCAAAGTTTTCCACATCAAGAATGGAGTAGCCTTACCATGAAGGCTGGACAATATGTGATCCTTCACACCTTCCAACAGAATCCTTCGACACTTTGCTGTCTTCTTTTGCCATGCGTCAATTAAGGCAGCATCGTTAGAAGTAGGTTTTGGAATTTCTGCATCTATGAACTCCTTCAACCCATTTTCATCCAACACCGCCTCCATCCTGTCCTTCCATTCAATATAATTCAAGCTGCCCTCAAGGGCATACTCCAATCGCAATCTGTTGAAAGACATCTCAACTTCGACACCAAGAAAACACTGCTGCAAATTCGAATTCCACCAACTCAAAAACTCAACCGCTTCAATGTTTTGCAATTGCTCCAATGATCAATATCGCTCTGATACAATGTAGAAATTTGAATAACTGATATATTATTCACCGATATTCTCCTGATCACACGCTATTTTAACTTCATGCACAATACAAAATCTCACCTACAGCTGTGGTTCTTATTCCAATAAAAACAACCGCGTACTTTTGTTAAAACCATAAACAATCACACATATGAACATAGTATTTCATGGGAAATATTAAAGTTGAAAAACCCCAAATGTCATTATATTATATGTCATAGAGATCATGTAACAATCATTGCTGACTCCTCCACAACTCTCATCACAACCTCTAATTACTTGCCCACTCATCGACTAGATCTAATAAAACATGCTCGATCTGTGGACACGATGGCAAACCTTTGTTATAATAAATGCTATGGGATAGCTCATGCGTAAATGAACCACACAGCATGTTGTTTTGTCTCATGAAACCTCGATCCTTTGGTTGTTGAAAATATGCAACAGTATAGTCACAACTGATAGTTAACCTGCTCTTTCACCTATCTCTGCACTGGTCTCCACTGAAACTGTCCATGCACTGAAGTTAACTGATGTATTCTTTATTTGATTAATGAGTTTATAATTAGTGAATTAATTAATAATTAATTCACACCACTCTTCACTAGTGTATTAATCAGTTAGACTAAATACAACTAGTTCAACTATGTTTAGATTAGTTAAACTGAACACAACTCCATTAACTCTTCAATCAACTCCACCAAACTCTGTCACATGAGTTCTAACTGAAGTATCCATGCAATAGCTCCACTTAACCCTTAGGAATAGCATAATTCCTTCTATCAGCTCCTGTGCCACATCTATGCACTTAACCGAAGTGCTCCAAGAGAATAAGATAATGTTTATAGTCTAAATATTATTAAGAGCTAATAATATTCGACATATCTATTTTTAGACTGGCAATCTAAAAATAGATTCCTCCTAGTATGTCTAAAAATATAAGTCCATCTAGTTTTACAACTTGACCAACCATCCACAAATAGCATCCTGCAACTCATAGAATCATGATCGACATGTCTAAAAATAGACTTTGCACCAAAAATAGCTTGCGGGCCCACTTAGTGAAGGCGACTCTTTTCACTAAGCTCATCATCTTGTTGCAATCTCAATAGATACAACGCCAGGGGACAAGGACAAGGAAGCAGAGTAGCACACAGAAAAATATATAGGGACAGACCGAAAAAGATATAGAGAAGTGCACAGAAAAGGATGCTTAAGCAGAAAAAGACACAGAGCCAGATTTGGGCGGAGAAGCCGATCTTGACCTTAGAGGTCTCAATGGGGTATATGACGATGGCGCGACATCTCCATGTGGTACAAAGAGAGGTGCAAAAGCCCCCAAGGGCACGCGAAAGAAGAGAAAAGGCTCCAAGGCCAAAGGCACAGAAAATGTCACTCTGACAGAAGATGACCTTGAAAATATTGCAGACACATCCACTTCTGTTTCTAAGGATAGATTGTAATATTCCCAATTTTCCACCAGTTAATTGGAATATTAGAGTTCTTATTTTTTATAATTAATTAAGTAAATAAGATGGTGGAGGGACCCATAAACCCCATAGACGAATAAAATCCAATTTTTGTGTGTGTATGTGGGTTAATTAGAAGTAGATCAGCATTATGGAGTAGTGGAAAAGCTTCTTAATGAAGGAAGAATGGAGATAATGAAGCATTAATGATAAGATCATGGAGATAGTGGAGGAGTCAAAGTAAGATCATGGAGCAATCGAGTAATATCATAGAGCACTAATGATGAAATAGTGGAGGAAGTGGTGCACTAAATGCACACATGATGGAGAGAGTGGAAATTAAATGCAGAGATGATGGAGATCATGGAGAGGCAACACAGTCTTCATGGAGGCTAGTGGCCACATGTGCAGCACTGTTATGAGGTGGGACAAGGCTAGGCAAGGCTCAAAAAGAATAAAAGGAAGATGAAGGTAGAAATATAAGGTGGATTTTAGATTTTAGAATTTGATTTTAGATCTGGATTTTTCATTTGACATTTCTATGCATGCTTCAGTTGTTTAGCTAAGTTTGCAGTGTTGTTTAGCACACGGGTCTTACCGAGTAGGAATCCCACCCTTATCCACGAGGGAATTCGAGTGCCTACTCTAGGAAGGTTTCTTTGAGCAACTATTCATCATTATTCATTGGTGACACATTCAGCCCCTCTCTATAGCACATTCAGTCTCAGGAATTACGCATTCCTGCTTGAGGGTTTGAGAGGAGGAGGTTGTTTGTAGCACTTTCAACTAGGAAACCGGTGGAGGATTCATTCTTTCACCTTGTTCTTAAATATAAATCTTCCAAGAGAAGCATATTGATATCCGACATTCAGGGCATCAGTTTATACTTCCATGCAACAACAATTCCCCCAGGAATTGTGCAGTCCAATCCTGTAGATCTGAAGGAGGAAGGAATTTTCCAGTATTTCAGTTGGAAATCCTGTGAAGGATCATCCCCTCACCATGTTGAGATTATTTCCATAATTTTTTAGAATAAATACATCATCTAGCAGTAGGCTATAGCTTCAGCCTCCTTGACAACGCAGTTATTTCCATATGTTGTGCATTCAGTAGCTACAATCTTGGGAGGAGGAATGAGGAGATAGATCTCAAACTTCTAGCTTGGAGATCTGAAGGAGGGATCAGCCCTGTATGCATTGAGCTAATTTTATCTTATTTAAACCATATTTATCTTCAGTTCATGCAGTAGATCTGCATACCCAACAGTTATATAGTGCAAGCCCTAGGAGGTTAATCTTCCAAGATTTTTAGATATGGAAATCCTTTCTGGGTTATTTTAGGTTTTCATCATACATTAGGGAAATTTTGACGTCTAAAATGGGCCTCCTAAGGAAATAATAAAATAAGATTTGATTACATCATCAAATTTTAGAGGGAAAAATGAAAAAAACTAATTTTTCAACTCATATTTTCAACTTATCTCCCAAATTTTTTACTCAAATTTCAAGTGGGAGTACTCGTTGGATGAAAAATTTAATTCCTCATCTAAGGAGTATCCATGTGGCATACTTTCGATGGACCCTGCTACAAAAAAAATGAGAAATACATGAAAAACGTGATTGCAATCATGTTTTTTAATGTATTTCTCATTTTTTGTGTAGCAGGGTCCATCAAAAGTATGCAACATGGGTACTCCTTAGATGAGGAATTAAATTTTGCATCCAACGAGTACTCCCACTCGAAATATGAGTAAAAACTTTGGGAGATAAGATGAAAATACGAGTTGAAAAAGTAGTTTTATTATTTTATTATTTTTTAATATTTTTACCGTTTTACTTAAGAATGGTGAATCATCCCCCATGGTTGACATCACCATCTTGAATCCTATTGGTTCTTATAAAGTTTATTTTGGTTGTACATTTTTCTTAGGAGGGGCCCAGATCTAAAATCCCGGCATCATCTAAGCTCTGGAACAACCAGATCTATGCCTTCCTTTCCCACCAACAGTTATATTTACACCATTTGTAGAAGGGACAACGCAGTATAGTCTCCAGCAGTCCAGCAGCTACGCAATGCCTTTGATGAGAGGACTTCAGGGACATTCTAGCCTACTTGTTTGGCTTGAGTACTTCCAATTTTGAGCACTATTGTACCTGTATTTTCACCTCCTAAAAATAAAATGGCTCTGTTATTTTTTCTATTTGTATGGTTTTTATATCTTATGTGTACATTGCTGTAGTTTCCATTTATTTTGTTTCTATATTCTTGTCTTTCCCATTTTGGGATATTACAGTGGAATTAGAGCATGATCTTTGGCTCAGAATGTGGGCACTACGTCTTATGACATCAGAAGAAGTTTGATAGAAGAAAACCAGAGACGCTTTCTATAGAGACACTTCCTGTCATCGAGGAGAAAGTATGTGAGAAGTAAAAGGAATATATCAGCACTATCACTCCAGAAGAGGAGAAACTACCACCACCACTTTTTGCAGAAGTACTTGCATCAGGAGAAGGAGCACTTGCATCTTTGCAAGATGGTATTGAGCTCTTTACATTGGGAGTCCCATGCATGATTCAAGAGATGAATGAGGAAGTGGAGGCAGATACCAACGTTGGTACATTAGAAGAGGAGCAACCATCACCATTACTAGTAGTTGGAGACGCCATTGTACTGGTTGGAGGAACTCTTGTAGCTTTGCAAGATGTTCCCATGTTTCAGTTGATCCAAGGTTTGCAAACATTTCCATCCCATATTATTTCAGAACCTCGGCTTGAGATTTGTGAGATCATTCCATCAGGGAAATTTCATAACCAAGGATTAGAGCACCATGTTGATTTGGAGCAGTAGACTATCACTGCGTAGAGGACCCCTGACTTGCTCAAGGAGGAGATGTATAACCATCCCAGTTGTTCAGTGTTGAGCTACACACAACACTTTGTTTTGAAGTGTGGAGTTTTGGAGGATGGGATGAGCATAGTCCTAATAATTATAATGTTTGGTTATGAGTTTAGCATTGTGTATGGCCATGAGACAACATATGCACCATCATGTATATCAACAATGTTGTCACTGAGCAACAGTGATGAAATGAGGGCCCCATAATTCTTGGATAATTCTAAGGAAAAATTCACTCATGAAGCACTGGAGGGACATATGATAGAGGGTAGACATCCTCTGATGGATATCATTTTCCACTATCAGGATGGATTTTTCTTGGTGAGAATCTCACAGCTCAAAGAGAAATTTCTGCCTACAGCATATATAGAACCTTATGAGTTCTTTCGGGCCATTGATGAGAGGATCTCATGGAGATACCTCAAGGAGGGTGCACTTCAATATGTCATGGATTACAAATCTTATCATTAGATTAAGGAGGATGGTATTCTCCCTTGGGTGGATACCAAGTTGGAGCATGATATGATTCATCACCCACAATGGGATGGATGGACGAGGATTATGAGAAAGGGGTTGACAACCCACTTGCAGATCTATGATACAGGGCAGCAAGAAGCATGGCTACGTTGGTTGCTTTTGGGTGAGTATGGTTACTACCCAACATTCCACATTTGTATGATCCATGCCTTGCATAGCACTGGTGTGATGCAGCAGCAGGAGGCATGGATGCACTGGTTATTGTTGAGAGAGTTTGGCCATCTCATGACATATCCTATGTCAATGGGTGGAGTATTTTTTGGGACATTTTATGGCACTCACATGATGTGGTAGCAGGGAGCTTGATTAATTTGTTTTGATGTGACATTATTCATGCCAATCAGTATGTTGTTGCTCCATGATATTCATGATGATGATGTGAGGTGGAAACAAGAATCCTTGTTTCTTTGGTTACTCTTGGGAGAGTTTGGGATGAAATTCTCCCATACATTGCATGATGATGATGGAGGATGGAAACAGGAGGCCTTACTGAGTTGGATTCTATTGGGAGAATATGGCCACCTTACTTGGTATGATGATGAGGTGGTATGGCAGTAGGAGGCATTGTTGTGGTGGCTTCTCTTGAGAGAGTATGGCTACTGCACTTGGTATGATGATGATGTGATGTGGAAGCAAGAGGCATTGCTATGGTGGCTTCTCTTAAGAGATTATGGTTTTCATAATTGGTTTGATGATGGTATGGTATGGCAGCAAGAGACATTGTTGCGGTGGCTACTATTGGGGGAGTATGGTTTGACATTTTACATGTCCATCCATATGTCTCTACTTATGATTTTTCATAGTGTTGGGATGATTCTTGGAACCAACAAGGCCAATAGGGCCAAGTATGAAAGCATGGAGAGATACAATCTACTTCATGTAGCATGGGATGGAGAGATAGTTTATGAGTTGGGACTTTCCACTTTGGGAAGAGACCCCTTCACCTTATGTATCTCATGCATAGAGGAGGATCTTGGACAGCATATGGTTACCACTTGGAGACTCATTGATGAGGAGAGGCATCTAACTTTTCAGTTGGAGGCCATTCTAGACATTCTAGAGAGGAAGATTTGGAGCTGGACATGCATAACACATTGGAGTAGATGGGGAGGCCTTCTATATGACGATGCCATTTGGAGGGAGATGGATTTCTGTAGCATCTAATTTTGCAAATGCTTGAGGACAAGAAATATTTTGGCGGGGAGGGCTATAATATTCCAAATTTTCCATCAATTAATTGGAATATTAGAGTTCTTACTTTTTCTAATTAATTAAGTAAATAAGAGGGTGGAGGGACCCGTAAACCCCATAGAAGAATAAAATCCACTTTTGGTGTGCGTATGTGGGTTAATTATAAGTAGATCAATATTATGGAGTAGTGGAGAAGCTTCTTAATGAAGGAAGAGTGGAGATCATGTAGCATTTATTATAAGATCATGGAGATAGTGGAGGAGTCAAAGTAAGATCACAGAGAAATAAAAGTAAGATCATAGAGCACTAATGATGAAATAGTGGAGGAAGTGGTGTATTAAATGCACACATGATGGAGAGAGTGGGAACTAAATGCAGAGATGATGGAGATGATGGAGAGACAATGCAGTCTTCATGGAGGCTAGTGGCCACATGTGCAACACAGTTATGAGGTGGGGCAAGGCTAGGGAAGGCTCAAAAAGCATAAAAGGAAGATGAAGGTAGAGATAGAAGGAAAATTTTATATTTTAGAATTTGATTTTAGATTTGGATTTTCCATTTGACATTTCTATGCATGCTTCAGATGTTTAGCTAAGTTTGCAGTGCTATTTAGCACACGGGTGTTCCCGAGTAGGAAACCCACCCTTACCCACGGTGGAATTCGAGTGCCTAATCTAGGAAGGTTTCTTTGTGCATCTATTCATCATCAAGCATTGGTTCCACATTCAGCCCCTCTCTACCGCACATTCAGTCTCAGGAATTATGCATTCCTGCTTGAGGATTTGAGATGAGGAGGTTATTTCTAGCACTTTTAGCTAGGAAATCAGTGGAGGATTCATCCTTTCACCTTATGATTCAAGTTCAGTCTTCTAGGTGCAACATATTGATATCTGAAATTCAGGCCATCAGTTTATACCTCCATGCAGCAACAACTCCCCCAGGAATTGCGTAGTCCAGTCTTGTAGATCTGAAGGAGGAAGGAAGTTTCTAGTATTTCAGTTGGAAACCCTATGAGGGATCATCCCTTCACCTTATTGATACTATTTCCATCATTCTTGAGCATAAATACGTCATCTAGCAACAGGCTATAGCTTCAGCCTCCTTGATAGTCTAGTTATTTCTAGTTGTTGTGTATTCAACATCTACATTCTTGGGAGGAGGATGGAGGAGATAGATCTCAAGTTTCTAGCTTGGAGATTTGAAGGAGGGATCAAACTATATGAATTGAGATGATTATATCTTATTTCAGCCATCTTTATCTTGAGTTCATGTAGTAGATATGCACACCTAATATTTATATAGTGCAAGCCCTAGGAGGGTGATATTCCAAGATTGTTAGATCGGGAATTCCTTTCTGGGTTATTTTGGGCTTTCATCATAGAGCCCGGATCTGAAATCCCAACATCATCTGAGCTTTGGAATAGCAAGATCTATGCCTTCCTTTTCTGCTAGCAATTATATTTACACCATTTGCAGAAGGTGTAGGTTTTAACCATGTAAAGAAATTATCTGCAAATGAATCTTTAAAACAGAAAATAAACAACAACGAGAGCATAAAACATAAAACAAATAAACACAGAGATTTTTCCCTGGATCCCAAATCAGGACGAATAGCTCGATTTTTCATTATATTCCTTTTAGTGTTACAACACATATATATGCATGCCGAAGCATACATAAACCCCAATCCATTAACCCTGGATTAGAACTTTACCATAGTTCCCTTGACCGGATCTACAAAATACTAGGGGCCGAAAACCATCATGCCCCAAAACCATGTGCAAACCCATGCACAAAACCATGGGTGGGTCTGCCCACCAAAAAATAAGGTCCAAAAAAATATAACACGTACCCAACATTCTCCCACTTGTTTTTTTCTTTCTGCAGGGGGCCACAGGAGAGCTTAGTCATTAGCCCAGCTCTGCAACACCAAGAGAAATTATGAGTGCTCACAGAATTTGTCAATGCATCTGCAACATTCTTCAAGGTGTTCACCTTTACCAGCAACACCCTTTTAGCCTCAACCATATCTCTCAAAAAGTGATATTGAACATCAATGTGCTTTGTCTTTGAATGATAAGCAGGGTTCTTAGCCAAGAAAATTGCACTTTGGCTATCACAGTCTATCCTTATAGCTTGCTGCACCAACCCCATACTTGAAAAAGATCTTTGCAACCAAAATAATTCTTTGCTTGCATGAGTGGCTGCTATGTATTTTGCCTCTGTAGTTGAAAGAGCCACTACAAACTGTCTTTTACTCATCCAATTGATTGCACCTCCAAATAGGATAAAAACATACCCACTTGTAGATATTCTTTGGTCCAGATTTCCAGCCCAGTCTGCATCAACAAAACCACGAATGTCCAACACACTTTCCAATCTTGGTCTTCCCTGGTAGCATAAGCCATAATCACTAGTGCCACACAAATATCTGAAAACCCACTTCACTGTTGTCCAATGCTCCTTCCCTGGGTTTGAAATAAACCTGCTCAATACTCCCACTACATGTGAAATGTCTGGTCTAGTACAGACCATTTCATACATTAGGCTACCCACTACATTTTCATATGGAACATGGGACATATCCTCCTCTTCTTCTTGTGTCTTGGGACACTGTTCATCAGACAGCTTTGTACCTACAGGAATCGGAACATTCACCTGTTTACTATCCTGTATATTGAACCTCTATAATATAGTCTCGACATACTTCCTCTGGTTTAGCCAAAGCTTCCTCTTTTCCTGATCTCTCTTAATTTCCATGCCCAAAATATAGTTTGCAGCACCAAGGTCCTTCATGTCGAATTTGGAGAACAGTTGGGTCTTCAAATCTTGGATAATTTCTTTGTCATTTCCAATCAACAACATATCATCCACATACAAGACCAAATAAATAACACGGTCACCAATTAATTTAAAATAAACACAGTGGTCCTCCTTGCTTCTGGTGAAGCCAAGTCCTCATATATAGGTATCAAATTTCTGATACCACATCCTTGGTGACTGTTTTAACCCATACAGAGACTTCAAAGAACATGCCCTTAATAATTCTCTTCTCTTCATCATAAAGCCTTCGGGTTGTTTTCATGTAGATCTCTTCCGGATCTAGTGAAGAAATGTTGTCTTCACATCTGTCTGTTCACCTCAGGAAATCAAATGCGAGTATGACGGATAAAAGTAATCTAATAGAAGTAATTTTGGCAACAGGAGAAAAAATATCACCAAAATCAATTCCTGGTACCTGGGAATAACCTTTTTTCTACCAACCTAGCTTTGTATTTCTCCACCTTTCCTTCTACATTCATCTTCTTCTTAAACACCCATTTGCTCCCTATGGGCTTCCTTCCAGCCGGCAACTCCACCAGATCCCATGAGTCATTTTTATGCAAGGATGCCATTTCATCAACCATGGACTCCTTCCAGAGTTTTCCATCTTCTGTATCTACTGCCTCCCTGACGGTTTTGGGATCATCATCAGTTATAGTTAAAGAAAAAATTGAATAGAAAGCAGATGGACTATACTTTTCTGGTGGTCTTATTTCCCGAACTGATCTTCTCACAGCTAAATTTTGTGGCTCTTCCTCTTCTGAGTCTTATTTTGTTGTAGAGTCTGATTCATCCTCCTTTAGTTCAAACTCTATCTTCTTAGGTTCCTTTGGTAGGACTTTATTTTTAAAAACATCTTTCACCTCTCTAAACACCACATCTCAGTTGTACACAACCTTCCTTGTTTCCTAGTTCCAAAGCTTGTAACCCTTTAAACCATCCTTATGCCCAATAAAGATGCACTTTTCAGATTTACTATCCAACTTGCTCCTTTTCTCCTTTGGAGCATGTACATATGCATCACATCCAAATACCCTTATATGTGAAAGAGAGGGTTTCTTACTAGTCCATACCTCATGTGGAGTCTTATCCTCCAGCACTGATGAAGGTGATCTGTTAACCAAGTAACATGCAGTCTCCACTGCCTCTGCCCAAAATTCTTGTCCTAACTCGATACCGCTGATCATGCTTCTTGCCTTTTCCATCAGCGTTCTATTCATTCTTTCTGCAACTCTGTTTTGCTGAGGTGTGTATGGAGTAGTATTTTTCCGTGCTATACCACACTTCTTACAAAACTCTTCAAATTCCTTCTTACAGAACTCCCCACCATTATCTGTACTCAACACCTTTATCTTCTTCTCTGTCTGATTTTCCACCAGAGCCTTAAATTATTTAAATCTCTCAAAGACTTCAGATTTCTTCCTCAAGAAATATATCCATGTATTCCTTGATGTTATAAAATTATATATTAAAGAGCAATGCAACACATGAAATATGCAGAAAACACAAGCAAACAAAACACATAAAACTAGAGAGACACATATATACGTGGTTCACCCAGTTTGGGCTACGTCCACCCCGAAAAACCAGTCCTTCCTTTCTATTATCCAACAAAATTAAGAGACACAACCTACAACAGATCTACTATAATATCCTCTGTTCTCTCCCACAGTCTCCTTATCTGTTTCTCACTATGAGAATACACATACAATACACATCCACAATACAATGCCCTCATACAAGCAAGGGGTTTCCTTCTAGTGAAAAAAACCCTAAACTAAACATAACTTCTACCGTCAGATCATCTGCCTAATTAACGACCCAAATTGATAATAAATTATTATACTTTTACAAGGGAATTTTACATCTGTTTTTAGCTTCGAGGGGTACAGTTTTCCTAGGGTATACATCTGGTTGAAACAAGGATCTCTGAATCAGGATGAAAATCAGGGTCCACACCCAACACTTGAGAAGTAATCTATGAATGAAACATAGTATACAGACTTACCTAGTGACGGAACCGACATAGGTCCAAACACATCACTGTGCACAAGCTCTAATATCTTGTTTGCCCTCTTGGCACTAGAAGGAAAACTCACTTGATTCTGCTTCCCATATACACAATATTCACAGAAATTGAAATCCAGGGAGCTATTAGACATACCTTCTACCATACCATTTCCATGCAGTATCCGAAGGCCCTTCTCTCTAATATGCCTAAGCCTTTAATGCCATAGCATGGTCTTTTCTCCAGATACCGCTAGGCTTTCCGCTCCACTTTCGGGAACCACAGAACTGTTGCACCCATCAATAATAGTGTTTCCCTAAAGCTTGTACAGAGTTCCAATCCTAACTCCCCGAATTAATACTAGTGCTCCCTGAACCATCTTAAAGGTATCTTTCTCGAACACTATTTTTTACACCTGCATCATCCATCTTGCTTACAGAAATCAGATTTCTGGCCAATGTAGGAATGTGCAGAATACCAGGAAGTGTTCGAATCCTTCCACCTTGCAGCTTCAGCTTGGCTTTTCCACGTCCGATGATTTTGGCCTTCCTATCATCACCTAAGAAGACATCACCACCATCATATTTCTCATACTCACAGAACCACTCCCTATGGGGAGTGAAGTGAAAGGATGCACCCGAGTCAATCAACCATGACTCAGCAGTCTGCATCCCTATTGTAAAAATTGGTTTTGCCTCTGCAGAAGGACCTTCATCAGATCCCTTTCCTTTCTCAGGAGCTTTAGATCTGCATTCCTTTTTGTAGTGCCCTTCCTTTCCGCATTTCCAGCACACCTTTACAAACTTTCCAGGAGATTTAGATCTCCCTCTAGGTTTAGATCTCCCACTCGAAACCTTATTCTTGTTTCTGTTCTGGGACCTTCCTCGTACAGATAAGGCATCTCCATTCTGACCCTCCATATTTCTCCGTCTCATTTCCTCCGACAGCAAGGCTGAGACAATGTCATCAAAATTCAAGGTATTTATGTTGCTACCTATTGCAATAACCAGAATGTCCCACAAGTCTGGTAGAGAACACAACAAACTGATGCACTTATCTTCATCTGAGATTTTAATATCAACAGATCAAAAAGCACAACACCACGGTGCAGACTTGAAGGCATTCAGATGCTCTGTCACCGAGTCTCCATCCTTAATCCTCAGGTTATACAGTTTTTTCCGCAGGAACAATTTATTCACCAGAGACTTAGATTGGTACAAATTCCTAAGTTTGTCCCACAAATTCTTCGTTGTGGCTTCCCCAAATACATTCAACAATACCGAATTTGAGACACACAACAGTATTGTGCTCTTCACCTTCTGATCCAACTTATTCCAGTCTTCATTTGACATTGTCGTTGTTTTAGTACCTGGATCTACCATGATCCACTGGTCTTTATCCACCAGTAGATCATCCATATTGAGCTTCCACAACTCAAAACTCTGACCATTAAATTTCTCAATCTCTATCTTTCCACTGCTCTCCATCTTCTTTCACCGCAATAATCGACCCCGCAGATCTCCCACTGAATAGGGTCTACCACAGGCCCGAGCAAATAACCCTCAGTAGCAAAGGCATCCCCTTGAAGCCAAAATAGATCCAATACCAAATGTAGGTTTTAACCCTGTACAAAAATGATCTACAAGCGAATATTTAAAACAAAAAATAAACAATAGCAAGAGCATAAAACATAAAACAGATAAACACAAAGATTTTCCCCTGGATCCCAAATCAGGATGACCAATTTCATTTTTCAATATATTCCTTTTAGTGTTACAACACATATATATACATGTCGAAGCATACATAAACTCCAATCCATTAACCTTGGATTAGAACTTAATCATAGTTGTCTTGAATAGATCTACAAAATAGCAAGGGCTGAAAAACATCATGCCCCAAAACCATGTGCAAACCCATGCACAAAACCATGGGTGGGTCCGCCCACCGAAAAATAAGGTCCAATTTTTTTTTTCCCAGGGCGCTGCCCCAGGCCCCGAACAAGGGGGGCTGCCACCCCCCCTGTGACCCCCTTGCTGCACCCAACGCAATGTACAGTGGGGGTTGTTGCCCCCCCTGTGACCCCCCCATGTGTGACTAGTCGTGGAAAGAATATAACACATACCCAACAGAAGGGACAACACAATATAGCCTCCAGTAGTCCAGCATTTATGCATTGCCTTTGATGAGAGGACTTCAAGGACATTCTAGCCTACTTGTTTGGCTTGAGTGCTTCCAATTTTGAGCACTGTTGTACTTGTATTTCCACCTCCTAATAATTAAATTTCTCAGCTATTCTGTCTATTTGTATGGTGTTTATACCTTATGTGTACATTTCTGTAGTTTCCAGTTATTGTGTTTCTATATTCCTGTCTTTCCAATTTTTTGATTTTACACACATGGACTGCCATGGAAGAGCAGTACAAGGCTGCGGTCGAAGCATTACAATCCAAATTGCAGGTCATGTAGTTGAAAAGCAATAACATACAAGCGAGCATGAATCAAGCGAGGGTGATTCAAGTGAGCCTACCTACAATAATGGTCATCGCAATGTCAGAAAACAAAATCTACCCCTTCCCTGGTGCAACAATTACAGTGGAGCAGTCAAAGCTACATGCGTAGGTGCAGACCTAATTAGAGGTCGGGATCGATCTATCTAAATTTCCAAGTGGAAAGCTACACACTATCCAAACTGTCATCTCCGATGAGCTGCAGTGCAGGGAGGCGCACTTGCAACAGTAGTTGAATGAAGCAGAACATACGGTAGCAGCTAAAATAGAAGAATCACTCCAAGCACAAACAACGCAGCATGCGACTGTGGCTCAACGTGCAGAATTGGAACACTTGATCGACAGGTGTTGGGCCAGAATTGTAATCTATGGATAAACTACTCTTCTGTAGACCGGTGTCTAGTCTAGAACAATAGGTGAAAGTCTATGCTACCCTTTTTCCTAACTCAGAACAGATACACAGAGAGGATTGGATGCTTACTTGTTTCAGTCGCTTCCAAATGGCTCCTTTCTGTCGCTTCCACTACAACTTCAAATTCAAGCGGTTTCAAATAGCTGAATGCTTCCTACAAGAAAGAACACTAAAACAAAAGAAGATGCAATAATATATATATCTATTCAATCTAATTAGCTAAATCAGTTAAGCATAAACTACATTCATCAACCAAGATTTTACAATATGGAAAATCAAAGTAAACATAGATGCATGTAGGGAAAAACAAGAAGTACTATTTATTGATGATAGAAGGAGAGGCTACAACCTAGTGATTGATTTGAAGTGACCCTCTAGTACATTTCCCAAGTCTCATCATAGCATAAGTCTCTCCAGCAGCAGCTCCACAAATCAAACTCTCTATTGAAAATTCTCTAGCATTTCCCTACTCAAATTCTTCCTCCTAAACATAGATCTGTGTTCAATTTATAGATGAACAGTAGGTATTTTTGTAATCAATAACATTCAAAAAATAGGAAAGACATGTTTCCATTCATGTAGATGTCAAATGGACACTTGGATCCGAAACGACACCTTGTGAACCATACGAAGACAACATTGAAGTGGAATTCGAAGCAGTTTTCCTTTCATACGATGTGACTTGACGCACCTTTGAATGTCGGGAAGTGCTTTGTAGAGCAGCCTTGAGTGGGGCTACCTGCATATGCAACACACTTAGGCCCCTTAGAGCCTGCGTTGGTGAGCTCCCACATGTTTAATAATAAGCTTCAAACCATGGAAAATCCTTGCTTGATGAAAGTCTTGTTTGATTTATGTTGTTTCATGTCTTAGGGCATATAGCAACTGAGATGATAGGGAAGGATAGACCCTTGATCATTGGTCCTGGAGATGATGCCCAGTTAACCAGGTCATTGGGAATGGTGCCCAAATTGACTATGTGGTGCCCCCTAAGCTTGTAAGTCTAAATATTAAGAACATTTGATTGAGATGATTTACACGTGATATTTGAAGCAGCGGAATAATACTGCATCAATATTACAATACCACATTACATCATGATATATCCTCTGTTGATCTGTAATTTCTAAGGGTAGGCCTTCCCATGAAGGTAAAACAAAAAAACAATCTAATAACATGTACATAATTCAGAAAGTCATCTACATTGGAATGTTGCCCAGATGCAGACATGCCTACAGATACAGGCCCATGTTTGGATGAAAATCTGTATGTAAATTCATCGTACAGATGATGTGTACAACAATCTTGAAATCGCAGCCCGGATGGATGAAACTAGATCCGGGGTATTCTTATCTCGTTCACTCAATCATTCAGGTACAAGTCTAGCCATGCGAATATATGATTTGTCGTCAAACATGGAAAGACATTGTTTGATTACTAGGCAATAATGAAAGTTGTTAAAAAATGTGAGAGAACCACCATTAATGTCAATGGCCCTCAAGGTACTGCAGTACATTTCATAAGGCATGAATGGATGATTTGATGTAGAACTGCAAACAAAATCTTTCGGTCAAAAGTTCAAAAGCGAGGATCTTTTCGATGCTGTAACAAGCCTCATGGTACTAGAATCTGATGTTTCTAAGTGAAATTCACAGATGTTGATTTGTGGTTGATCACTGTGATGGCAAATTCTGGAGTTTCGGAGACAAGGGTATGACCGATAGCAATTTTCGCGAGGATGACGGTCATGAAAATGAAGGGTTTACAGTATTGCCAGTGGATGAGTTCTTAATCGCGGATCGTTCTCTTGAACATATCGGCGACAACATGATGAGTTGCCGAGCATTGACCCAAAACCGAAGTGAAGGTATGATGAACCATAGGTGTGAATGAACCGTCAAGATGATTACCCAACCCAAACAGTCACGGACATGGAGTGAAAGAAGTGTCATGTTCAAGAGCGACTTGCTACCAAAAAGAAACTTTACTTGCTTTTCCAAAATTTTCCCCGGTCATTTGTCGACCAGTAACTCTTTATTTTTTAACAAGCTTGAGGAGGATAACATTTTCTTGATCTATAATTCAACCCTTCGGGCGAATAAAGAATAAAATATCGCTATTTAATAATTTAACGAGTCTAGGGATGAATGAAACTCGATTCTTGCCATGATTGACAAGCCCATTGCTATTTTATGTTTTAACGAGCTTAACGACAGTGATAGCCCAGTCCTTTTTCATATTTAGAGAGTTTGAAAAAGAGGACCAAAGAGGACTCCAAAAAGTACTCTTTCGTAAATTTGTCTCTCAGATCTGAAAAAGTGTAAAATGATATCTGAAAGAACCTCTTTGGTCATGTTTAACCAATGTATTTATTTTTCGTAAATAATCCATCTCAGTCTGGAAAAGGGTTAAACTTATACTGAGTAGATATCAATTAATTTACTTTAACGAGCTCGAAATAACAAGTGCTCGACAATATTTTCACATTATCGGAGTCTGAAAAGAGTTGAAAGAAGACTCCAGGGGTTCCTTTTTCGCTGTTATAGAAGCTCGAAAAAGAGATAAAAGTGCGCTTCAAATCCTTTTTCATTTTTAACAAAGCTCGAAAAATAAGGAGAAAAAGCATGCTTTGTGGTCAAGTCTTTCTTGAAATAAACCTACACGACTAACCTGTTCGTCAGTTGTATTTCCTGTTCAGGAAAACATCAAATGGATTAAAAATACTTGTTTCATGATAAAAAACATAATAAAACCATAGTCATATCAATAAATTTAACTTTCAAGTAATTAAACGACTATATAAAGCAGTTTCACTATTCATTTTTACCATTTCATAGTTACCATTTGCATTTTGGAGCTCTGAACCTGATTTTTCCCCCGAACTTCAGTCATTAATTATGGTCATTTCAATGGACAGATTTCATTACTGTTTGATCCAGGTCAATAGTAAAAACCTCCTCTTTCTTTTAGTATTCATTTCATTACCATTCCTTGCAATTTTTTAGGGTTTTGAGGCCCCTAGGGTAAATTTTGCAAAAATTGAGGGAAAAACACCCCTAAATGTCGAAACCTGCGTTGCATAGCAGGTACAGTGAAGTGTACTTGCATGTGCAATGCATTGTCTCAGCCCAGGGAGTGCGTTGGGCGCAATTGAAGTTTTTTATTTTCACGCTGTGTCCAAAATTTGCCTAGTTTTTTGCAATGAATGGTATCTAATGGATCTTATGGTTGATTTTCAGGTTTTCATCGGATTATAATGACGATTAAATGGAGAGAAAGAGAACATGAAGAACAAGATATGATTGCCTTGAATGATCCGGGTACTGTAAGAGCTTTAAGAGATTGCGGGCTGCTTAAGTACTTTAAACTGTCGGGAATGAGGAAACAAATAGAACTCCTATAATTCCTTGTTCGAGCATGGGATCCAACGATAGAGGCATTTCACATAAAAAATCAAGTGTTTTCCATAACAGTTGAGGATGTGTATTTTCTCACAATATTTTTGAGGAGAGGTTTTCCCATTTCACTCACAGGATCTACCATTGGAGGAGAAAAAGTGAGGGATTATGTTATGCAGTATTGCTATCCGGGGTCAGAACCTAGCAAAGATGGAAAAATAAACATCTGTGATGTCAGGGATTTGCCTTTGTAGACCATCCTCTTCACGATTATTAAACTAGCTGGCACCGTTACACTTCATGTAGCGAATGGATCATATATGCAGTATGCGCTGGAATGTTTAGAGCCAACAGTTTTCAACTGGTCCGAAGTTGTTCTATCTCAGATAAAGGAAAAATTGAATAAAGCAAAGGGAGGAAGGAAGAAAAATTTCAGTTATGGTTCCATCCTTATCTCTTTTTCTTTGGAACGGATTCCACTGATGCAGCCACAACATGTAACATTGGATATATCCAGTCCTAGAGATCCTCGAATGCAGAGATGGGTAGAACTCTGGGTCAGCAAAAAGGCCAATCGACCATTGTGTTCTCGACTGCATTCTTCGCCTGGTTTAGGCGACAGATTGTCGCCATTGATGAGTATGCATATGCAGGCGTCGACTTCCGAGGAGATCCAAATCTAGTTTTACCAGAAGGCGCCAAGTGGGGTGCAATAGGTAAGATTGATTTGACCATGTTTTTTGATTTTTACAAGGTTTATAATTTTTTTTTTGTGTTTCGATTTCTTTCCAAGAATAAACTAAATGTTTTAATGTAATGCAGATATCGGTCACGTTCAACCAGTAGAGGAACCAGAGCGCGAAGTGGATGCACCAGCAGAGAGGGCTATTGGGAGAGCAATCCTTCAGGACCTTGATATGGCTGAGACTCTTGTTGAGCTCCAGCAACACATAGAGGGGTTTACCTTCGGGATTCCGGATTTCCAGATAGAAGAGCTTCCCATGTGACTGTAGCGACACACAATTGGGGTTCCTAACCATTGGATGTGGGTGCTCCGTAGGATTGCTAGATCTATAACGTGCTATCATGAGCACCACTAGTTTACGTATGAATTTTTTGCATACATTTTGAGGTCAGATGACCAATGTGTCTTAGGCACAAATTTTGTAAAAAAACTATAACTATATATCTATATGTTTTCAGAGTTTTTCCTATGTTTAATGCGTAATCCTATTCAATGATGTGAATGTTTTCTTTACCTATGTCGCAAATGTCTGTCTAAAACTTGATTGGTTAATGAATCAGTTAAAGTGTTCAGATTTCTGGAAATGTGTTGATATTGAATGAAATCAAAATGTCTCTCTAAAAGTCAAACTTTTAGGAACAATCTAAAAAGTGTTGGATTTCTAACATAATAAATACTAGTAAGTTGTAGTACCACAAGTTGTGGGTCTAACCTGATGATTATGCAGTTAATACCAAATGAAATGGCATCAGAGAGAATTTCGATCAACGTGCTATACTCAGCGATATTATTCATCGATCTACCGATATAGATCCCTTGAAAACTCACTAACTCGTCGTTCAGAGCAAAAATGGCCCACGGTGCAGAGGATAGATTCTGCGTACTACGACTAGCACCATCATCATATCCAACAAATGGTTCTGAAGATTCAGTCATCTGCGATGAAATGTAAAGAAGATTACTAACGTCAAGAAAACTCTAAAAGACAAATTAAGATAGTGAATGCAAATCAACAGCATGTAAACAATATAATACAAAAAATTACTACGCTCATGATTAAGCATAGTAACGTTTAAGATACAACCCATTTCTAGGTCGTGCCAATGGAATCCCATCGTAATCAACTAACTCGTAGGCACCCTTAGCAAGAAATATTTTGACAATGTAGGGGCCATGCCATAATGGCTCGAATTTCCCTGTACCTATTACATCAGCTTTCTAGTCATAAAGAAGGACCAACTCGCCCTCTTAGTAGATGCGAGGCTAGACATTTTTGTCGTATTGTGCCTTTATACGTCTCTTATGTGCTTCATTGGCCAATTTGGCTTCACGACGCGTTTCATCTAGATGGATGAGGTTAAGGAGACACACATCTTCTTCTGAGGTGTCAGGTAACAAGTCTATCGTGAGATTTAACGATGATATTTCGCATTGGATTGGCAAGATAGCTTCCATACCATACACCAATTGAAAAGAAGTAAATCCGGTTGCGTTTCTCACCGAGGTTCGATACGCCCACAAGGTGGAGTACAAGATCAAGTGCTAGTTCCTTTTACAGACTCCTATCATTTGTTGAAGCATTCATTTAAGAATTTTGTTAATAGCCTCAACTTGTCCATTTGATTGTGGATAATAAGGAGTAGAATTATCATGAGACAATCCTAACTTGGCTATCAATTCAGACATCATATGGTTGTGAAAATGCTTCCCATGATCCGTAATTATAGCCCATGGGACCCCAAACCGTGCAATGACGTGATTAAAGAAAAACAATGCAGCTGTTTGTCCTGAGTTGTTGAATGTAGGCATCGCTTCGGCCCATTTGGTAAAATAGTCGACCGCGACAATAATATAACCATGCCCCCCAGACGAAGGAGGGTTATAGGTCATGAAATCGATACCCCATTTCGTAAATGGTCCAGCAGAGATAACAGGATGCATTGGCACTGGCTGTTTGTGGATTTTACGGTCATAGATCTGGCATGCATGACAACTTTTGACTGCGAGGATACAATCTCGAAAAATAGTAGGCCAAAAGTAACGGGCACAGAGTATCTTCTGCGCGGTAGCATAACCAGATAAATTTCCACCACAAGCCCTAGCATGGCAATCATTTAATACTTTTTTGGCCTCCTCATGAGTGAGGCACCTCCTTAAAATGGTATCGACACCACGATGATAAAGTGTATCGCCGACGATAAGATAATCTTTGGCTTGGTATCGAATACATCGCTGATCAGAGCGAGAGGTATTAGGTCGAAAAGTTTGGGTTTGGAGATAAATGATGAAATATCCATACCAGGGATCAGATGATCCGATTAGAAACAAAGACTCGTCTTTAATAGATGGTTCCAATGTAGTTGCAGTACTATCACAGGGAAGGTCACAGAGAAGCTCAGCCAAAAATAAAAACTTCTTTGACTTGGATTTGATGAATTCCAAATCAAATTCCTACAAAATGACGATCCATTTTGAATATTTTCCCCCCAGAAATTTACGTGATAAAATGTAAGTCATGGGGTTGCAATCCGAAACTATTGTTGTTTTTTGGAGCAGGATATAATGGTGAAATATTTGGACAGCTTGAACAGCTGCGAAGGAAATATTTTCCACATTCGAGTACTTAACTTCCGTATCATTGAGATTACGACTCAAATAATAGATCAGATGTTCAATTCCATCTTCTACTTGGACCAAAACCATAGAGATGGTCGTTTCAACTGCGACGATATATAGGAAATAATCAATTTGATAATTTGGAGGATACATTAATGATGCTCGGACAAGATGGTCCTTGACAGCATCGAAAGAAGCTTGCACAACTTGTTCCCAATGGAAGGGAACCCCCTTTTTCAATAATCGAGTAAATCCTTTAGCCATTTCGGCGTAGTCTGGAATGAACCTTCTTAGGAAGTTAGCCTTTCCTTGAATTTTTTGTATCTGAAGTAAGTTTGATGGTGAAAGAAAATCAAGAATGGCCTAAACCTTTAGTGGGTCTATTCGAATTCCTTCTTTTGAGACTACGAATCCGAGCAATCGACCAAAACCAACAAAAAACACACATTTGTGCAGATTGAGGCGTATCTTGTAGTGTCGACATCGTAAGAAAATGGCTCTCAAATGCATCGGGTGATCAATCTATTTTCGTGAATGCGCTGGTAAATCATCTAGATATGGTTGAAAAATGTGCTTGATGTCGTTGAAAGCAACAATGTGCTCTTTGAAAAGTTGCCCCAACGTTCTTTAAACCAAACGGAAGTTTCCTATATGCAAATGTGCCCCAGGGACAGATGAATGCTATCTTATGTTGGTCATATGGGCGGATATTGATTTGATTATAGCCGAAAAATCCATCCATGAAAGAAAATATTTCACATCCAGCACAATTGTCAATAATCTGGTCGATAAAGGGAGTAGGATAGTTGTCTTTTGGACAAGCATGATTAACATCCTGATAATCGACGCACACTCTAATGGTTCCTTTTTTTTTCATAACAGGAATGATATTGGAAACCCAATCAGTTAGCGGAACAGGGTAAATGAAACCAGCACACAAAAGCTTTTCAACTTCTTCTTTGATGGCAGCGGCTTTCTTCAGATGAACAGGACGAAGCCGTTGACGCATTGGTTTGACATTAGGATACATATTAATAGTGTGTTCAACTATACTAGTATCTATGCCTGGCATTTCCTCGTAAGACCAAGTGAATACGTCACAAAATTCACAAAAAAGAGAGTGATATGAATCAAGTTCTGATGGAGAAAAAGATACACCGACATGAATATTTTCTACAACGCCATGTTTAGTCGAAATATCGATAGAAATCGTTTCTTCAATATTTGATAAATTTCGCTCAGATTCAATTGCATTAATCGGAAAAGAATTCAAAAAGAAATTTTGAATGGATGGGTGATATAGTTCACTAAGATTATTTTCTTCATAATCTAGAAGATGGGAATGATGATGATAATCTTCCCATGGTTCTCCTTCTGCCATCATAGCTTCTGAAATATTTTCATCAGTCAAAATTTTTGAGGAAAATGGATCAGATGGAGTACCAAAAATCTAATGAACGATCAACCCAAACACTCGGTGACACTGATTTCGGATCTTCCGCCGAAGCCAAATAGATTGATTGCTATTGTAGCTCAATAGGGCTGAGTGGTAAAACATCATCCAACGTAGAAATATCAGAATCACCCGTACTCTTCCCTAAGCCAGATAGAGTGGAAGAGATCATGTAGCAGGTCTCTATGCTTGTAATTTATGCTGACGTCGCTGGCGGCGGTAATGCAAAGGTTTCCATAAGAGTGAAATCCTTTAAGAGTCCTACACCAATGTTCTGGATTTCTAGTTGGGGTAAGTGAATATACGGAACACTTCTAGTTACCTGCGGAGCAGAGGAAAAAAAGGATAATTGATTAATGACTGTAATTGTACCTTTATGAGGAAAGGAAACCATTCTAAAATATGTAGAAACAATTGCAGTCATCGCATATACCCATGGTCTTCCGAGTAAAATATTATAGTCAAGGGGTCCGTCAACAACCTCAACATCAATAATTACTGTTTTTCCCCCTAATTCAACTTGCAGGTTATTAATAATACCACAAGGTTTATATGTTCTTCCATCAAAAGCCTTCAACGTCGTTGATGATTGTGATAATCGCGGCGAGCCAAGTGACTTCCAACAGTTTAGAGACATAATGCAGGTAGATGCTCCCTCATCAATAATAGTACGATGAACAAGGTGATTGAGAACATTTACCTGGATGGATAATGCCAATTATGCTTGTATCTGTGGCACATAGCACGTATGATTAAAGACGACAAGATTAGAATCAGTTGGATCAATTCCACCAATGGCCGACAATAAAGCCTGCTTCTGGGAGGGAAAATTTTGTAATACCTCAAGAGCAGACATAACTGAAGGGGATTGAGCCAAATATTCAACTATATTATAATTTTGTGCAGCTCTTGCTCGAGGATTATATGTCGATTTATGAATTACTCCATTTGGTGGTTTAATAATCAACTCAGGAATAACTGGAGGTGGTACTGATTCATTAGATGGATTCGTTGTCAAGGTAGTAGGTTGATCAGTGGTCGGAATACCATAGTATTTATTCCGCGTCGACACCAAAATATCTTGTGAAGGTTTTGTAGTGGATAACATTAACACTTGGGAACTAGGAGCTGGATCCACAACAACCAAGTTTGTGTCTGGATTTGGAAATGGGTCTGTCAACACAGTTGATGCATTAGAAGTCTTGATGATTTTTGAGACTTCAGCATGGTGAGGACAATCCCTAACAAAATGTTCCTCATTACAGATTATGCATGGATAAAGAGGTTTCTGTGGTCCTGAGGGTTGATCAAATGTTTGTTCTCGCGGGTTAGAAGTTTTCTTTTTCTTTGATTTCCCATTTTTATTACTTCCTGGTTGCTTATCACTTTTGCATTTTTCAAATGAGACAGCGTTGATTTCAGAAGTAGGAGCAGGATCATATGCAGTAGTGTTGTGTGTATTTACAATGCCTATCAAGCCGTCTCTGGCATGAGAGTCCTTTATTTGAGGAGGAACATTGAAATTAGATCGCGGCGCATTTGGTATTTTCTCATAGAGCATGCCAGACTGAGTATAAATCAAGTCTAAATACTGGGCATGAGCGATGACTTGCTCTTATGTGATGACTCCACCTTTAGCCACATCCTCTGTTATAGATGGTAACAAGGATTTGATGAACCATTCAGCAAGGAGCTGATCAGGAACAAATGTCTTAACCATTCATCGACGGTGACGCCACTCATGAATATGATCTCAAATCTGAGTAGCATTACTATGTTTGAATTTGGTCAAGAGTTCCGTTCCAGTTTTGTATCTGATAGGTAACTGGAAATGAGTCAAAAATACAGTGGATAAGGCAGTGAAATTGTCAAATGAAGCTCTAGGTAATTCAATGTACCATTTAGCTGCTAGACCTGTGAGTGTTCTCTAGAAAAGACGTAATCGAACATAATCATCATTTAGGGAATTTGATGAACACCATAAAAGACAAGTCATAACATGAGTTGATGGGTATTCTCCAGGGTTTCCATTAAATTTAGGAATGTCGAAGGGTAATTTATATGGTATCAACGGCCACCATGGAGCATAATTGATAGGATCGTTAGTTAACCGGTTTAAATCTAGTAATTCCAAGGTTGCAACAAAAGGAAATTGTATATTAAGGTCAGGTTGAGCATAGCTAGGATAAGATGGAATTTCTTGGGCAACAGGTCTTTGAGCACCAGCATATGGGATTTGATGTTGGTAACCTAGATAGGGGTTGTTTTGCATGGCAAACGATTGGGAGTTCTGTTGACCAAAACCTGGATATGTTACTTGTTGAAATGAAGTTTGCGGAATTTGCGCCTGTGGCTGCCAAGGGGTCTGTCCACCAAGATTATAACCCAAATTTGTATAAGTTGGATTTGGTTGATATGTATAACCAGATTGTGTTTGTGACATCCCATAAAATGGTGGACCAGCTTGTGAATAAATGATTCTTGATACAGGTTGTTGTAAATTAACCAAAGGATTTTGAGTCTGTGGACCAAAAATTTGATGATATTGAGTTGAAGAACTCGCCTGATAAGGTTGATGTACAATATTTTGATGTTGTAGCAGGGGTACAGATGTATTAACAAGTGGTATTGAAGTGGATGTAATAGGTTGAATTGGTTGATATGATTGGACAACCGTGTTTGGTTGGATAGGGAAAGTGGGATGCCATTGAAAAACATTTAAATCAACATTAGTCTGACCAAAAAGTGACTGAGTACTGTCATATGGGGTAACCAAAGGTTGCCCCCCAGCATAAGGAGGATAATAAGATGGAAAATATTGTTCACCGAATGCTGGGAGTCCAGTTGATATGGTATTTAAAGGAATTGAACCATAATGACTGGCTTGATATTTCCCCGATGATGGATTTAATGAATCAAGTCATTCAGTACTAAATATAGGACTACTAGTTAAAACACTAGATGATGACATTGGAAAAGACCATGAACGTGAAGGTGCACCAGAGAGAGTGCCAGATAGTGATTTGTAACCTGTTGGGACCGAAGGGCCACCGTGAAAATATGAATCTGGTGATGTTGTGAACATTGACAGAGTAGCGAGGGTAGGAGATGACGTAATTGGAATAGCAGACCCAACCGAAGACGCTGGTTCAGACATGGTTTTTTGACCAAATGTATACCCTCGAAAATCGACGGGTGATTGAACGGAAATAGGATCAACAAAAGTAGATGGAAACGATTGAGGAAATGAATGGTACAGATAAAGCTCTCCCCCGAAGTGGGTTTGAATTAAAGGTGTATCAGGTTGAGGAATTTCTTCAATTGCGATTAAACCAGGAGGAATAACTTCACTGTCAGGCCCAAAATATATTTTAGACGGTTGACTGTGTGAAATAGCAGTTTCAGTGGCTAAAAAACTTTCTGGAATGACCAAGGTAGGAAAAACTTCCAGATGTTCAGATTCAGGATTCAGATATTCTGGCAAAGAAGAGACAGGATCTGGATCAATGTGTGTTTGAACAACGTCGATTCCAGGAGGTACGGTCTCAAAGATTGAATGGATCATGACCACGGGTAGCTGTGAAGGCTCTGTTTCGGCAACAGTAGACGAACCAGGATGTGTGGAAACAATTTGAGCTAACTCTGGATTAAAAGATGATGTTTCGCCAGAGGTATGAATTTTACTTGATTCAGCAGATTGTGATCGCCTTCGCCTACCATAAATAACTTCTGGTGGTAAAGGTGGTTTTAAAGCTAATCTACGCAAACGACAGGGGGTAGGATTGTGTTCTTCCATGATTACTTATTTATTTTATCCAAAAACAAATAAACAAAAAGAGGGTAATGCTAGGCAAAAGGGTTTACTAGGAAACTGTGAACTGCAGAATAACTCTTGGCGAACCAAGAAGTACGAGCAGGTAATCTCCCTGAATGTTGTGTTTGGTGTATCAAAATTTCAAGGCGGCTGACTCGGTTCACTATGGATGGATAGCACCTAAAATTTGTCCTCACAAATATACCCGAAGGTACGTGGAGGCCAAAGTCTGTATTAGCACTATCTAATGCGAAACCACACAGTGAGAGCACCCCTTTATACTTATCGTACTGTAACACCGCCCGATATACCCGAGAGTACGTGGACGAGCTACGATATACTTACGTACGTGTAGTGAGGTATCACACTAGGAATGTATCAAAGACAAGTTAACGACAACTGCTATGTTTTACGATGCCGGAAAACGTCTTTAGCCTAGACCTCTAAATGTTATCGTTAATGTTCTGAAGAGTTGTTAAGTAAATTGAGATTTATTTTATGTTGATCTTGCTTAACAGTTTGCCTTTTAGGTTCACCACGATGATGTATATGAAATTCCTAAAATGCAAGCTAAGAATTATAAACAAACTTTCACTTTCAACTTTTTCAATGAAAGACCTAGCTATTAAGGGAAGAGAGCAAATAATTTGAGAGCAAACAAATCAATGAACAAAACAAATCAATGAATCTCAAACTAAATAAAGATTTCCTAATGTTCCTTTTGCAAAAAACACACAATCCTACATGCAAATGCAAGTTTTTCTTTTCAGTTTCCTTAATGTTATGAATGCAGAAAATAAACTAGGTGCACTAGATCAATAATCGAAATGATTTTTACTTTCGAGAAATGAAGAATACAAACAAGAATCTCTCTTTTGAAGGAAAAATGAGGATTTCAACAACAATTTCTCCTATCAAGGAAATGAAGATTTTACGACAATTTCCTATTTCAAAAGCAAATGATTCTTAACGCGACCATAAAAAGTACTTTGAAATCAACTTGTCAATGATAATGCAAAACTTTTTTAAAACAACATTGAAAAAATTTTCAATCAAAGGAGAAGAAATATATAGAGTTACTGGTCAATAGAGCATCAAAATTTTCAGAACAAATCAGAAAACAGAACTGAAGCAAAATACAAAGTCAGATTCAAGGGGGTTTGGTCCCTTTCAGGAGCCAACGTAGTCTCCAAAGGGAGAAAATGCTCTACAACGCAGGCTTGGAAGGGAGACACTGCTCTGCAAAGCACTGTGCCCTGACTAAGGGTGCGTTGGGCGCAGTAAACAAAAAGAAAAAGCTACTGTTTGGCTCACTAAATTTGAAAATTAAGCTCTGAAAAAGTCTAATCTTTATATGAAACAACTACTGGGTGGATTTAGAAAGCAGATCAGAGACTAAAACACCTAGAAACAAGAGAAGTACTTCCCATCGGAGTCGCCAGTTTGTTGGGCCAGAATTGTAATCTACGGATAAACTATGCTTCCCTAGACTAGTGTCTAGTCTAGAACAACAGGTGAAAGACTATACTACCCTTTTTCCTAACTCAGAACAGATACACAGAGAGGATTGGATGCTTACTTGATTCAGTCGCTTCCAAATGGCTCCTTTCTGTCGCTTCCACTATAGCTTCAAATTCAAGCGGTTTCAAATAGCTGAATGCTTCCTGCAAGAAAGAAAACTGAAACAACAGAAGATGCAATAATATAGATATCTATTCAAGCTAATTAGCTAAATCAGTTAAGCATAAAATACATTCATCAACCAAGATTTTACAATATGGAAAATCAAAGTAAACATAGATGCATGTAGGGAAAAAAAGAAGTACTCTTTATTGATGATAGAAGGAGAGGTTACAACCTAGTGACTGATTTGTAGTGACCTTCCAGCAGAGTTCCCAAGTCTCATCACAACATAAGTCTCTCCAGCAGCAACTCCATAAATCAAACTCTCTATTGAAAATTCTCCAGCATTTCCCTACTCAAATTCTTCCTTCCAAACACTTAGATCTGTGTTCAATTTATAGATCAACTGTAGGTTGTTTTGTAATCAATAACATTCCAAAAATAGGCAAGACATGTTTCCATTCATGTAGATGTAAAATGGACACTTGGATCTAAAGCTTGACACATGTGAACCCTTCTAGAAGACACTAGCCAAGTGGAGATTCCGGAACAATGAGAATTTTTCTCCCAATGTGACCAACGCACCTTTGAATGTCAGGAAGTTCTTGGTAGAGAAACCTTGAATGGGGTACCTGCATATGCAACACACTTAGGCCCCTTACAGCCTACATTGGTGAGCTCCCACATGTTTAATAATAAGCTTCAAACCATGGAAAATCCTTGCTTGATGAAATTCTTGTTTGATTTATGTTGTTTCCTATCGTAGGGCATATAGCAACTGAGATGATAGGGAATGATAGACCCTTTGATCATCAGTCCTGGAGATGATGCCCAGTTAACCAGGTCATTGGGAATGGTGCCCAAATTGACCTATAACAACAAGTTGTGCGGTGATCTTCTCGAAGTGGCCATTCCCGCATCAGCCGCACCACAGGTCAAAATTGTAATCTTGGTTGCTGCACTAAAGGCTTCCAAGATAGAAGTGCAGATGGTGAAAGTAGAGTTCGAACAACAGATTGCAACATTGTAGGATAAGCTGCAACCCGAGGATCCCCTAGAGGTACACGTGCAACGGGAAACCTTGGTGAAAGAGGCATCCAATATTATTTCTGCTAATGTTGACAAGGGCTCCATGCTGCTTGAAACAACAATGGGACTGTGGACCTCTGTGCAAATAGACCCACTTGTCAAAAATATCTCTGAAGAGTTTCTCACTAAGGAGCTGGCATTTGACGACCTTCAGGAGGCCTTGCCCACTTTTTTCCTTGCTCAGCACATGGCCCGACTGTAGATAAGTCAGGTTCTACACGATGAAGTTGAGGAGCTCTGCTGGAAGAAGAAAATCCTGACCGAGCATATGAAGCCGTGGGTAGACGAGGCATTGAATTTGTCTCAAGACATGGATGCATCCATTAAGAACATGAATCAAACACTGTAAAGTATCAATCTAGCCACAGAAGGGCTGGCATCGCAGAATCTGGTGGATACCATGCAGAGTGTAGTAGATCAGAGTGCAGGCGTCCTGGCACCCTTTGTTGTTTCCATTAAAGAACTACAAAACAAGATGAAGAACTTAGCACCAGTTTGACTCGGGATGAGTCACAATATTGTGTTGGGAGCCTATTGGAGCAAGGTCCCTTAGGACCAAATTTTGATATATTTTTGAAATATTTTTGTAATTTTTTTGTAAGTTTAGTCACGCGCAACACAAGTATGGGGACTTTGGGGCAGGTCAAAGCCCCTCATGACTTGTAATGGGTAAAAGGGTAGAAATAGGGGTCACAACCACATTTTTCAAACCTTAGATGAGCGCAAGCTAAAAGTATAAATAAGATTCTAGATCAAATCAATATAAGACATGATGTTGATGATGATCTGAACTATGTTTTGATGTCTTGAGCGAACTTGTCTGGGTTAGAAGGCTCCTGCTAGTTGTGTGTGGACCCTGCTGGCTGTGTGAGTGGGTAGATTGAAGGCTTTGTAAGGAAGATCTGAATTGTGAATGAATAAAGGAACTTTTTGGATGATATCTGAGTATCAAATGCATCTGTAGTTTGCTTTATGATATGTTTCTGCATGTTATTTCCGATTATCGTATGTCTGTGTTTTGGATTGGTTGCGCAAATGTATTTTAACTTTAATGAATGATGAATGTATGTATTTATTTCTATTGAACACGATTGTTATGTGTTAAGGACTATTGGAAGGGATTGCGGACCTGTAACTGTGCACGTGCAAGATAACCTGTGTAAATTGACCTTAATATGTATGGTTAGGGTTTTTGGTTAGGGCTTCGGTTGCCAAGGTCTGATCACATTTGTTTATATTTGAAGACACCCACATCATTTAATTCTCTCTCAGGGTGTGGAAACCTAGTTCCAACACCCCCCCATATTGCTTCACACGAGACCTTGACTTGCGCAAGAAGGTCACTGCCTAAAGGGCTAGTAGTAAGATGGTTTTGTTGGTTAACCTTAACTTCGAACCTGGGTGAGGACCCCTTAAGCCAATAATGAATGAAAATAAATAAAATACAAACACTTAGAGATATGAAAACAATTTAAGATAATTGATTTAATAAAATAGTTAATTAAATGAATTGAATAAGCACATATCACACACACACACACACACACATATATATATTCAATACATGCAATAAATAGATGATATATGTGCAATTGAACATGTTCAGAAGTGAATTAATCATAGATTGTTCTTCTTTCAATCTTTCATCATTCAACAATTGGTCCTAATGATGGATCCCCATTGGGGTTCGAAGGTCGACATGATTCTTATTACAATATGGATAATCCGAGAATTTCTGTTACAAATACTAGATTGTGTTAAAAAGATACATATAACAAAACATCATAAGAAAAGTCAACTATTTATTATTTGAAACAAAATATCAACATAAAGATAAAAGTACCATATATATGCTAACTCTGCTCATTTTAAAAAGAGTATCTGGTCCAAAATTTTCTATTAAGAAAAAATTTAAGAGTACAAAAGTGAAACTTCTGTAAAGTCTTCTTTTCAAAATTTCTAGACCCATTCTTAAAAGACATGAAGGGGTTTATATAATAAACTAAAGAGTACAAAAATATTAATTACATAAAAATCTAAGGAGGTTTAAACAACTCTCCTTAAATTAAGTGAAATTAAAAATAGAAACATAATTTGATGGGGTGACTCGCTTCAGGATTTCATTGCAATCTCATTGGCCATTCGTTCCTTTAGTTGAAGGATGTTGAGCATAGGCTAAACCTCAGGAGGTTGGCCTGGACTGAAGTGAAAATTTCCTGTATAAACCACATCTAAAAGTGGAGGCATCATGTAAGAGGAAGTATTTGTGAGACAACACAACATTGGCCATTGGCTAGGTGGCCTAACCAAATACTTTCAATACTTTTCCCAGTCCAGCTTCTCCAATTTTCTGATGCTTTTTTATTTTTCCTTGGACATTTCCTGCCATTGTCTTATTAAATATTTAACAATAGGTAGAGAACCAGGATGGCATCTATCAATCATATTAGTAGCAATGATATTCTAGCTAACTGTTTAAACAATGTTGTTGGCAACATCTTTAGCTCTGTAGATTTCCCTTTTAGCTTCTTTTAACAGTATGTCCCAATCAGTAAATAAGGTTTCCTTTTTCGATATTCAATCTTGGGAAGATTGGAATTTCAGCCCTTAGTAGTATCTTGCCAGGTGACATACTATGATACTTTGTCATCGATCTCACCAAAGTTGATTCTTTGGTCCGCTACTCAATTCATCAGTGAATCAATTTTTTTCACATAGTTCATTAATACTAGACAATTTTGGGTAGAAAACAACTTGTTGTTGGGCCAACATGGTATTTAATTCCAATTCTTCCTTCCTGAATTCATCTACTTTTGGATTTTATTTCAATTGCTCAACAGTGAATTGTAATTAATGTATTTGAGTATCCTTAGCACCAATTTTAGATTTTTGTTGCAATTTTAATTGATCTAGGCTCTCTTGGAGTTGTGATACTTGTACTTGTAATTGTTGATTAACACTTTGTTTCTCTACTTGAAATTCACGTTCCAATTGAAGGATTCTTTCATCCTTTTCTTTGACATTTGATGGCCTTGTCTATGTTGGCAGATGCATATGCCCCTGCAAACTAAGTCAAACGAGTTAGATCATAAGATGGATCTACTTGCGAGTCTTTGCAAACTACTTCCATAGGGACATATCTGGGAACAAGGATTTGAGACTGTTCTGTTCTCCTCCTTTTCCTTTTCCTTCTCATGAAGCTTTATGTATGGGACTGTAAAATATAGCTAAAGGTGGAATTTAATTAATTTTCAATACAATCTTTGAAGTACGATAGGCTGGGATAAATTCCACTTGTTATGTGTTAACTGATTTTTCAGTTGACCCAACAGTAAATAGGTTCTGACTTTTACCTTGAGGTGTTTACATTTCTCATTGATGATCAATGATCACCATTTCTTGGTCACCTTGGATTTGTTGATTAAACTCATTCGAGACATCATTTAAGTCACTTGGAAACTATGTATCTTTGGTTTGCATTATAGTAGACTTATCTTCTTTTGTTTTGCTAAGGATTTCAGTATCCTTAGGTGTTTGCTCCTTTTCCTGCTATTTTTGTTGTTGTTCCTTCTGTGAGATGGGTTGGGATACCTCCAGTATATTTAAAGGAATCCCTTCCAATATTTTATTTCTGTAATGCTTGAAATTTGAAAGCTGACTTGGATTGAAGCGTGAAGCTGCTAATTTATGTACTGTATAATAAGTGTTGACTGACTCAAAAAGTCATCAAAATCATCATCCTCATGCAAAAATGGTATGATTTTCACTTGAATTGTGAATTCGAAGGAAAATTGGTTTGGGTCATATTGTCTGTTTGAAATTGTAAAAAATTTCAAGCGTTGAATTTGATTGACTTCTAACCCTGCATACTTTTAATTGTCTAATGCATAGACACCACAGTGAATAGGAAAAGAGGGCCACGAAGCTTTCTTTTCTTCCTTCGAAAACTTAGTCAATCCATTATTGATGGTCTGATAAGCGATTTCTCTTGCGATAAGTTTATTCGAAACATACAATGGTAGGACATGTGGTCAAGCCAAGCTTCCAAAGACTCTGACATAAGTAAAAAATTCTTCACCAAACCATTTTCCAATGGAGGAGAAGTCTGCTTGAGCTTCCTTGGATAATTTGGGGGCCTTTTTATTAAATATAGCTTGATATAATGTGAGCATCACTCCATGGTAGATTTTGTAGAACTAGGTTTCATATTTTGATTCCCATAGAATACTATGATAGAAATGAATGGGAAAAGGGTATTAGGTAGTCCATTTCCAACACATGGTTGGAAACTTTGAGGTAAAACATACAACATCCATAATATAAGCACTCATGTAAAATGGGGGAAATATTTTGGATGAAATGGAATGATTATTTCTATATTCAAGAATCTGGATGGCAATATTATTGGACAAAATGGTTCTCCAGTCCATGATATAAGAATCTGTAATAGATTCCATAAGGGGAACCCATTCAACTGAGAATTTAGTGGTATCGGGTTGGTCGAAGAGTCTAGACATCATTGCAACAATATAAAAATAGGTACTAGCAAGGGAATTAGTGTAATTCATACCCTTATTATCATTTTTATTTTTGTTTGGGTTGTGCCTCCACTGCTTTATGGGATTCGACTTTAGTTCATTCTTATTGGTGAAATGTGCTAGAAATTATTTATCATACACCTTCTCCAGATCTGGAATGTGGTACATTTTATTCAAATATTTAGCTTTGAAAGATCCTATCATTTTTCCTCTTCTTTTCAGGAAATTTTTGTCTCCAATAGTGATATTTTTTATTATCCATTTGACCATATCAATATATGGTAAAATTTTGGGGCGTGTAGCAATCAAGTGTAGGAAAGAGTTTACGACCTCTTCTATAGTAGTTTCTAAAGAATCAGAAGCATCTACAGTAGATTCCCTTTCAACCCTGTGGGGTTCCTCATCCTCAAATAATCAATACATTTCTTCCCAAGAGGAATAAATACTCTTTGATGTGCATGTTGTTTCTTTGAATAATGGGAGCATCTATGTTATTTCACTAACAGAAGATGTAGGATTTGGGGGTGCCATGGGTTTTTTGGATTTCTTGGGCAACCTTTGACATTCTAAAGAGCTCTACTTATTTGGACTTTCCTGCGGATAATCAAGGATGATAAGTAAAAAATGGGAAATCTTGTTTACAATAGGAAAGTACTGTAATAATGGACATAATGGGCGAATGAAACTTGGCATGCATATAATCCAGAAATTCAATACTCTTGTGGTCAAATCATTTTTGGAGGCATGGCCTGTTAAACCATCTAAGTTATGACATTAATTGAAAGCATGGGTTGATGTGCCCTTGCAATCATTTAATCCTTTAAACAAGATATTTTCGCATCACACATATTATTAATGTGTGAACTTCTTAAAATTTCGGATAGCCTCCTTTCGCCGATTGCGATATCGAAATCACAATTTTGGCGGAATTGGAAAATGAGCAATAGCGTTCATGTAATTAAAGTGTGATGAAATGGATTATATCTCATTGGGGAAATCTGAAGGACGGATAAAATGTTATCAAGGAAAAAATGCGATATGTGATTTTCGATTTGATTACATGGTGACAATGGGTCCCATATTTTTCTTTTCGTGGAATATCGTTCAGGAAAAAAATAATTTGTCCTTTATTTAAAGCTCTTTATTGTTTTTCACATTGAAAATCATTTAGAGTGGCTCTAAGAAGCCATATGTCGTTCATGCGATCTTTCGATTGCGATTTACTTGCATGTTTGTTTAGTTTTCCCCGCTTAAGTGTCCTTTAAACAAAAACTTAACGTTTTTAACCCATTTCATTCATATTTTTTTTTAGTTAATCACTTAAGGGTTTTATGCGTTCTTGTCTAAAATTTTTGAAAGGGTCCCTCTTATTTTTCCTAGAGTAACTATTCTAAAATAATGGGGGTTTTTGAATAGCGCAACAGGTTGTTGTAGTGTCATGAACATGTCTAGAAATGGAGTTAGATTGCTGTTTGAATGCTTAAGTATGTTTCATTTCCAAGATCAACTCATCTTTCCCATTCCCTTAATCATATATTTTCCAATTTTATTGCATGAAAATCTAGTTTAACTATAGGTTCAGGTAGCACAACAAAGGAGGACTTCAACGACACCCTTAGCTTCACTTCTCACCCATCAAACAACCTTATTTTCATCAAATTGCCTTCAACCCTGTTTTTGAGATTTTCACCTTCACACTATGAGCAACCGTAGAAGTGGAAGACATGCTTCTCAAGAATTTATAAGCTTGGCGAAGGGGTTGGCCACCTTCAGTTCATTAAATGACACCTTTACTCCACCTCCCCTAGGATTTTATCAATCATTTTTGGCCTCAGATTTCCCTTATATTATTTCCTTTAGAAATTTAGGAATTTCCTATAGCAAAACCAGTAGCAGCACGAGTGGGCCTCTCCTTAAGCCCAAAAAAAATCATGAATCTCATATAGACCTGCAAAAACCATCAAGACACCTTCATTCCTGCATCCATGAGTTCAAACCCTTCCTAAACTACCTTAGCGCCTTCTCCTCCTTGCTACAAAACAGTGCATTTATAAGCATAATTAGGTCATGTTTAGATGCATGAGTAAAATCATGATAGTTAAAGCATGAAGTAGATAGAGTGTGTTTAGCCATTTTACCCAAAAATGTGTGATTATATTAGCCTTCTTTTTGCAATTTCAATTCAGTCATTTACTTCATGAAGATACCTAGTTTCCTTCTATTTCTTGCCATAGTTTAAATTGCAGATTTATTTCCTTGCATAATAGCTAGATGTATTTTCTTGCTCTAGAATATTTATTTGATGGTTAATATAGTAATGGTTTTGATTCAATTGTACTTATAGGTCTAAAATCACAAGTGTGACAAATGTTACTTAGAAACCTTAAAAATAGCACCCTTTCGTAGGACTCAAAAGAGGATGGCATGAGTAGAATGCATCTGTCACCTACAAGGATGAAATGAGTGTATATAGCACTGTCACCTGGAATTTTGTACAAACCCTAGGTTGATATAGTAAATTAGAGTAGCCTTTGGGAGTTGCAGCACTCTTGGTGCAATAATAGGTCTCACCAACAACTTGGGATCTGATGTGAAGACTTAATGATGCAATTGGAAAACTAAGTTATCCCATATACCCAAACTATCAATGAGACTAGTTTATTAAAGTGTTTTTTCCTCTTACACAGATACCGCTGACTAAGAAAAATATTTACACGTTGCAGGATGATTTGGAGCAAGAAACAAGGATTGAATCCATGGCAGGATACCCTCATGAATATCGTGGCAGAACAACAATCCAAGATACTTCTATGTTGGGCTTACAACATCATATTGCAAGTTTGACAAAGAAGTTTAAAGTCATGTAGCCAGTACGACCAATAAGACCAAATGCATGGTGTACACATTTCTTATTTGAAGTTCATCTAGTCACAGAGTGCCCAAGGTTTTGTGGGCCAGGGAGTGTATCTGGACCAGTGGAGCCCTCAGGAACCCAATCTGTTGCGAGCATTGTGCGAATAGGAATGCAAGGCATAAATCAAGGAAAAACACAATTCCATGGATTTCCAAATTAATAAAATCCAACACCAACTGATTACCACGATATTTGTAAATCATATGGACATATTCCACACCTCTGCCCCATTTTTCATAAATATTCAAGTGTCCCTAACAAAAATTATTGTGAGTTATGTGCCTCACCAACTCATCACATAAAACAATGCAAGGCGTCAGATGCATTAGCTCACCGACTGGATAGAACAACATATCAGGTCAATGAAACTCCTTGGTGACGAGGAGGAGAAGGAACAAGGGGGGGAAATATGGGAGGAAGAGGGCCTATGTGATGTTATAAATGCAACCAAGAAGACCATGTTGCATGGGACTATCCGCTACCTTGAATACCATGGTGTTATCAGTGCAAATTAAAAATTAATGCTACAGAAGCCTGCCCGAAATTGATTGAAATATGGGAAGGTCGCACTAGACAAAGGGGACCAGATTTAATTAATGTGGAACCAAGAATACCAGAAAATTCCCCCCTCTCAAATGTAACTATAATGACTCGAGGAGGAAAGAATAATGGAGATGATGCGGGAGAAACAGAGCAACCCAAAATTATAAGACCAACCTTGCCGAAGCACTCATACAATCTCAAGCAACAAAAGCAATGCTACAAAGAAGAAGTAGAGATGTTTTTTAACCTGAACCAGAATAAATAATCAAAAGCATTACACACAAAAAATTTCAAAGAAAAGGGTCCATACCCATCGCAACTTATAGAATGATGGTTCATATTTTTTTTTAATATCGTGAATGATGAGTAGATGCTTGGGAATTTGCGGCAGAATTTAAAGTCAGCCATCAAAGGGGGGACAGATCAGAATAGCAAAATTTGTGCCAATTTACTAGTCAGACATTAAAGAATAATTCAAAGGAATAAAATATTAACAGGGAAGGAGTTCAGTATTGATTCCCAGATTTTGGGTTTCTAGATAAAGGATACGATGCTAGACCTAGGTTCAGATGTAAATATCCTAACAAAAAAGACATGGTAAGCCTTGAGTAGACCCAAGCTAGCATTTTATCCAATTCAATTGTGTATGTAAAATTAGTACTACATCCTACCACTTGGGAGAATAGAAGATGTAGAGGTTGATATTGCAGGGGTCAAGACTTGTGCAGACTTTGAAGTAATAGATATAATGGGAGATGAGAATCCCTATTCGAAATTTATTGGAATATACTGGGCATTCGAGAACTATACAGTCATCGACTTGAAAAAAGAGTTGATGATTTTTGAAGTATAAGGGGTTAGAGTAATCCAACCACTAGATCCCTATCAAGGGCCAAGATTCACCGAAAAAACTTATGATAGGGAAGAGCCTAAAATACTAGACCAGTTGTACTAACTAACAACGGGGAAGAGGGAAGACTATATCAACCCAATAGCAGAGGGGTCAATCAGCTGGCACACTGTTCAAATTTCATACATTGGATCAGAAGTTGTATGGGATGATTGGAAATGAGGGGGATATGAGATTAATACCCCATGATGTGCAACAATCTGAGGAGTTAACTAGATAGGTACTAAGGTAAGAGGATATCCAAATTTCACTAGTATGAACTCAGTTAGTAGTTTTATTAATAATGTTGATTCCATTTTTCTCAAGAAGAATAAGGCAACATTAATGAATGCTGCCTTACAAGAAAAATTTACTCGGTGGTGGGGAACCCATCGCAATAATCTCAAGAAATGGGATAAAATTTCAATAGATTTGAGAGTCATATTTCGACATTCTGGAGGTCGAAAACCATATATGAAGTACATAGGTAGTTCAGATCCCCAGTAGCATGTGAATGATTGTGAAGATCGTTGGAACAATGAATGTTTCCCAAGGGAATTATGGGTGCATAATGTTTTGCATACCCTCGGAACATTTCCCCAAGCATGGTATGTTACAGAGGAAGGAAGGACACAAACTATAGATTGGGACTTTATAGAAAGTTAGTTTGTTATTAGTTTCCCCTTTACATATACTGAATAAAGAATTACAGATGCCCTACAAGTAGTTAAAATAATTTTACTTAAAACAAGACAATTGAAAGAAGGAACCATAGACCAGGTTGCGTTGAATCGTATATGTTGGAGCAGGGTCCCTTAGGACCACATTTTTGGGAGTAAATAATAGTATTTTTTGTATTTTTGAGTCATGTGTGCTAAGAAATGCACAGTCAATGGGATTTGGGGCGGGTCAGAGTCCCTTAATGAGTTGTAATGGGCTAAAGGGTAAATATAGCAGTCTCAAACCACAGTTTGCGGACCTTGGTGTAAGTGCAAGCCAAGGTATAAGTAGAATTCTAGATCATGTCAAATAAAGTAGTTTTTGGATAAGTTTGAAGCATGGAAAATTTTAGGGGCTAATATTCGCAGGTGGGCTAATTTTCCATGTTTTTTCCAAAAAAAATATTCGCCAATTTCCATTTTTTTATAAAAGTGATTCACCCAAATTTTACAATATAAAACTATTTTACCTTAAAAATCGCCAACATTATATAGACAATATATATAATATCATTATAAATTTGAAGAATTTTACAAATACATCAATAAACATTTTATATTTTTCATATTAGGGACTAGCGAGATTCGCCAATTTTTTAAATTTCAAAATAATTTTCCATCCTTAAAAGTTTCCCTGG